>SJYA01002443.1:2845467-3071303 GCA_006410615.1 Neotragus moschatus
CCCCCCCCCCGGCCTTTATTGTAATTGAGCCCAGTGGGAAAGGGAGACTAAAGCCAGATGACTAGTGGTTGTAAGGTGACTACTGAGCTGTCGGGGCTGAGGTCCTGGTGTGAGCTCAGAGGCCAATTGGAAGGCAGCCCTGGGCTCTTCAGCAGGAGCTGGAGGCTGGGCCTAACTGGGAAGGCTCTGGAATCCAGTAGCTGCTGGATGGCTGGAGGCCCTGGGACAGTGGGGGTGGGGGGAGGTAGGGGGCAGTAGAAACAACCCTTGTCAGCCTAGACCAGAACCACTGGCCTGGTGTTTCTCCGCTGGCAGAACCTTGTCCTTGACCACTAGGATTTGTCCACAAGTTGGTGGGCTCTGGGCAGGGCAGGGAGTGTGCTCTGCCTTCTGGACCAAGGCTCATGGGTCCAGAAGGCCCATACCATGGCTGACAAGCACCCTTTTCTCCCTAGAAGCTGGATGGGTGGGTACCCAGGGAGCCCCAAGTGCAGCACTAGGGAAGGTGCTGAAGCTAAATCTAGCCTTTGCAGCCTCCAGACCAGAGTGCGGGCTGTTCTCACCTGCTTTCCTTGGGGAGGACAAAGGGGCTGGCGGGGTCTGGGGACACACAGGCCCGCCGCAAAGTGCGCACCGGGCTGGAGGCTGGGCTGCCGGCCGACTGGAAGGCACTGAAGTCATGTGTCCCCAGGAGGTGCTGGGCGGCTTCCTGCATGGCAGCCACATCCAAGCAGCTGCAGGGAGCCAAATGAGTGGTCAGGAGTGAATGGCTGGCCAGGCAGGCCTGGCAAGCCCTGCTCACTCAAACCACTCACTCTGCCTGAAGTGCCCAGCAGCGGTTTCGTTCAAATACAGGCAGCCTGTCAGGCCTGGGGCAGCCGGTAGCTAGGCGGTACAGGTAGGTCCTGGATATGGCTGCATGGCGGGCATGGAAGTGGCCAGGTACACGGAAGGCCTGTAGCACCCTGTGGGAGCGAGACCAGGAATGACCCCCTGCCGCAGCGATGTGACACCTTGGCATCTCCCCCATCACCCTCAAGGAGTTCTGTCCTCACCTCTCGCCTCTGCCACTGTGTACAATCCTAGGAGAGCGGTGCTCACCTGATCGCAGGGTGCTTCAGGTGGGTGTTGAGGGCTTCCGTCAGGACCTCAGGGGAGAAGGGTGGCAGATCTGAGCGGCGCTGGATGTCTAGGTGCGCCGCGTTACTTAGGGCGTGGACCCCAGCATCCGTGCGGCTGGAAATGGTGAACTTTACCGGCACCACCGAGTTAAGCCGTTCTGCGGCCTCCTAGGGGTGTATAAGATACAGATTGGCCGGGCTCCCATCTGCCTCTCCCCGGGGTCGCCCTCCTCCCTCCCGGGCACGGGCCTAGATCTCACCTCCAGGTAGTTCTGGACTCCGACGGCCCGCTGGACGCCCCTGACGGCCGCGACCCCGCTGCGGGCAGGGAAGGTGGAAGTTAGAGCGCGGAGGCTGCTTCGCCCGGGGACCCGCCCGCCCCGCCCACTGTGATCAAAGGCGGCCGTTCCAGCCCTGGTGGCCAGGGCCAGAGGCCGGAGGTGAGGACCCTAAACTCAGCCTCCGCCATCCCCTCGGGCGCCAGTCCTCGGCTGCCTTCCGGCTCAAGCTTGGGTGCGCCCCGCGGCGTCGGGCTCCGCGAGGGGGTCGCGGGCACGGGTAGGAGGCTCAGAGGACGTACTTAAAGTCCGTTCCCAAGTACTGGAAGTACACGAGGTAGCGCGCCCGCACCGAGCCCGCGCCCATAGCCAGACTGGACGAGGTGGAACCGCAGGAGCTGAGGGGGACAGGCGTAGAGCCAGGTAGATTGGGACCGCATGTGGGGCTACGCGCGCGCGCACCCACTCGGTCTACGCTCCCTGGCCTCTCCGGCGCTTGCGCCTGCGCTCTCGCCCCGCCCAGGCAGCCTAGCAAGGCTGCCCAGGGCGGGGGAGCCGAGGCGGGACTAGACTTAGGGAGCGGATGCAAAGTGCCCACCCAGGGGAAACGCCGCCGCAGCTTCACGCAGACCCGCGAGCTCCCGCGCCCACCCCACTAGCACCCGCCCAGTCCTCCTGCCGCGGTCCGGATGAGCGCATGTTGCCAATCCCCCAGGTTACCTAAGGCCGAATCGCTGGAGCGCACGCGGCTCAGCGGCTCCTGGGACTGCTACTGGCCCCATCCACTCTTTGGACCAGCTGCCCGGACGAAGGGGGCGGGGCGTCGAAGCGTTTGGCGACGCTCCCCGGCGGTGACAGCGGGCGGAGCGCGCGGACGGAGGACTTTGGCGACGCTCCCCGGCGGTGACAGGCGGGGCGGGGCGGTGGCGCAGCGGCCTCGTTCCGGGGCTGGCGGGCGCCGATCGCGGCTCGGGCGGGCGGGCGGGCAGGCCGGCCGGGGATGCCGCTCGGGCCGCCGTGGTCCTTGTGCCAGTGAGCGCCGCGCGCCGCCGCAGCCATGACGGTGGAGTTCGAGGAGTGCATCAAGGACTCGCCGCGCTTCAGGTGCGCCCCCCGGGCGCGGCGCGGCCCTTTGTGATCCGCGGGTTGGCAGCCCCTCGGGGCATCCGGGACCGCCGGGGGATGGGGCGCGGGAAGGGGAGCCAGTGCTGCCTTTGTACCCGGCGCCGGGGCTGGAGGCCAGAGCAGGAGGACTAGCCTTGGACAAAGCCCGCAGCAACCCCGACCCTAGAGTCCGAAACAAAAGATGCCCCTTGTGCTGGTCGCCGCGCGCGAAGGGTGCGCGCGTGAGGCGGGGCGGCCTCCGGCGCGGCCACCTCTCCGTGGGAGTGTCTGTCCGCTTTGTGTCTAGACCTTCTGCGGGCCACCTGCACAGAGCTGAGACCTTGCCGGGCCCTGCAGCCCGACTCTGGCTAGGGTCGTCTGGGTGCGTCGGGTGTCTGCATCAGGAATCTGTCTTGGTTCCAGTGCCCCGAGTAGTCAAGCGGACGGGCAGCTGGAGCCACAGTTAGGGCTTGGGGCAGCTGCTTGGCAGAGTGACCTAGATGCCTGGCAGGGTGGGGGCTACCTGAGCAGACTGGATTCGAGAGACTGGCGGAGGTTCTGGGCTGTGCCCCGCCATGGATTTGTGCTTTTAGTCCTTCCTGAGAGTGCAGCTGGCTTATCTGTGCGGACATGTTCATGGTGTGCACGCATCTGCTCTAACGGGGCACCTCCTGTGTGTCAGGTGCTCATGCTTGTGCTTGGGTACACTCATGTGAATTCTGCCCCTCTGCACCCTTCCTTGAGGTGCCAGTCCTTGGACATGAATGTGTAGGTGAGCTGCGCCCCTGGACTGCTGCTAGATAGAGTGGGTGTTTATCATGCAAGGATGAGTTTAGGCACTAAGCGCATGTTAGTTTGTTCCTGTGTATCCCAGCACAGGGTACATGTTTATGCAGCAAATCCATGAGTACACACTTCTGTGTGTGTGTTGTGCTTCTGCATGCATACATGTTTGATGGCACATGTGCCTGTCAGGCCTTGGCACACTTGCACTGGGTTGTGTGCATGTGTATGTGTGTGGGCTGGGTCTTGGAGTGTGTTAGCAAGAGGGCCTGTGTGCAGTGCCTGGTGGGCCTCAGCATTGGTGTTCTCACCTCTGAGTCCCTGGAACCAGCCCCTTGCCCAGGGGAGTCAGCAATGAAGGCCAGGGAAGACTGGATGAGGGGTAGAGGGTGGACCAGAAAGTGGCCCCCGGCCTAGAGCAGAGGGCTAATGGTCACCTCTGCTCTCCCATCTTATGTTCCTGACAGTTGAGGGGGGGAATGTGAGCAACTCAGGTACCTATGATCCCGGGCTGGGGGCACCACAGTGGGGCAGCTCCAGGCCCTCCCTCCCACACCAGCCTGCTTGCCGGGGGGCACCCACAGTGGGGTAGTGGATGCAGCTGATGCCTGGGCTTTGCCAGCTTTTCTGTGAAAGTACCTAGCTAAGACCCCAGGGTGGGGGCCAGGGAGATGCCCCTGACCTTGGGCCACAGAAGCTGCACTATGTGGGTTTCAGGGTGGGACTGAGATTTAACCAGGTTTTGAGGCCTTTTGGGGGTTCCCTTGTCTGTGTGCCCTCAGGTGCTGCTGAGGATGTAACTTGGACTTCCTGGAGGCCAGCTTGGGGGCCAGGGTTAGAGTAGAACTGGGTGGGAGAATGTGGTCAGGATATAGGGCCAAGTAACTCCAGCCCTGGGGAAAGAGGGACCCTGTCTGTGTGTTGTGGCCTGGGCAGAGCCCCAGAGCCCTGGGTGCCTGTGGCTGGAGGGCTCCAGGCTCTCTCAGACTCACCAGGGCGCCGCCCACCCCTTGTTCATGGTGCCCCCTCCCCTGGGTGGGGCTTCAGGCGCTGAGTCATGGCTCTGGTTGGGAAGCCGGCCTCACCCTCCTACCCACCATCCAAGCTGCTGAGGAAATCCTGGAGGGATGGCAGGAGAGGAGGCCTTGGTCCATGGAGGTGGGGGAAGAGAGATGAGGGGCATGGGGCCCCCAGGATGGGCTCTCTGCTGAGTGCCCACCTCACCCCCATGAGCACATTGTTACCATCTGGTACAGCGCCCCCCACCAGCTCTCTAGGGACCAACTGCCCCCTTCCTGCCCTCCTGGCTCAGGGGTGATGGTCCTCCATGCAGCTGCCCAGGGCAGTTGGGGTGACTGGGGCTCCAGGGGCCGTGTCTCTGCTCTGCTCTGCAGTATCTTCTCCTGGGTGGGTGGTCCTTCCATGCCCTGGGCCCTGGGATTTGGGGGAGGGGAGAGGCTACAGCGATGGTCAGGATTCTGTAGTTTCAGGCTGGGCATCCTACTGGGCGTGGGCCAACACTGGTCCAAGCAGACGTCCTCTCTGACCCCTTCCTGCTCTGGAATTCAGAGACCCCTCAGTCCTGGGGCAGGGATGAGGGCTGCTCAGAGCAGAGGAGGACAGGGGATCTTCCAAGGGCCCTGACGAGGCAGCCTGGCACCCCTCCCCCACAGCTCCTAATTGAGGGAGTACTGAGCTGCCCCCCACATGAGGGACTAAGTCCCTCTCCCCCAAGCCTGGGAAACCCTGGAACACAGCCCTCTTCTACCAGCCACAGGGCAGCGAGGGGCCGCTAGACCTGGACAGTCTCCTCTGCCCTGGCCCTGGCGGCTGCCTCCAGCCCCTGGCCCGAGCTCCATTTTCACGTTGTCCCTTGTCCCCAGGAAGCCAGATGGGCCCAGCTCACCAGCTGAGTGGTTTGGGGGGTGGGGGGCGCCCTGGGATCCTGGCCCTCTTTCCTTGTTTCCTGTTCCCAGAACATTGGGGGTGGGGGGGAGTCACGTGCCTGATCCATCTGCCTCTCGCCTTGCCTTCCGGGATTCTCTGTCCACTGGCTTCTCTGGTGATGTCATCGTTAACTCTTCCTTCCCCAAGGCAGCCCCATTGTCAGGCTGCCCCAGTGGGAGTGGGCTCCTCCAAGGTCTGACCCACTTCTCCCTTCAGGCAGACAGGGCCAACTTCGTATTTGAGGTTGGGGGAGTAGTTGGGAGGTAGGGGCATGCCTCTGCTGGTTGTCTCACTGTGCCAGGGAGCAGCCCCAGGTTTGCAGGCTCTGCTAACACAGGTCTGCTCCAGGGTCCGCCAGCCCCAGGCCAGCTGAAGTTAAGGGTTGGGGAGTCCAGATGGGGTCTGGGGTCAACTCTGAGCCTTGGAGAGGTGTATAGGCTGGGCTAGGGGGCGGTGACCAGCGAGGTCCTGCATATCCCCCTCCACAGGGCCCTGGCCCCTCCCTCTGTGCTAGGGACCACCCCCTCCCCTGTCCACAGACCCCATTTGGGGGCATCACAGCTGATTAGGCCTCTATCTGCCTGGGATGGTGGTGGGCCCTGGAGGCTCTGCAGCCGTGGAGTCACGGTCCCAGTCCTGCCCCTTCTCCTCCTCCCTCTAACGTGCCCCCACCCCAGTCTCCATGTCTTAGTCTGTCCAAGGGGCGTGGAGGAAGGTGGGCCTGCGGGAGCCAGTGGCTATTGACAGAGCAGCCCCTTCCCACTGCAGACCCCTTTGGGGAGGTGCCTGGGGAGACGAAGACCAGCTAAGTCGGTGGGGGAGGCTCGCTGCAGGCGGGTCTCCAGCCACCCTGTACCCGTCGCAGGGCAACTATCGATGAGGTGGAAACGGACGTGGTTGAGATCGAGGCCAAACTGGACAAGGTGAGGGAAGGGCCTGGGGGCACATAGAGGGCTCGGTCCAGCTCACTCGCGGCCACCAATACAAGCACAAGTGTGTGTTATGCATAGCACGTGGGCCTGGCTCTCACTGGCCTTCATACCTGCTGCACACACACCTGTGTCTTTGTGGTTTCCTCTTGCCAAGACAAGAAGGGGAGTCTTGGGGGAGGCAGGGGCAGCTGCTAGGGGGCTGTGCCTCTGAGTGGCTGGGTTAGGGGCCCAGGGCACAGGCAGGAGGGGAGGAGGGGTGGCATCCATGAGCTCCTGCTGGCTGATCCTGCTGTTCCTTGGCCAGGACCACATGCCCACCCCCATCCTGGGGTCCCTGCTCCTGGCTTCCCTCTCTTGCTCCCACCTCCCACACTGGAGCCAAGACCTGGGCAGTGCCAAGCTGTTGCCCCAGCACCAGGTGGGCTTAAGAGGACAGGTGGCAGGCAGTGGCCTTCCTTCTCTGCCTAGGGTTGCCCAGCTGTGTCCTGGGCACTGATGGGCCCTGAGCTGAATTCCAGCTGCCTGGCAGAGTCCCAGCCTGTGTGGTCTGGCCTTGGTGGCGGTGAGGGCTGGGCCCACAGGTGGCGTGAGTGTCCCTCGTCCGTCCTTTCCTATCTGCAGCTGGTGAAGTTATGTAGCAGCATGATCGAGGCAGGCAAGGCCTACGTCACCACCAACAGACTCTTCGTGAGTGGCATCCGAGACCTGTCCCAGCAGTGCCAGGGCGACACTGTTATATCGGTGAGGCGCAGCTGACCTCTGACCTCTAGACAGGGGCAGGCACAGGCAGGCAGCCCCTCGAGGGTGCCCCTGCCCTGGGAGCAGGTGGGCGTTTGTGCTGGGCCACAGGGGCCACTCTGTGGCTAGTGGGTGGGAGGTGCTGACACTGGGGGCATGGCAGTCCCATTTAAGCAAGGGTCTCCCCCACCCATCCCCAGGAATGTCTGCAGAGGTTTGGAGACAGCCTGCAGGAGATGGTCACCTACCACATGGTGAGCTCTGATGGGGGTAGTCAGGGGGCACTGCGCTTCCTTATCATTGCTGTCATCCCTTCCCAGGCAGCCACCCCTCGGGCTTCCTGTAGGCCCCACCCAGCTTGGAAGGCTCTGGGCTGGCTCTGGGAGAGCTGAGCTGGCAGGGGCGGGCTGTGGGGGAGGCCACATTTCTGCTCCTGCAGTCTCGGGGGGTGCCCACATTGCTGAAACTCTACTGTGTCCCAGGTGAGGGCCGGATAGCCAGCAAGGAGGTGCCTGGAACCTGCCCGTCTGGGGCTGAGGGTGGTGGGGGCTTGGCATAGGTGCCTTAGAGTGTTATCCAGGGCCATCAGACAAGGGTCATTGGCCAGGCTGACCCCACTGCTTTCCAGGATGGGTCTGAATGACCTTGAGCCCCTCAGGGGCCCCCTGCATGGACACAGAACAGAATGAGACCCATGTGGGTGGTCAGACTGTGGCCTGGAAACCAGAGCCACAGACTAAACAAGGGGCCCCTCCCCCACAGGGGAAGTTCAGAAATAAACCAGTGCTGGACAGCTTGTCCGGCCTCATCAGTATGTCTGTGTGTCTGTCTGCTTCTGGTTAGGGCCCAGCCCTCTCCCCATGTTGAGCAGATCTGATTCTGGGTCCAGTTAGCACTGTCAGGGAGGCCCCTCCAGCCCCCCACAACCACTTCACCCTGCCCCCAGGCCAGATCATTCAGGAGCTTTGGCCACAGCTGGACCCTTCCAACTACAGGGCTGGTCATCCTCAAGGTGGCCCCTCCCCAGGCTGGGGCACTGGCTGTCACTAGAGACCCTGGGTGTGCCTACTCTGTCTGGGCCATGGGAGAGGGACAGCTTGGGCCTCGAGTCTGAGAGCCAAGTGGGGGAGATGGGCAGGTGGGTCACAGCTGTTGCCTCTGGGCACCGACCCAGGCCTGGGGGCTGCACCTGGTCCCTTGGATCCTCTGAGGCTGGCTCTGTGAGGGTGACCAGCTGGGGCCTAAGTGGGGCTAGACAGAGCTTTCTCTGGTTCTTATCTGAGGGGATAGGGGCCTGGCCTCTGGGGTCATGTGGGGGCAGGTCCCTGATACCTCCACCTTCCTATGCTCCCAGATCCTGTTTGACCAGGCCCAGAGGTCTGTGCGGCAGCAGCTCCACAACTTCGTCAAAGAGTGAGTGGCCCCAAGGGAGGCCTGGCCTCTCTCAGCCCCAGGAGGGCGCGAGGCCACACTCATGCTGGGGTGTCTGACCTGAGAGAGTCTGGGGCCCTAACACAAGGCCTACAGGCTCTAGGTGGGGGGCTCAGTGTAGGCCAAGACTGGGTTGAGGAAACAGTGCTGGAGGGCAGGGACTACAGAGGGCAGCAAGGGAGTCCTCAGGCAGGGGTGAGGGCAGGACCATGGCAGGGTCAGGGTTGGGGTCATAGAGCAGGAGGTGGGGACTTGGCAGGGGTCTCAGCTCAGTGCTGTGTGTATAGTTGGGGATCCCCCAAGTGGAGTGTCTGGAGTCCAGGGTAAGGCTAGGGGTCACCCCAAGCTGGACCAATCCTGTGGGTAAGGTGGTGAAGAAAAAGGGGGCCCTGGATTGGGGAAGGGACCTGAAGAAGAGGTGGCAGGGAGTGCTGGCTGTAGGGGGTGGGAGGCCAGGACAGGGAGGTGGGGAAGGGGGTTGTGGAGCACAGAGGGGCTGGGAGCAGAAAGAGGGCCTTTCTTGAAGCGGGGAGACCCCGGTGCACCCCCCTCAGGCTCCCTGACCTGACACCCGCCGGCCTCCAGGGACGTGCGGAAGTTCAAGGAGACCAAGAAGCAGTTTGACAAAGTTCGGGAGGACATGGAGCTGTCACTGGTGAGGAATGCCCAGGCCCCGAGGCACCGGCCCCATGAGGTGGAGGAGGCTACGAGTGCCCTGATCCTCGCCCGAAAGTGTTTCCGTCACCTGGCGCTGGACTATGTGCTCCAGGTGAGTTTCTGGGCCTTGAGTGTCACTGCAGACAGGGACTTGGTGTCTGGAGGGGCCCCTCTGACCTGAGAAAACTTCGGATGCTTGGGGAGGAACCTGGAGGAGGGAATGCCCCAGGCAAAGGCCCAGAGATGGGGCCGTGCTTGGGTCAAGCCAGGGCCGGAGGCTACAGGAGGGATTGGAGCAGGGGGTAGAGTTCATGGCTTTGTCCATGGAGAAACCATGAGAGGAGGGATGGGTACCAATGTAGGGAGCATCAGATAAGCTGGTGATCTCAGGGAGCCACAAGCACCCTGAGTGGACATGAGCAAGGTCCAGGCCCAGCCCTGATATCTTCACCTGTTCACGCCTTCCTTGGCAGATCAACGTCCTCCAGGCTAAGAAGAAGTTTGAGATTTTGGATTCCGTGAGTGCTGGGGTTGGGTGCACCTGGTGGGGCCCTGGGCACCGTGGCTGGCAGCCTCACCTGTGTCCCTACTCCTCCAGATGCTGTCCTTCATGCATGCCCAGTACAGCTTCTTCCAGCAGGGCTACAGCCTGCTGCACCAGCTGGACCCCTACATGAAGAAGCTGGCGGCCGAGGTGAGACTGCGGGGAAGGGAAGCCAGGGCCAGCGTGTCAGGGGAGGGGGTCCACTTCCCTCTCTGTACCCCTCCCCACAGCTGGACCAGCTGGTGATCGACTCAGCAGTGGAGAAGCGGGAGATGGAGCGCAAGCATGCCGCCATCCAACAGCGGGTGAGGCCCTGCAGCCCTGGCCTCCCTGTGGAGGGGCCCCTCAGCCCTCTCCAAGTGTGGACCTGGGAGACTGCCACAGACACTCCCCATCCCTCCCCAGGCCTGCCCACGCTCAGGCTGATTCTGATCCTCCTTGGAAGAGCAGTCAGAGGTGGGAGTCCTCATCCCTCAGGGTCTCAGCACAGTGAGAGGTCACTTAGCGGCCAGGACCAGCCCCCTCAGCCCACGGGCACTAGGGCTGGGGCTGGGTGGAGGGTCCTACTGGAGCCTCTCTGCTCCTGGCCAGACAGCTGTCATGGTGCTGCCCTGGGCGGAGATGACTGCTGGTGGGAGCTGCTAGTTCCCAGGAGGAGGCGGCAGGGCTTCACTCACTGGCTCTCTCTCTCCCTGCTCCCGCTCCTCCCGCTCCCGCCCTCAGACTCTGCTGCAGGTGAGTGGGCGCCCACCCGGGGATGGGGGGACAGGTGAGTTGGGGCCTCTGTTGCCCCGCACTGTTTCAGCACCAAGGACACCTCCGCAGCCCTGGCACTCCAACCCTGAGCATCTCCCGGGGTGTGTCCAGCACCAGTGGAGGCTACTGAGCTGGGATCAAGGCCCCTTCGGGAGCAGCTGCAGCTGTCCCTTCCTGCCCCCACTCAGCCAGGGGAGCAGGTGGCTGGGCCTCCTCTCCCACTCCCGGACACACAGGACAACGCTCAGTGTCTCCCTGGCCCGTGTGAATGGAGCTCTGTCAGGCTGGCTGGAGCAGCCCAGCTGGCAACATGAATGGGGGACTGAGGACAAGGGAGGCAGCTTCCTTCCTGATCCTACCCAGAGCCTGCTGTCTGCTGGGCAGGGGGAGCTGGGGGGTGGGGCCGGAGCACTCTGGGCCTCCAGCTGTGGTGGGAGGCATCGGCCTCCATGGGGTTTGGGTCAGGAAGTGGCTAAGACTCACCCTCTCAACCTTGGCTGGGGGGAGCCTGGGAGGGCAGCCGTGTCCACACAGCAGTGGGTGAGTGCTCATGGGGGGCTGGGCTCCGACTGCTCCCAGGACTTCTCCTACGATGAGCCCAAGGTGGAGTTTGATGTGGATGCACCCAGTGGGGTAGTGATGGAAGGCTATCTCTTCAAGAGGGCCAGCAACGCCTTCAAGACGTGGAACCGGTAAGGGAGGCCCTTCCTCAGGGGACTGCAGAGCAAATAGGTGGGGAAGGGTGCCCAGCCCGGCCTGACCCCTCCTGGCCCATTCCCCACCCAGGCGCTGGTTCTCCATCCAGAACAGCCAGCTGGTCTACCAGAAGAAGCTCAAGGTGCATTGGGCCCAGGGCAGCGACTCCTGGGCCTTCTCACCTGGCCTGGGGGTGGGCGGTTGGGGGGTTGGTATCATGGGGCTGAGGACACGGATGGGCAACAAAGCCTGAGTGGCCAGGGACAGAGACCACTTGAACCCCAGGCAATCTGTGTCCTGGGTGGAGCAGTGAACGGGTGGTCAGGGTGGGGCAGGCAGGGCTGGGTGCTGAGGGCGAGGGCCACGGCGGTCATGCCCACAGGACGTGCTGACCGTGGTAGTGGATGACCTCCGGCTCTGCTCTGTGAAGCCCTGTGAGGACGTCGAGCGGAGGTTCTGCTTTGAGGTCGTGTCGCCCACCAAGTAAGCAGGTCCTGCCCAGGGTGTGATGTGGCAAGAGCCCCTGCTTGCCCAGGCTGACAGGCCCCTTCCTGCAGGAGCTGCATGCTGCAGGCCGACTCAGAGAAACTGCGGCAGGCCTGGGTTCAGGCGGTGCAAGCCAGCATTGCCTCTGCTTATCGGGAGAGCCCTGACAGCTGCTACAGTGAGGTGGGCCCTCCCTGCACGTGTGTGTACAGCTTCCGCAGGCCACACACCAGCACACATGTGCATTCTCTGTATGCACACGAGTGTGTGTGCCCACATGGGGGTGCAGGCTCATGCCTCAGGCACCTGGCCTGTGTCGGCCCCTGTATCTGGGGAGGAAGAAGGGGCCCCCACTGGGGAGACTGGGGTTGGAGCTCCCATAGGGCTGAGTGACCCCTCACCCGGTCCCCAGAGGCTGGACCGCACCGCCTCCCCGTCCACAAGCAGCATCGACTCTGCCACGGACTCTCGGGAACGCAGCGTCAAGGGTGAGAGCGTGCTGCAGCGGGTGCAGAACGTGGCTGGCAACAGCCAGTGTGGTGACTGCGGCCAGCCTGACCCGCGCTGGGCCAGCATCAACCTGGGTGTGCTGCTCTGCATCGAGTGCTCAGGCATCCACAGGTGGGCCTCCTGGGCGGCGAGGAGGGGGTGGGGGCGGAGCCATGCCCTGACTCCTCCTCCCTCATCATCCAGGAGCCTGGGCGTCCACTGCTCCAAGGTGCGGTCCCTGACTCTGGACTCGTGGGAACCAGAGCTGCTGAAGGTGTGTGGGGGCCACTGCAGGCTGCCTGGAGGTTGGTGAGGGGAGGGAGACAGGAGCCGGGTCTGCCCACTTGAGGGGCGGTCTATGGGCTGGGCTGATGCTGGCCTCATCCTCTCCTGCCAGCTGATGTGTGAGCTTGGAAACAGCACCGTGAACCAGATCTACGAGGCCCAGTGTGAGGGGCCGGGCATCAGGAAGCCCACAGCCAGCAGCCCCAGGTGAGGTGTGGGGTAGCCTAGGCAGGGCCTGGGGAGCCCCCACCCACAAGTGCGGCCTCATGTCTGGTCCTGGTCCAGACAGGACAAGGAGGCCTGGATCAAGGACAAATATGTGGAGAAGAAGTTTGTGCGGAGGCCGCCCTCAGCACCAACCCGGGAGGCCTCACAGCGCTGGAGGGTGCAGAAGTGCCAGCGTCACCACAGCTCCCCCCGAGCCCCCGCCCCCCGCCGCAGCAAAGTCCGGATGGAGCCTGTTCTGCCCTCTGTGGCTGCCCTGTGCTCAGG
Source organism: Neotragus moschatus (assembly GCA_006410615.1). Lineage (NCBI taxonomy): Eukaryota > Metazoa > Chordata > Mammalia > Artiodactyla > Bovidae > Neotragus > Neotragus moschatus. The sequence continues at coordinate 2,858,207 of SJYA01002443.1, forward strand.
TGGGAGGGGGCCAGCAGGTGTGCCCCAGCTCACCTCCAGGGAGTGAGCCTCCAGACTATGGACCCCAGGGAGGCCAGGGGTTGGGGGAGGAAGGAGCAGAGCCCCAAGCTCTGCCCACCTCCCAGCCTGGCCCGGTTACTGCCCTGCTGCAGGCTCCATGGAGCCCAGGTTCCGCAGGGACTCGCTCTTCTGCCCGGACGAACTGGACTCCCTTTTCTCCTACTTTGATGCAGGGGCTGCCGCGGCCGGCCCACGCAGTAAGTCCCCTGCTGCCCACCCCCCATCTCAGCCAGGGCAGCAGAGCAGGGACCAGGCATGCTTGCTCAGAGGGTGGACAAGTATAGGACAGCTGTGGCCACTCACCCAGGGACTGGAGGGATGGGCATTCCTTGCAGGAGGGACTAGTGTAGGGATGGGGAGAGTCTGGGGCCCAAGCAGGGCTAAGGCTGGGACAGTGTCTCCATGGGCTGGGGGTAACTCAGGCACTGACTTGGAGGCTGGAGCCATGACCCTCAGGGAGACCCGTGTGCTGTGTGCACACAGAAGTGTGTGTGTGGCATGACTGTGCACATGGGTACATATACGTGTGTGTACATGTGTGTATACACATGGGTGTGTGCACATGCATGTGTGTTCGTGGACAGCTGTGTGCCAGACCAGCTCCTGAAAGACAATTGTGTGCATCTTCTCCAGCTCCTCCTGGAGTGGGGGTCGGGGGCACATGTTGCAGGTTGGGGCCCGCCCCGCCCCCTCCCGGGGCCTTCCTGTAAAGTGTCTAACAGCACCCACTGGCCGGGGGCGTCTGGGCCGCCTTTCTGGGCAGGGTGGACAGAAGGTATAGACGGGCCAAGAATTGGCACAGCTGCTGGGGTGAGCGGGTGTCCTCGGGCAGCAGAGGGCGCTGCCTCGCTGTCCCTCAGCTCGGGGCTCTTCTGTGAGGGCTGCTTTTGGGTGCCGCTCACTGCTGCCTGGAGCCGCGTCTGGATGGAGACCTCCCAGCTTGCATTATGGCGGCGCTTCGGCCCATCCGTCCTGCTAGGGCCCACCTGAGCGAGGCGGGGATCACACTCACGGCTGTGCTCCTAGGGGGCGCTTAATCTTTGACTCAGTTGAGCTGTCACCTGATTTTTTCGCCTTTCCTCCCATCCTGGGCAGGGCTCTCCTCTGCCCCCTAGTGGGGACTGATCCTGCTCCAGGGAGCATCCCCGGGAGGGTGGGCGGCCCTCCAGCCTTTCCCTAGGCCTCTCAGGACCTCCTCTGGCTGTGGACTTTGCAGGTCTGAGCAGCGACAGCGGCTTAGGGGGCAGCTCCGACGGCAGCTCAGATGTCCTGGCCTTCGGCGTGGGCTCTGTGGTGGACCGCGTCGCTGAGGAGGGTGAGTGCGCGGCTCCCCTTCCCCGGCCCTGTGCCTCCCCCGCTCCGGGCCGGGTTACCGGCCTGATCGCCCTGTCCTCGCAGAGGGTGCAGAATCGGAGGAGTCCAGCGGCGAGGCGGACGGAGAGGCGGAGGCCTGGGGCCTGGCAGACGTGCGTGAGCTGCATCCGGGGCTGCTGGCTCACCGCGCGGCGCGCACCCGCGACCTTCCCGCCCTGGCGGCGGCGCTGGCGCACGGGGCGGAGGTCAACTGGGCTGACGCGGAGGACGAGGGAAAGACGCCGCTGGTGCAGGCCGTGCTGGGGGTAAGTAGGCGCCCGAGTGCGCCCGGACCCAGGTGCAGCATCTTCACAGCGGCTCTCCCTTGGTGCACACGCTTGAAGGGGCGTCGGGGCGTGGTGGGAGGTGGGGGGCCTACAAGGAACCTTCTCCGTGGCTTGGCTCCGTCTGAACCATACCGCCTCCCCACACCGGCTTCCCCAGGGCTCCCTGATCGTCTGTGAATTCCTCCTGCAAAACGGAGCGGACGTGAACCAAAGAGACAGCCACGGCCGGGCTCCGCTCCACCACGCCACGCTCCTTGGCCGTACTGGGTGAGTCGTGGGCTGGTGATACCCTCACTTCCCCCCGCCCCATGGGCCCGGGTTGCCCGCCCACCAAGTACCTACCCAAGGCCTGACCTGACTTGCCCCCTCCGCTCTCAGCCAGGTCTGCCTGTTCTTGAAGAGGGGGGCGGACCAGCATGCTTTGGACCACGCTCAGCAGGACCCATTGAGCATCGCGGTGCAGGAAGCAAACGCCGATATCGTCACGCTGTGAGCAGGAGGGCGGTGTGGGTGGGGGACCCTGTGGGCGGGGCGGAGCACTTCACAAGGCCCGCCCTCCTCAGGTCTGGGACGCGGTGGGCTGGGGACGGGCTAGGCTCTTCACAAGGCCCGCCCTCCTCCAGGCTCCGTCTGGCGCGCATGGCCGAGGAGATGCGTGAGGCCGAGGCGCCCTCTGGCCAGCCGGGCCCTCTGACCGGCAGCAGCACCACTGAGCTCCAGTACCGCAGGTGCATCCAGGAATTCATCAGCCTTCACCTGGACGAGAGCTAGGGCAGCGGGGCGGGCGGGAACCCCCACCGGCCCGTTTCCGGAGAGCACTGGTGTTCCGGAGCTCCTGGAGGCCCTGCTGCCGGCTCTACCCTCCTCCTCCAGCGGCCCCCACCCGGGCCGGAGCAGGACCAGCACTGAGTCTTCTGAAGCTCCAGTCTTCCCCAGGAGGTGTTGCATCACTCCCCGCCCAGGGACCCTGTGTCTGCAGGTGACCCCTTCCTAGGGGGCCTGGGTTGCTCGTGTCACAAACCACTCTCAAGGCCCCATGTCACCTTGTGCTCCTCTCTGCTCCCCCAGGCCCGTGTCACCTCCTGCCCCTCTATCCCTGGGCCCATGCCACTTGGTGCCCCACTCTGCCCTCAGGGCCTATGTCACCTTGTGCCCCCACTTTACTGCCCAAGGACACTGACCTGCTAGTTGGGTCCCTCCCATGTCCTTAGCCCCTCTGCTGGGCCCTGGGGCTGGTGGCTGGCCACCGGCACCTTGTGAGGGCAGAAGGGACCGCCCATCCAGGGAATCAACCCGTGTACCTCACTTAGCGACCCCAGCATCCAGGCTGGGCTTCTTGGGTGCTTGGGGGCTCTGGCCTGGGGCCTCAGCCCTGACTGGGCAGGGATGTCCTGAGGCCGTGTGGCTGGCCATACCGCCCCATCTGTCCCTGCCTTTTCCCAGAGCGGGTGGCAAGTGCGTCGCTCTTCCCACCCCTGCATCTGATGTCCTTTGTCACGGACTGGGGTTTTCTACAGTGACCTCGTTCTCACTTTGTCTCACGTCTTTTCTCTGGACTCAAGGACCACCTTGACCCCCAGCTCTGCCCGTTGCTGGGGTAGCTCTGCAGCTCAGCCCTGCCCCCTCACCAGCCTTGCCCCTGGCTCAGCCAATGGGGCTTCAGCTCACCCCCAGGGCCCTCTGATGCCTTCTGCATTCCCCTTCCTGGAGCCCTGGGGCAGTGGCTGGGCCTCTCCCCATCTCTACCCTCGGCCAGTCCACGGCCAGTTGGCTGGTCACTATGCAAAGGCTGCCCAGGGAGGCCCCATGGGCAGCAAGGTGGGCCCCCAACTCCCTCGCCTGCTGGCTGTGACACCCAGAGAGCAGAATTTACTCCTTCCTTTCTCCCTGCTTGAGCTCTGCCCCCACCTCCCACCCCACTGCCTGCGCCAAGGCCTTTGCTAGGGCCTCAGCTGGCGGGACCCACCTCCACTCCGGATCACAGTTAATAAACAGCCGCTTGCACCCGCTGCCTCGCCTCACTCGCCTCACTCCGCTCTGTCTCGACTGGGGTGGGGGGTCACCTGCCTTCCCCAAGGGGTGGCCCTGCGTGGGATAGCAGCAGTGGTGCCCTCAAAGGGTACAGTAAGCTGGAACCTGGGGGCCTGCCTGATGGAAACCTGGGGTCCATTGATTAAAATCAGTTCTTTCTACTCCACTCTCTGGCTGCCCTGCCCTTTTCTGGGTGGACACTGGCGAGGATGGTCTGGTCCTAGCCTTGTCCCCTAGACAAACTCTGCCCCGTGTCTCCTGCCCCACAACCCCCACAGCATCTGTGACTGAGGATGTGGCAGTACAATCCGGTTGGAGGTTTTCAGCTCACTCAGGGGATGGGGAGGGCAGCAGAAAACACCTAGCCACCAGGTAAAATCATTTTATTGCAAAGTGGCCCCAGGTCACTGAGTGCCTGGGCCTGGCCCTGCTCTTCCTCCCATTGGCCCCAAGCTGAGCGAGGCTCTGCCCAATGCCTGCACACACCTACATGTAGGTGCAGACAGACCTGTTGACACAGAAACACGCGGACATATGACACTGGCACCAGACACATTCCCATGTGGAGCGCCCCCCCCCCCACGGGCACATACTCCTCCACTTGGGCAGATGCTCCATCACAACCAGAACATGGGAATCCAGAGTGGTGGGGATGATCCCTTATTCCCTGCCTGGTCCTCCTTGAGACCTGTGAGGCCACCACTGGGCAGGACAGGGTGGCGTGGCTAACGAGAAACCCTTCTGTGCTCTGTGCCTGGTGGCGAGCCACCCCCGAGCTCTGGTGCTGCTGCTTCCTGTGCCCCAGGTTTGGCTTGGTTGGCCCAGGAAGCCCCATGGGGGTTGACTGGCCCGTCCTGGGCAGTCAGGAGAGCCCACCACTGCCACTGCTCCCAGGATCAGGCCAGGTTCAGACTGGTTCAGGTGTCAGGGGTCTCTGGGGCCCATGTTTGGCTGAACTCAGCCAAGACTCCTGCTGAAGTCCCGGCAGCATCGTGGGAGGTGAAGGCAGTCAGGCCCCGGGGCATTCAACGTTGTGCCTGCAGCCATTGGTCCACTAGCTGGCCTCTGGCTTGGAGGGGGCACCGTTATGGCCGCCCTGGGCTGGCCCCGAGACCCACGGAGCCAGCGGCAGCACAGCAGTAGGGTGAGGGCCATGGCATCCAGCAGGAGCTCTAGCACCTCCACGACCGAGAGGACTGAGGAGCCGAACCACAGACTCCAGAGGCTGCCCATGGCTGAGAGCAGCTGTGGCACCTGCAGGTATAGGCAGTGGTGAGCAGAGGCCCAGGTGCTGGCCCTGCCCCTCTCCCGGCCTTGGCCCAGGAGGCAGCTCACCGAGTAGACCGGCGTCTCATCCACCGTGCGGTAGTTCAGCTCCTGATAGAAAATGTTCACCTTGGCCAGGCTGATCCTGCGGCAGGGCTCAGGTGAGAGGGGCTGAGCCCCAGACCTGCTGGTGGGGCCCTCCGTGCAGGCCCTGGAGGGCAAGGGCAGGGGCAGCGGCCAGGATTTGATAGACGCAGAAGGTGGCCATGGGTTCCGTCGGCTTGGCTCACCCAGCACAGCCAGGACCCAGTCCTGCACACACAAAACTTGCTATGGCCGCAGCTCCTCCTGGCCCTCGGGTGCTGCAGGGTGGTGTGAGGGCAGGACTGTGGCGACAGAGGCCAGTCCTGGGAGGGCTCTCTGGCCGTGATCTCCCTACTTGTCCATCCCTCACCTCCCCCTTCGAAGACTCACGGCTGATGTGGAGGAAGGCCATCTGGAGGTCCCAGCAGAGAGCTTGTACAAAGACTCCCTGGGAGAGACAGCCCTGTCACGTCCCTGTGTGCTGGTCCCGGGCAGACCAAATGGAGCCCAGCACGCCCCCTCACCTGCAAGGCCGCCCCCTCACCTGCAAGGCCGCGGGCATTGGGTGGTGCAGGGAAGCTGGTGGGTCTTCAGTTTCTGGTAGAGGCGATAGAAGCAGTGACCTGGGGAGACAGTCATGGGTGAACCAATGAGAAGCAACCCATGGGTGGGGAGGTCTGCTGTTGGCCAAACAGGCTGGTAGGGCAGGGCGGGGAGCTCACCCCAGGCTGGGTGCCGCATGTAGCTGCAGTACTCGGCCCCCGCCGGCAGAGGGTAGAAGAAGTAGCCGCAGGAGCACATCTCTACCATCAGATGCTGAAAGCAGGAGGCCAGACAGGCCTAGGGAGACAGTGGGGGCTGAAGCTGAGGGCCCGGCACAGCCGCCCCTCTCCCTGGCCTGCCTGCCTTCCCTCCTTCCCACTGGCCGGTTCCCCCACCCCAGCGTCCCTTGGGGTCTCCTTGCCTTAGCGTCTCCACCCACTCCCCAGCCCCCTCCCTGGGCCCCTGCCCCGTCTCCCCACCCTCCACGCCCAGACTCACCTGCCTGGTGTAGGAGGTGTTGTACAGTAGCTGCACGTCCACGCTGCCTGTGCTATCCATGCACTGTCCATAGGGGCTCCCGAGCCGGTGCACCTCGTCCTGGGGGAAGGGGGGCTACTCAGTCCTGCTGCTTCGAGCTGGAGGTCCTGCGCCACTCCCAGGATTGGAAACAGAGGCTGAGAGCCTGGAGGCGGGGACGGCCCACCTCACGGATGTCAATGGTGGTTTCCGTCCCTGGCCGGATGCTAAAGCCCTGATGCTCCAGGAAGGGCGTGTGGTCTTGCGGGTGGATCATGACCTTGATGCCGGCCTTCGTGGACAGCAGAGGGAAGTGGTCCTGCTGCTCAGCCCTGAGGACAAGGCTGATCCCTGGAGGAGGCCAGGGGTGAGGCCAGGTCCCCCTGGACACCTCGCCCGCACCCAGCCCCAGCTGGCACTCACTGTGGGTGACGCCTGGCCGTTGTGCGGCCCAGACACCATTGAAGGTGTAGCAGCTGCCGTAGGTGGGATGGTGGGACGTCTGGAAGTGCCTGGAACCAGGGGCCATGCTCAGACAAGCACACGCCCTCCACCCATCACCCTGGGGTTGGGTGTGTGGCCTGGGGTTGTAGGGAGGGGAGCACAGCTGCCTTGTCTCTGGAGGGAGCCGCAGGGCCGGCAGACCACTGAGTGGGGTGAGGGGAGTGGACACTGGTCTGTACTCACCGGGCATGGCAGTCCTGGTTGTCGTAGCGGCAGGAGAAGACAAAGTGGCTGCCGTGGCTGTCCTTGTGGGCAGCAGGAAGCAGGGCCAGGATGTTTATGTAGTGGAAGTGGTACCACTCCCGGGCGGCCACCACGCCGGAGGAGTAAGCCCGCTGAACACAGTCACCGCCAGTGCTGTTACACTGTGGGGGCATGGGGTCAGTGTGGGCACGACTGGCCTGCCCAAGTCCCAGGAAGACCCCCCGGGCTGGACACTCACCAGTTTGAAGCCCACTCTGTTCTGGCCATCCAAGGGCCTCAGCCTCTGAAGGTGGATCCTACGGTCCAGCTGAAAGGCAGGCTCTGGACCTGGGACCTCGGCCCCCAGGGCATCCCTGCTGTCGCTAAAGTTGAACCGATACAGGGAGTAGATGCTCTCCCGGGCAAAGTCATCCAGAACCCGCAGATGGTGGCGGGCTAAGTGTGGCCTGGGGGCAGGGCGGGAGGGCTCAGAGTTAGAGCCAGGCTCCCTTAGCACGGGCACTTTGGAGAGAGCCAAGCTGGCCCCAGACACTGACCCGGAAGTCGCAGACAGGATAGGAGCCCCCCTACCCTCTGCCATCCTCAGAAGCCTAGAAGACGGTTCTGAATACAGAGCCAGGGCTGCAGAGGGAAGTCAGAACCCCGGCCTGACCTGCCTCCCACCCCCGGGACCCCATCCTCCTCTGGCTCATTCACAGCCCTTCCCTGTCTTTGCTCCGCTGACTCCACACTGCAATGTTACCCTGCTTCCCTCTCTTGGGCACCTGCTCTTCTGGAAAGCCTCTGGCTCTCCTCCTCTCCCCCTCCTGGGCTGCCTAACTCTTGAAGGTCCCTCCAGCCTGGCAATGGTCACAGTAACACTCAGCTTACTTTTCTTGTCCTTTAGCCCTGCCTCTGGGGCACAGAGCAGAAAGAGGTGGGTTGTCCTGCTGTGACCGCACCAGGGGAGGGGCCCCCAGGCTGGACCAGCCCTCACCGATGTGGGTTCATGTCACACAGAGTGACGGATGGGAAGAGCTTGCGCTCCGAGTGCACGGACACTGTCATGATGACCGGGTAACGCCAGTACTGCTCGAAGAGAAGTGCGAACTGCCAGTAGAGCACGCCCAGGGCTCCTGCCAGCAGCAGCCCCCAGGAAGCCGTCTTGAGGCGGTTCCGGCTGGAGCAAACAAGGCGGATGGTGCCGTGGATAGTGGAGTTGGTGCAGAAGAAGGTGACCAGCTCCCTGAAGGATGCGTGCAGCTCTACCAGCCTCTCTCCATGTTCCTCCTCGGGCAGCGTCGGTGGGGGTGCCTGGGGGCATGTCCAGGTTCCTGGCCCTCCACCCACTGTTTGGCCCATGCCTTCAGCCTGTATCTGAGAAGTGAGACTCAGCGGGGCTCCAGCCTGCCACTTGGCCTGACCCCACCCAGATCTCCCCACCCGGGCCATCAGCCTTCCATTCTCCATGCCTGGGAATTCCCAGAATTGTCACTTCCCTCAGCCACCAGTGGCCTAGCCTGGCTTGGTGACACTTGAGAAAAACCCCATCGGAAGCTAGTCCATAACTTGGGACCAACTCTGTTGCCCCAACTCCCATGGCGACAAGCAGGCAGCCTGCACAGGCATGTCTCATGGCCAGAGCCAAGCCTGGGTGCCGGAGCAGGGACAGTAGGGGACATAGGCTCTAGGCTGTGCCAGGCCTTGTTTGAAGGTGGCTCGAGGCTGGAGGGTCTCTGCTGCCATCTGCCAAATGGGGCAGGGGCCTCTGGTGAGGGGCAACCAGGTGACCTGCTCTGAGTGGGCCTAGGGCCCAGCATTGGGGGTTGACTGAACCCTGGGCCCCAACAGCCTCCAACAACCCTCAGTGGCCAGCATGGCCATGCTAGATTGGGGCCAATGGAGCCACACAAGTCCAGCCACATCTGGGCCAAGGGTCAGGCCTGTAGCCTGTTGGGCACTGTGGGCCTGTGTGGGGGTGTTGTCCACTGAGCTGAGTCTGGGAATGCTCCGTTTGTGGGCCTCGGGCTTCCAGAAAGTAGGCAGCAGTCTGGCCAGACATGGTGGGGACCTGAGGGCTCTAGGGAGGTTGAACTGAGGCCTGCCTGGCCCTACTCCCACCTGGAGGCTCCAGCATCCTGGGACCTTGGTCCCTCAGTGCACAGGGCCATGGGGCCCTGACCAGTTCAGGCTGGCTGGCCTGGGACATGCACTGAGTCACTACCTGGGCTTCCTATGGACTTTCCAGAGTGTCCCCATCTTGGTCTGAATCATTAGGCCTCTCACACCTGGGGTGTAGCCTCCTGGGTTCTGGCCCCTCGAGGCAACTGGGCCTGGGCCAATGCCTGGGGAGGGGGCTGCAAGGAAGGGCCTGGTGTGTCTCAGCCAGCACATGCTGGCCTGGACACCCAGCGCCCACCAGCTGCCTGGGGCCCAGGTAGGAGGTGGGAGTGGTCAGCCCAGGCCTCAGGTTTGTGGAGGCGGCCAGGCCAGGAGAATGTGCCAGCATCGGTGCTGCTGGTGGGCCCCCTGTGGCACAGAGCGCTGCCTACACAGGTGTCCTGTGACCACATGGAGCACTCACAGGGCAGCAGGACCTTTAGCTTCGTGATATAGGTGAGGGAAAAGGGCCTCCAGAAAGTTCTTTCCAACTCCAGTAACCATGTTTCCAGACTGGCCAGCTCCCACCCTGGCTGGGACTGCCGGGCAGGAGGAGGGTGGCTTCCTGAGATGGGGGGTGGGGTCCCCGACACCTCAGCCACAGCAGGAGTGGGGGTGCACCACTCCTTCATGCAGTACACGCACGCACACAGATGTGCACACACACACACACACATACACACACACACACTCCTCCTCTCACACACAGCAAGCCCTCTGTCAGTGGGGGTGCATGACAAAGGCGTGGACGGGAGCCTCTGCCCTTGCCTCGCCTGTGCCTGTGCTCCAGACGACATGGGGGACACCACCATGTCGTCCACCTCAAGCTGGGGAGCCCCGGTGACGGCCCGCCCTGATGCCCTGGTACCTCAAGGCTGCACCCTCCCTGTGCGTGGGCATCCATCCTCTGGTGCTGGCGGCTGCAACAGCGGTGACTGTGGCAGTTCTAGCAGGTGACAAAGTGGGCTGTGGCCCAAGGCTGGCCAAGCAGCCTCCTGTTTATAATAGGCTGGGCGTGGGGCGAGGTGGTGGGGCGGAGCCTGGCAGGGAAAGCCACATCTGCTCTGGTCTCGGAAGGGAAAGCCTTTGGGGCAGGGATGGGGGTCCTTTACCTCAGTGAGACTCTCTTGCCCACGTTCCTGGAAGTGAGGTCTGGGAGCCTGGCCCTGGCACAGGTGAGGGGCTCCAGGTTTCTGGAGGGTGAGGAGGGACTCCACTCTGGTAGACCCTGGGGTGCCTGGCCCCTTCCCCTGTCCACTCTCCTCCCACCTGGCCTGGGAGAATGCTTGCTCGCCTCCACCTGCCCAGCTCTAACCACAAGTGTTTGTGGCCAGGGGTCCCTGGGCAGGGGCCTCCACTCCCAGAACACGGGTGTCCCCTGGTGCTGGCTGCCCAGCCCCTGGGATAGGCACCTACTGTGGGAGTGAGTTGGGGCCTGAGTGGGCAGGTGTGCCCATAGCTCAGCCTCCCGGGAGGCTCAGAGACCCTGCGCCAGCCACACACCACACTCAGGGTCCAAGTCCACCACCTCACGGCTGAAATCTTCGGCCCCAGAGTGGCTGCCTGAGGCCAGACAGTGTGTGAAAGGCTGGAGAGCCCCCATGGGGAACCCAACAGGGCTCCATGAGGCCGGAGGCCTCGCCATCCCAAATGACCAGACCCTCTGCTTGGCCCTCTGCCCTGCCCACACAGGCTCTGGGTTCCTGACGGCCCACCCCAAATGGGCGCTGAGGTGAGGCTCCTTTGGTGGGGGCTTGGCTCTGAGGAGGGGGCGTGTCATTAGCCTCCTGCCTTTGGAAGGGGCAGATGGCAACCAGGGACCTCTGGGAGCGGGAAGTCACACTCAGGGAAGAGCTGGCCCTGGACTCATCTGGGTGTGAGTGCGAATCACAGCCTCCTCAGTCATAGGCTGTATGACGCTGAACAAATTACTCAACCTCTCTGAGCCCACTTCCTCAAGCACAAAGTGGGGCTGAGTTTCCTCTTGAGGCTCGAGACTCAAAGGTGAGACCAACTGATGCCATGGGGCCAGCGTCAGAGCCCCATCTTCCTGCTTCTGAGGAGGCTGCCCCAGAACCCACCTTTGGGAGGCCAGAGACACAGAGACTGTGTCCAGCGGCAGTGAGGCCAGCAGCCCCCTCCTCCCTTCCCTGCCTGACCCCTCTCCTGCCTCCCCAGGCTCCTCCAGTGACTGGAGGAGCAGAAGGCGCTGTCTGGGACCAGACAGGGCACCTCCAGCTCCTCACACAACAGGGGCTCATGTGGCTGCTCCTTGACAGCTGTGTGTTGAGAGAATTAGAGAAATTATTTAGGGCCCCATGTCTCCCACCCTCTCTCCAGAGGGATGGCTGGCCCCAGCCTGCTGAGCATGGCCCCACTGAGCGTACAAGCGGTGGCTTTCCCTGAAGTTGGACCTAGGGATATCAATGTGCCTCTTTCCAGACTGTGGGCACTCAGCACTTCATGGGACCCCTGGGCTCCACTTTCACACCCATGGGTGTCTCCACCCTCAGAGACAGCTAAGAGTTGTTCCTGGAAGGATTCTGGTGCAGCAGCCATGAAGTCTGAGCCAATAGGCTCTGTATGTGTGCCAGATTCTGGGGGCCAGGGTATCCTCCCCAGCCTGGGGTGGCTGGACCATCTGGAGTCCCTGCCCAAGGGCAAGTAGGGGGCCTCCTTGGTGCTATTGCAGTGCCTCCCTGTCCCCCAGGCACTGACTGCAGTGTCAAGCAGCGATTCCAGCCACCACGGAGGGGGCTCCTTGAGGTACTGGCCACTGGAGATGGGCCGAGTGTGTGATGTTGCCCGTGTGGGGCTCAGGGTCTGCTCTTGTGTCTCTCTCACACCTGCGCTTGAAACACCCAGCGCCTCAGGGCAGCCTCCCTTACATAACTCTCCTCGAGCTAAAAACAGCTGGGCCCGCCCTGCGTGGGGATGGCAGAGCCTGGAGGAGGCAGGGGAGAGAAGGAAGCTTGAGATGTTTTTTGAGTGTGGCAGCAGGAGGTGGGGCCTGGGACTGCCAGCCTCCCCATGAGGAAGGAGGGCCAGGGCTAGCGAAGCTCACTCACAGCAGGGGGAGGTAGCAGGCTGCTTCCCCCCCGGCTGGCTGGCCTGAGGAGCGATCGGCACTTCTGTTTCTGCCCCTGGGCCTGGGCCAGCACTCCAGTGACTGCTCATATCTTGTCTGAGGTGCCCCGGTGGGCCAGATTCAGTGGCGATCATGGGCCCCTGTCTGGCCTCTGNGTAGAGCTTGGTTTGTAAACGTATCTTGGGAATCCCGTGTCGGGGTAGGGTGGCTGCCGTTGAGCCCGCCGCCGCCGCCGCTTCATCTCGATCAGTTAGGACCCCAGACCACCTCTTAAGTCCCCCGATCAATGAACATCTGGGGTGGAAACAAAATTCGGGCGATCAGACTGGGAAGCTCCATGCTGGGTGGCTGGAGAGGGCCCTGGGCCGGCTTCTCGCCTGTGACTGCCTGCTCTCCCCGTCTGCCAGTTACCTGTCCCGATCCACCCCTAGCCAAGTGTACGCTTCTCGCCCCCTTCCCAGTTAACACCACTTATCTGGACTATGTTTAGTTCACATCCATTCTCAAACTCACGCCGGGCCCGGCCTAGAAATGCTTAGAGAGGTCCCGGGGCAGCCCCCGGGGAGTTAGTGGGGGCCTGAGAGTTCTCTGGGCAGTGGTCAGGGCTCTGTTCTCTCTGGGTGAGGGGCCCTTGGTGTAACTTTAGGGTCTAGTTTACTTGAAAAGCCCAGCCTCTCTGCAGGTACGGTTGGATGCCAGTGCCTAGAACTAGTGCTCTGTCATCTGCACACCTTAGCCGAGCCGACCTGTGTGCAGGTGCGGGAGTGGCAGGTGCGGTGGCCCCCATCAGCTGTGGGCCTCCATCCAGCCTGTGAAGCAATGCCACTGGTGAAGGGAGAGACTTCTGTGGGAGTCCTGGGCACGGGGGTGTCACGTGCGCTCTGGTGGGTCAGACCAAGGTCTCTGGGCGGAGAGAAAGGAGCCGGGCGGGCAGTGCTGTTGAGGGGCAAGTCTGTGTCCATGTGGTACTGAAGGGACTCTTGCCGGGATGTTGGTTCAGGCTACTGGCCTTCAGGCTGTCTGCCCTGAGATTTTGCATGTGGACTGTGCTGCTTGTTTTGTTTGTGAATGTCTCCTGTGACACTTGTGCTCTGTCTGTGGGGGCTTGGCCTGAAGGGACCTTGAGATGCACTTCGGGGTCTGTGGAGGCACCCGATATGCACCCTGTGTGCTTCGGGAAGACGGAGAAACTGGCTCACCTGTCATCCAGAGGGACCTGAGGGCACTGCTCTGAGCCAGGCTGAGAGAACCCTTTCCTTTAGTAAACAGAGCAGTTGAATTGTAAGTGGGCTTCTAAAGATTTTGACTTTGAAAGCAAAAGGGAGAGGAAAGTTCATTTGTGAGGAGCCAGGCAGGATCTATTTTGTTTTGTGTGGCTGTCCTCTAACCTTCATGAAGCATTGAAGTCGGCCACTTAATTGAGTTCAAGCACAAGTGTGTTTGAATTATCCAGTGAATTGGTATGTGTGTGGCAGAGTGTCAGACTTAAGGTGCACAGTTAAAGGAAACAAGTCCTGGGTGATGGTCTTGCTTTTGACTTGTCATGGTGTTTGTTACTAGATGTTGCCCATGGCGAACCACCTGGCGCCTTTGCCGTCTCTGGCTGGAGCTTAGGGGTGGTTCCAGGGGAGCGCTCCCCTCTCAGGCTAGACCCTAACCACTCGCAGTGGGCACCCCAGCCAGCAGTGTCTGCTGGGGCCTGGTGGCACCTGTGCGATATGCAGCTGGGTGGCAGGAAGGCCAGCAAAGGGCAGAATGTGGAGGCACTTGACCAAAGGAGTCAGGCACTGGGCTGAGCAGGGCCTCCGTGGCAAGGCATCCACTGTAGAGGCTGGGCGGGGGTGTGGCCACGTGGTTGGGGTGAGGNGATATGCAGCTGGGTGGCAGGAAGGCCAGCAAAGGGCAGAATGTGGAGGCACTTGACCAAAGGAGTCAGGCACTGGGCTGGGCAGGGCCTCCGTGGCAAGGCATCCACTGTAGAGGCTGGGCGGGGGTGTGGCCACGTGGTTGGGGTGAGGAGGGGCTGGCTCAGGCTGTGGGAGTGTCGGGGGCTGTGGAAGTCCGAATCAGGGAATAGAGGGCGGCCTGGGGCTGAGGACTTGGCAGGTGGCAGAGGTGTTGACGTATATTTGTTCAGTTCTGGGTGAGTACTGAAGGTTGTGATCTGAACTGTGCGATGAGAAGGGTCAGTTGACTTCAGTGAACAGGATGGACTGAAATGGGGGGAGACTGGAAGCCAGAGGCTGGTCGGACGTCTTGTGATAACTGATGGGCAGCGTAGTGGGCCCTGCATCAAGGGTGTGTGGTGGGATGGAGAGAGTGGGAGCATATGGGTATCTGAGGTTTAGAGACCCCAGAGCAGGAAGCAGGGCTGGGCATGTAGAGGGACCACTGCTGCACCCTGGGGGTGCAGAGTGAGACAGGAAGCCCTGGTCTCATCTGGCCGGGGGAGTGCTCTGAGGCAGATCCCATGGGCACAGGGCAGGAGTCCATAGCCTCTAATGAGGCTCCATGAGCAGAGACTGATGGGAGGAAAGGTGCAAGTGAGGTGAGGAGGGTCCAGCCTGGTGTGGGGAGCAGTGCCAAGTGGGTACTGGCTGGGAGGTCTGCGTGGAGGTTTGGCTGCTGNGGCAGGAGTCCATAGCCTCTAATGAGGCTCCATGAGCAGAGACTGATGGGAGGAAAGGTGCAAGTGAGGTGAGGAGGGTCCAGCCTGGTGTGGGGAGCAGTGCCAAGTGGGTACTGGCTGGGAGGTCTGCGTGGAGGTTTGGCTGCTGACATCCTGTGCTATGGTGGGACAGGTTGGGAACATAGGTTGGGCAGAATGATTCCTCACTTGCTGCCCTGTCTAGTCAGCCTCCCCACCTTCTTTCCATCCTGTGCTGCGTACCCTGTGTGTCCTCCATCTCTACCGTGTTTTACACCAGTAGCTTTCTTGCTTTATTTTTAGCAGCAAAACTTTTTTCTTATGCACCGAATTTCCATCTGTGAAACGTTCTAGTTTGTTAAGTAGATGGAGCTGGAGCTGTTCTGNCCCACCTTCTTTCCATCCTGTGCTGCGTACCCTGTGTGTCCTCCATCTCTACCGTGTTTTACACCAGTAGCTTTCTTGCTTTATTTTTAGCAGCAAAACTTTTTTCTTATGCACCGAATTTCCATCTGTGAAACGTTCTAGTTTGTTAAGTAGATGGAGCTGGAGCTGTTCTGGTGCCCCTGAGAGTGGGGAGCCCGTCTTCCACTTCCACATCCCGCTCTCCTACCTCTGGAGCAGAGCTGAGGTGTCCCAGGTCGCCTGATCCAAGCCAGGTCTCATCTCTTGAATGATGGCTGCTCCCTCCTTCCCATCCCAGCCTTCAGTACTGTCCGGTGCCATCCTGTCCCTCTTGTGCCGTCTTGTCTGTCCTAGTCTGTCCCAATCATCCTCTTCTGGGCCTCCAGAAGAGCCCCTTTCTAATGGAAGATCGCCTGATGACCTGGCCTCAAGTCCCTGGTCGGCCTCGTCAGCTGCCATTCACAGTGCTTCAGCTCCTGCGGTGGCCCAGTGCTGTGCCCTGAACACAGCATACTTCCTTACCTTTGCCTGTCCAGCTGCTTCTGCTTCCTCTTCTGTCCTGCATGTGTGTCTGGGTTTCTCCGGGGTCCCCTCTCTCTCTCCAGTCCCAGAAAGAGGCTCTTCCTCTATTCCCTTGTTCTCCCACCCACCTGTGGCCAGTTTTAAACGTGTTGGAAAATGTTTAACAAGGAGCTCTGGGAGGGGCATGGCAACCAGCGCAGCGCTGGGGGAGACATGCACATGGCTGGTGGTTGGGGCTGGCTTTAGCTCGCCTCCACTCAAGACCGGCGAATTCAAGGGCTCTCTCCCTTTGAAGCTTCTTCAAAGACACAGGTGAGTCTACAGGGTCTCTCTTAACCTTTATATCTGACGAAAGTCACATTGGCCAAGGACCTGCTGGGACAGGTGGGAAAGGAGACTCTGCAAGGCTCATGGGTGTCTGAGAGGGCGGGCAAGTTGGAGCGGGCCAGGGGCCTTGTCTGGGTGGCAGAGGTGTGGGCAATGGGGGTTGCCTTGCTCTGTCCTCTGTCAATGTAGACTTGTCTCCACAGATGAGCAGCAACAGCGGTAAGAGAGCACCGACGACAGCAACCCAGCGCCTGAAGCAGGACTATCTCCGGATTAAGAAAGACCCCGTGCCTTACATCTGTGCCGAGCCCCTCCCTTCCAACATCCTTGAGTGGTAAGGCTCCGCCGCCTCCTTCCCTGCATCACCTGCCACCTGGCTTCTCCCTGACAGGCTTAGGGCCAGAGGGACCCTCTTAGCGTGGGAAGGGGGCTCCTGTACGCTCATCAGGCGTCAGTGGACTGTGAAGCCTGCAGATGCTCTCTGGTTGTCTTCACAATGGATAGCAAGCTGGGGTTTGGCAGGCTGTCTTTGAGCTCTGCATGCTGGGGCCAGAGAGACGGTCCTTCCTAGGGGTGACTTTGGGGCCTGCAGACTTACGCCTGTTGGAGAAGCTCCTTGTCTTGACTCTCCTTCTCTGCTCTTTGCTTCCTGATGCTGTGAGGTGGCCTGTCCTCCGTTGGCAAGTTTGTGATGGGGGATGATGGGTCCTGAACCCTGCTCTGTGCCTGTGGACGTGCGTTTCATGGGAACTTGCCACGCCACAGAAGCGCTGCCCTTATCAGGTGTGCTGGTGATTTTGTGAGAAACAGTGTAGGGCTGAAACATTAAGAAGCATTTTCTCTGTTTGGAGGGTATTTAGTATTTTATGTTTTGATCTTAAATACTGTAAAAAAAAAATTAGATCTAGAAGAAAGAGATCTGAGTTAAAGAAAAGTCTTTTCCAGGTTAGACAGGTATTCAAGGATTTTGGATCCACATTCCTTGGCTTGCAGAGAAGGGTCAGCGCTGGCAGATGGGCAGAAGGTCTCAGGGAGTCCAGCCTTGGTGTGTGGGGGAGACATCAGTGTCACAACTTGCCCTGCCCCCAGGATGTAGCTAGCAGATGGACAGATGGGCTCTGTGGCAATCTAGGGGACATCCTCGTTGTGTGGGGGCCCCTCCTGAGTGGGGGTCAGGTCCCAGGTTCTACTGTTAAGTAGGAAGACCCACTGCAGAGGGAGAGGTGCGAGGCAGAGTCCATCGGAGACCAGATACAGGCTTCCCCTCCTTGCCACGAGCTGCGACTAGCTATATGCTGGCGGGTTGTCCTTAGGGAAGCTCTTTTGGGACTGAGCACCAGAGATTTCAGGAGGAGTGGGTCACAGGAACCTCTGCCTGGAGCCCCCCAGTATTCCAGACTCCCAGAAGGACAACAGGCTTCCTTTCAGCACTGACCATATTTTTGCCCAAACAGTCGAGGTGCCATTAAGGTTATGAGATCCCCTGGTATCTAGTTCCAGACACTGGCTGAGGACGGCTGTGTTGGGCCTGCTGTGCGGGCTCTTCCCAGCGGGGCTGTCTGTCCCTGCCACTGGAGAAGAGAGCAGTCTTCTGGAGAGGTCTGTACTCTAGGCCTTCCTCACCCTGCTGCCCTGGGGCTGTCAGGCACTCTCAGAGCACTGCTTGCTCGGCCCTTCCTGATGTCCTCAGATTGGACACAGGAATTGGGAGCAGTGACAAATTAAGGCCACGTTCCCCAATTTAAGGCCACCTTTCCCAGTTTGTTCCTGGTCTGCTGACATAGGATGATGGTATTTTTTGGATTTGACCTATCAGCCAGTAGAGAGCAGGGGTTGTCGGAGTGTCCTGGTGGGAAGTAGTGTTTGGAGAGGTGGTTTCTCGTGTGTGCATAGTTGTGTCTGGTCTTGTGTTTCTGGTTGGTTCTGTATTCTTCTTTGTGCTTTTCTGTTTTCTTTGAAAATTTGTAATTTCAGGGCTTCCCTGGTGGTCCAGTGGTTAGGATTCAGCTCTTACTGTCAAGGGCCTTGATTCCATCCCTGGTCAGGGAACTAAGATCCCATCAACCACACAGAGCAGCCAAAAAGCAATCGAGCACTTCCAGTGCTTCTTGCCATAGAGATGAAGTGTTGTTTATTTGTGTGGAGAGCAGAGTCCATGGGGCTGTGGCCCTCTGTGTGAGGCCTTTGGTGACCACCACGAACTGTCGCTGTCCCTACTGCTGGAAGATAGCTGCTCTCGAGGTCATGTCTGCGTCTTCCAGGGTGGCAGGGCCAGGGCACAGTCTCTGCGGGTCTCCAGCTATTCCTGGTGAGCTACTGCATGACATTTGGGCACACTGAAAAGCATCAGATTTCAAGTACATCTCAACTATAAATTGTGAATTTTTGTTTTTTTTTGTTTTTTCCTCCACACTACGTGGCATGTGGGATCTTAGTTCCCTAACCAGGGATTGAAACCTGCACCCCCTGCATTGGAAGTGCTGAGTCTTAACCTCTGGACTTCCAGGGAAGTCCTGTGAAGTGAATTTTTAAATTGTCAGTTGATGTTAATGGTCAAAGAGGGTTAGCTTTTTGAGTACTGTGTTGTGGATTCAGAGGCACTTTGAAGAAAACTTGGAGGGCACAGCCTCTCTATTCCTGTTGGAGAGGCAGGAAGCTGTGTAGCTGGTCAAGTTTAGTCACCTGCTGAATGTCTATGTATGTATTAGTTTTGGGTGGGCCCGAAAAACCCCAGCCTTGGAGTGATGCCATCCCCAAAGCCAACTCATTTTCTCTCCTCCCTCAGGCACTATGTGGTCCGAGGCCCTGAGATGACTCCCTATGAAGGTAAGTCTGCTCTGAGTTAGATGAACAAGAGGCAGCGTCTGTGTTCCAAAGAGACTTTACCTGAGAAACACTTCCGTTTGTCAGTAATGCTCTTTCTGGTTTGGATGTGCGCACATTTGGAGCTTGTTCTGGTTTCCTCCAAGTCCTAGAGGTGTTTGCTCAGGGTTTGGTTTTGCTGATGTGTCTCCGGCTTCAGGTTCGATCCCTGGTTGGGAAGATCCCCTGGAGAAAGGAAAGGATATGCACTCCAGTATTCTGGCCTGGAGAATTCCATGGACTGTATGGTGCATGGGGTTGCAAAGAGTCAGACATGACTGAGCGACTTTCACTTCACTTCACTTCACCTCTCTGTCTGCAGGGACTGCTAAAGTATCAAGTTTGCTCAGCCTCCTATCTCAGTGGAGTCAGAGCTGGGAGAACAGACGGGGAAGAGGAAGACCAGCATGTGTGTTGTTGAGGGAAAGGAAGTCATTCCTGAGTGCTCGCTCTGTGCCGCTGTGCGTTGTCCTCTGAGCTCTGGAGCCGCACGTTGTGTTGGTGGGGCACAAAACGTGGGGGCCTGCAGGGCTTGCCAAGGGTGGATGCTGCCACCCAGTGGCCTCCGGTGTTTGTGAATAGATCTTGGAGCTGTCAGTAAATCAGTCTCCAGGGCTCAAGTTGAGCCCTGGAGCCAGCCTCCAGGTGAAGCCAGAGCCCAGGGGAGAGCTGTGGCCAGACAGGCCGCTCTCCAGGCCTGGGTCCTGACTTTTGATGGCTGGAGCAGCCCGCTTGCTTCTTCCTGCCATGGGGTTCTGTGTGCTATTTCCCTAGAGGGCTTGTTCCGCTGGGAGGAAGGGTGGGGTGACCCACAAACCACTCACGAGCCTTATGGGTAGGCTGGCAGAAATGTTACTAGCCTCATGAGACTCTGCTGGCTTGGGAATCCCCTGTCCTGAGGAAACAGTGCAGAAGGCACTTGGGTGGTATGTCATTTTTCCCACAGGGTATCAGGCTTGGTGATGGCTTTGGGTGGGGTTCCAGACGACAGGGCAGAAGATGGGCTACAGGACAGCCTGTGTGGATCATCTTATCAAATACATGCTATGTTTTTAACAAACTTGAAGAGACACTAAGAACTAGCAGTGTTCTTTCACAAGTAGGGTTATGCTTGGTTTTAAAGGTTTTTTATTCTTTGTGGATTTAATGTTTTCCATATAAGAGGGGTGGGGGGCTGGACTGTAGGAACCTCCCCATCCCCCAGCTGCTCTGACTGATGATAACAGTCTCTTCTTCCCCAGCCCAGCCCAGCCACTCTGCTCGCCTGGGTCCGGTCTGCTCTCCTTTGTGTCTTACTGTTCCTGGTCCTCGGGCTGGGACAGTCCACCTCCTCCTTGGGAGGGTTCCTTCAGAGATCAGGGCTTTTTCTGCTGCCCACCTTGCCACTACCTGCCCCCTTCCCCTTAGCACTTGTTGCTGTGCCCCTCCTGATGCCTGTCCCCGCCTCAGCTCAGCGCCCTGCTGCCCACAGTGCCACCCTCCAATGAGTCTGCTCCGTCAGGGTCTCCCAGGGACCCTCAGCTGCCGCACCTGGTGGACGGCTCTTGGGCCTCAGTGTCTGGGCCTGTGTGGATTCTGATGCGTAGACTCTGGCTCCCTCCTCGTTTGCTCCTCTGACTTGTGGGTGTTCTGACCCTTCCCTCACAGTCTCCTTAGCCACTCTCCCACGTCCACATCTGTCTGGTTCCATGTTGGTTGCCCGCTGACCCCATCTTTGCTCTGAGCTCCGTCAGTGCCATTCCAGACCTGCGAGGCTCACAGTTCAAGTGGGCTTCATGACACACGAGTGTTGATTTGTGTCTAGAGGTTTTATTTTATTCCTTTAAAACCATAGGAGAGTGTTCTGTAGACACACACACACAGGTTTATTCTAAAAATTGGTTTTAAAACTTACATGAAAAGTGAGGGACTCAGAGAAGCTAAAATGTTTTTTTAAAATCATAAAGTGGAAGTAGTCGCTGTGCCTGGTTCTGAGACTCGTGGTGGTGTCGTGTTGACTGGTCGATGTGCTGGCCCTGGAGGGAGGTGCGGTTCACCTCCCCGACAGTGGGTCGGGGGCAGCATTGCCGTGGCTCCCGATGTGCCTCTCCTAGGCCTCCCTCCTCCGGAGCTGGGCGTTCTCAGTGATGTCTGTCCTAGGGCTTGGCCGGGACACTTGGAATGAAGCCAGAGGAGAGACCCCTCCCTCCCGCTGCCGCCCCACCCCCAGCCGCTCACACCCTCAGATGCACTGCCCCCCATGCCTGTGACAGATGCTCTGCGGTGGAGAGCGGGCATCTGGGTGCCGGGGGAACTGCAGGCCCTGCTCGTGGCTCTGCCCCAGCCCCTCAGTGTGTGTGACTACGTGCGGAGGCCTTCCTGCCAGGGACCAGCGGCTGCAGGTGCTGCTGACGGTCCTCTCTGGATTGGCCAGGCAGGTTGGCCGCCCTGCGCACACCCCACACTGCCCCTCCACTAAGTGGCTTCCACTAATGTGTGTGGGTGCTCCTGCTCCTGTGGGCCGAGCCCGTTTCCATCTCCTGCGCTTTTTCCAGTTTGGCTTTTCTCAGTGCTCGTGGTGCGGGCGTGCTCCAGCGTCGTCTCTAGCGTTAATCCCTCGCTGGCTGGCTTGTCTACATGCAGAGGTGGCTTCAGGTGGCACTTGCCCGTCACCACCCCCCTCACCCTCACTCTTCTGCTTCCATCACTCCTTCACCATGGGAGACTGCCCCAGGCAGTCAGAGAGTTAGGCAGAGACCTGTGGGGCTGGAGGCCAGCAGGGTGCCCCAGTGGAAAGACGGCAGCTCTGTCAAGCCTCATTGTACGTGCACACACTTACACAGACACGTACATGTTGCTGGAAGTCCTGTCAAGTGACGTTCTTCTGCCTTGCCAGTCTGGGTGGGCCTGAGGTTCTCCAGAGGAGGGAGCAGCTCACAGGGCTTGGGGGGTGGGTAGGGGTCATTGTTGAGTTTTACTCATTTTTAGTGGGGGAATGATAGCAATTCATGTGTTGGCTGGGTGTGGTTTGGTGGAGAATGGGAGGCAAGAGGTGTAGGAATGAGGGGACCAGGATATGGGGGTAGGACCAGTGAGGAGCCTGTGCAGATTCTGTCTTGATGCTCTGCTTTCGGGAAGAGAGGTGTGCAATGAGGGAAGAGGGGCTTGCGGTTGGCATGGGGTGAGGTGGGTGGTGAGGCCTCTCTAGGTTGGTGGTGTGAGCTGCAGTGAGATGGCCAGTGTGACGTGTGCGTTCCAGGGCTTGTGGGCAGGGGACTGAAGGCTGTGAGGGCTGTGCCCACTGTGGCGATGACAAGGCTGCTTCTCTCTTTGTTGCAGGTGGCTATTATCATGGAAAACTAATTTTTCCCAGAGAATTTCCTTTTAAACCTCCTAGTATTTATATGATAACTCCCAATGGAAGATTTAAGTGCAATACAAGGTAAGGTGTCCCTGTGTGCTTGGATGCGGGACTGGAGTCCTGAGGAACCTGTGCCCCGTTGACTGGGTCCCTTTTTCAGGCTGTGTCTTTCTATCACGGATTTCCACCCAGACACGTGGAACCCAGCCTGGTCCGTCTCCACCATCCTGACGGGGCTCCTGAGCTTTATGGTGGAGAAGGGCCCCACCCTGGGCAGCATCGAGACATCGGACTTCACGGTAAGCTTCGGGGTGGTGAGGAGGATGCTTGGTCTCCTCAGCCCAGTTAGGACAGGGACTCCTCCGTTATTAGTTGGCATCAGGTCTAAGATGAATTGATGATAAAGAAAGGTAAACGGCCTTGGGAGACTCCATGTCAGTCTTTGCTGAGGAGCACGCTTGTGGACTGCTTTCCACAACATGAAGACACCAGTCACTCAACTGTCACTTAGTCTGTTTCTGGAACATGAAGGAACTGAAAGTAGCCATCAGGCTGACATTTTCCTTCTTTTTCTTCCTAGAAAAGACAACTGGCTGCACAAAGTTTAGTGTTTAATTTAAAAGACAAAGTGTTTTGTGAATTATTTCCTGAAGTTGTGGAGGTAAGAAAGTGAAAGTTTGCCATCAGTTTTGCTTTCCCCAAGTCAGGAACACTTTGATTCTATTTTTTCCAAGAGAATGTATACCTGTGTTTTCTTGTGCTACAAACATGGAGAGGGGAACTGAGGTACAAACAGGCAGGTGCTGCAGACCTGCCCCTCTCCTTGGGGCACCTGGGGGCTGGAGGGTGAGTCGGAGATGGGGGCAGGTCAGGGAAAGGGTGGTGGGCCTGCTGAGGTCACGGGTGGCCAGGAGTGAGGGGCAGGCATACTTCCTGGTCTTGGTGCTAGAGCAGAAAATGTGGCTGTGAGCATGGGAGGCTGGGCCTCATGGAGATTGGGGCCCTGGTGGGTCAGAGCAGATCGGACCTGGCTCAGTCCCAGTCCCTGAGGCACAGGCATGGTGATTCTGACTGTTCCCACAGGCCCTTGCGTCTGTTAGACGGGATTAGCAGCAGCTCAGCCTTCAAGGGCAGTTATTAAGATGAAATGTGTGCAGCTGGTGACCACTGACCTTGTGGGGTCTCCGTGGTATACCACAGCCCCCTCCTAGACCCTGAAGGAACTGGCTTGTTTAAACCAACTCTTGTTTCCTGCTGTTTTTCTCTTAGGAAATTAAGCAAAAACAGAAAGCACAAGACGAGCTCAGTAGCAGACCCCAGGCTCTCCCCTTACCGGACGTGGTTCCAGACGGGGAGACGCACCACGGCCAGCACGGGCTCCCGCTCCTCAATGGGCACGCACCAGGGGCCGGGCCGCACCTGGCGGGGCTCCAGCAGGCCAACCGGCACCATGGACTCCTAGGCGGGGCCCTGGCGAACTTGTTTGTTATAGTTGGGTTTGCGGCCTTCGCCTACACGGTCAAGTACGTGCTGAGGAGCATAGCGCAGGAGTGAGCTGCCACCACAACCAGCAGAGGGGTCGGACACGCAGGACGCTGGGCCCGAGCTCGACGTGGGCTGGCTGGACGTGCCGCTGAACACACGGGCCTGGCTGACTCCTGGGGTTAGCTTTTTTAAAACCTTTAAAAGGAAAACAAGAACCAAAGCGTGCAGTTTGGATTTGGAGGAAACGTGAGATCCCCAGCCCCCATGCTCGCCCTGGGATCTGGCAGGGGCTGAGGGGCTCCATGTCCACGAGGAGGCCTCGCGCTTTGGTTTTATAGCTTATCTCCCATATTGTCTTTTGGACCTGTTTTAGTAACCTGTTTTTCATTTTATTAGATTTGGTCACTTAAAAATATAAAACTCGATGCTTATCCAACACTCTGTGTGCGTTCTTAGTGCAGAACTCTGACCTGGCAGGCAGAGCCGGGGCCTAACAGGTGGCCAAGGGTGGGTGGGTCGGGGGTATGGGCTCTGTCTGGCCTTAGTGTTTAAGACATGCTTGTGTTCACTAGAAACGAGCAGGTTTCTCTTGGGGGAGCACATAGGTTCTTGTGCTGAAGTTGAAAATCTGCTTTCTCACTGAGGCTGAGCTGTGTGTCTTGACTGGTCACACTGCCTGCTTCCCTTCACACCTGCAGCCTTCCCTGTGCTGCGCTGGTGGCAGGAGGAGACCCTCAGTGGGTCCCTGGGTCCCACCTGCTCCACAGGCTCCACACTTGTGGTCCAGACCTTTGTTTGCCCTGGAGACAAAGATCCTTTCACAGCAGATCCATGTCTGGTTCCTAGAGGCTGGCTGCCTGGGAAGGAGGGATGGACAGCTGGGTTCAGGGGCAGGGCTGGTGGGCGCCCTCTCAGGCTTGGGGTCTGTGACTCCCTGGATCGCCGATGTCTTCCTCCTCTGTGTCTCTGCTTAATGATGTTGCCTGCACAGTGTTTAGTGTTAGGAAGGTGCTGTGCCTAGGGGCTACCAGACAGCGGGTGGTGACTTCACTGCGTGCAGGCACGTTGATGCATCTTCAGCGTTGTTTTTTGATCAACTTAAAATTGCTCTTTGATTTACCACTTCTGTGTATTTGACCCACTCCTGTGAAAAAAATCCTTTTGTCTTTGTTCCTAAATTTTGTGCTCTTGGTGTCTGTGAACCACATTTCCATCTCCACCCAGTGCTGAGGTAGCCTGTGGGGCCAGAGCTGCTGTGTGTGCCGAGGAGCTGGGTGTCCTGTGACCAACAATGGACCTGTCGCCTGTGCTCCCTGCAGGGCCTGGCCGCTGGCGTGTGTGGGTCTGCTGGGCCGCCCTCCATCCACTGCCAGCACGAGGGCGTGTCTGTGGAGGTCTTTACCCCTTCCAGGTGTGCCATGTTGCCCGAGGCCCTCAGGAGGAAGAACGTTTAGCAGATGCATTTTTTTCTGTGTGTGAAATCTTAACTTTCAAAAACCCTCAGCCAACAGTGGGAGCAGGTCCATGCTGTACAGACTCCCAGCGCCCATGGCAGCTTGCTGTCTGATTGACCCTGAATAAAAGATGACTTTGTCCTCTCGTTGGTTTGAGAGGGTGGGACACCTCCCCTGGGCAGTGGGTGGGCAACCCGATGGGGGCTGTAATGGGGGCTCCCAAGGTCCTGTCCTGTGTGGAGTTGGGGTGTCCACTGTCAGGTCAAGCTCAGCTGACCTGAGCCTCTTCCAGGAGGCAGTTGGTGGCTGTGGCCAGGAGGCGTGGACAGCTCAGGAGCAGGCTCCCTCTGGTCTGGCCTCAATCAGCCAGGAGGGATGGGGCCTGTGAGGACTGCCGGAGGCGGGCACAGCTGCCGTGTCCACATGTTACGGGCCAGCAGGACGCAGGTGCTCAGCCTGGAGAGGAGTCGTCTGTCTCGCAGTCCCTTCCTGCTGGGTGTTGGCCAAGGGCATGTGGAGGCTTTAACTGGGCAGGTGCATAGGGGCTTCTGTGGCGTGACCTTGAGACCAGGTTTGCCAGCTAGACACTTGAGAGAGCTGAGGCCCCATTGGTGAGCCCAGGATTCACTGAGACTGGCTGCTGTTGTCTTGGGAGGTGACCATCTCTACCTGAGTAAGGAGCGGGACAGGTGTCCTTGGGCAGACACTCCTCACATCTTCCCCACCCAGCTTGTCTCTGAAGTGGTTCTGCCTGAAGCTGCCAACCCTGCATGTGGCCCAGGGCTGGCTGTCTCCTGCCCACATTGTTTGTGCTGGACTTCTGCCAGTGGGCGGGGGGGGGGGGGGCGAGAGGTCTGGAGGGGTCTTCCATGCTGCTCCTGGCACAGGGAGCCCCACCCTTTTCAAGTCTAGGTTGCAAGCAGCAGATCAGCCACAGCTCTGACCACACTTAGTCCCAGGGGGCACTAGCCAAGGGGCAGCTGGTGAAGGGGGATNGGGGGGGGAGGGGGCGAGAGGTCTGGAGGGGTCTTCCATGCTGCTCCTGGCACAGGGAGCCCCACCCTTTTCAAGTCTAGGTTGCAAGCAGCAGATCAGCCACAGCTCTGACCACACTTAGTCCCAGGGGGCACTAGCCAAGGGGCAGCTGGTGAAGGGGGATGGTCCTGGCTTAGGTGTTGAGCCCCCCACAAGGGCCTTGTCGACACCATTTGGCCACAACTTCATGCTGCCTGCAGCTCGTAGGAGGGTAAAGAGGGGCCCCAGCTCTCCCTGGGGACCTGCCCACTGTCACTTGCTCCCCATTGCCAGAGTGGCTCATCTGGCAGGCCACAGCCACTGGGGGCTCAGCTTTCCACTGACTTCTAGTAGGGGGATAGGCCTGGAGACTGGAGGGCCCAAGGGGCACAGCTGTGTGAAGGCAACCCCTCAGTGAGGGTTGGGCAGGCCCAAGAGGAGAGGCAGATGTGTGCCATGCCTTTGCTTAGAGGTTGACCGATCTCTTCCCTATTAGCCCCACTGGTCCCTGGTGGAGGAACCCCCAGGGTTACCTAGGCTGGGACCAGCTGGGAGCCTTCCCTGGAGCAGGGCCATGGCCTGGGGCAGCAGGGCCAGAGGGACAGGCTGTGAAGTCATAGGAAGGGGCTATGAACCCTGATGGAGTGTGTCCCCGCCTGGGGTCGCTGGGCCCCACCCTGAAGTGGCTGGGGTGGGGAGTGCACAACCTCTACCTTTGGGCAGCAGCTGTGTGGGAGGTGGGTGGTGTGTTGGGGGGTTCCGCCCCCATCCACACCCCCTGGCAGGCCCTGAAGCCTGGGAGGCTGAGGTTCTTCCCTTGTGAGCCCGCCCCCTTGGAGCCCGCCAGGTTTGAGGAGGAGGGGAGCGCGGGCGGCAGGGCACTGCTCACAAGGGAGTCTGCAGGATCGGGGGCGCGTCCCTCACTAGCCCAGCTCATCCTGTACAGACATGCACCAGTGGCAGTCAGGCGTCCCTTGGGGCTGCGCCCCCACGCTCAGACTCTGAGTGCCTCCGGTTGCCTGTGCTCAACAGCATTGAGCCGCTGTGGGCTCTGGACCCAGCAGCTAGCAGCCAAAATGCGCTGGGCCTGGGTGGCAGCCACAGTCCTCCTCTGGCCACAGCTCGCGTTCCTCGGGGGCAACGGGGCCCGGCGGGAGCCAAAGAGGCCTCGGCAGTCCAGCCAGCGTCCCATAGCCCCCAGCGCCACCACACTGGGCAGCGAGGGGCTACTGGGCTTCCCCAAGGTATGCATGATCTTTTATGGGCCCATGTGGGCCATCCTCCAGCCCGCCTCCCCTGTCAGAGTGGGGTGGGACTTTGGGCAGGAACCATAACAGTGTGAATCAGGGGAACCTCTCTGGGCCTGGGGAGGGAGTGGGGAGTGGAGGGGCTTCTGTGGGGGCTACATTGAACCCACTGAAGCCTAAGGACTGTCATGCCCTAAGTAACCTGCTGCCCTGAGGTGAGACTGCAAACTGGGGAGGTGCTTTGGGCAGCTGGCTCAGACCCCCTGGTGGAATCTGGTGCTCCAACTCTGGCTTCTGGGGTGGCCAAGGCTAGCCCCGCCCTGAGCCACTGCTGAGTAGCCAGCACCCTTTACAGCCTCTGGCACAGGGAGGGAGACCAGGTCCTGGGGGGCCCCTGGCTCCAGCCTACCCCCTGGCATCCCCTCTAAGAGAGCCTCTCACACCTGCTTCAGCCTGCAGTTTCCACCCTCTTGGGCTGGGGCTCCCTGAGGAGGTCTCGGAGCTGACCCGTCAGCAAGGGCCTGGTGGCTGCTGGACTTGAAGTGAAGCAGGGTTGCTGGGCCAGGCCCCCTGCCAGCCTTTGAGCCTTTGATCCTGGCCTTCGCCTCCCGCGGGCGTCTCTATGGCGGCCAGCCTGGCTGCTCTCAGCCTACGCGCCCCATTGGAGCCTAAGGCCCCATATTCCAGCTCGGGAGGCTGAGGAGAGCAAGTCCTCTGGCCCTGTTGCCAGGGGATTGGGCTGCGAGCAAGCTCTGGGAAAGCTGCTTGGGGGAGGATCCTTGAGGGCAGTTCCTGCTCTGCCTTGCCCCACTTGCCTGGACTGCCCCTCCGGAGCCATGGCAAGGCAGTCTGGGGGCAGACAAGGGCTGTCCTTGACCATGGCACCCCCACCCCAGGACAGCCCTCTGCAGGCATCAGGAGACCTGTTCTTCCTGCTGAGAGTGGGCACCTGCTCTACCTGCCCCCTGGGTCGCCCACCATGGCTCAGGTCTATGGTGACCGGAGGAACAGGAGGACTGCAGAAGGGAGAAACCCTGGCCCTCCCAGCCCTCCACACCTGGTCAGGACCCCTTGGCCTGCCTGCCTGGACCGCTGCCTCTCCAGGAGTGGCCAGGGCTCCACTGGCCTCGTGGCAGTAGCTCTCCCCCGCCAGACCAGTGTCTGTTGCGCTCCTGGTCACTTTGTGGACGTCCCGTGTGAGACCTGGATACAGAGAGGGACCAACCCCCAGCTCGCACTTCCTCACTCAGCCCTGACTTTGGGGCTGGGTGTGCTCCTATCCCTCCCACTGCCCTGGTGCAGAAATGGGGTGTACAAGAAATGTCTGGAGGGTCTGATCCTGGGTCGCCAGCTTGCACTCCCAGCGCCTACTCTCCCCTCCCCAGCCTCGCATGACTCTGGAAGACACTCCTGTCCACCATTGCCTGCCTCAGCCAGGCCGGACCTCTGTCGGGACAGGCAGGGTTGCCTCCATGTGCACACGGCCATGCCCGTCTGCCTGGGCACAGGAAGCGGCAGGAGGGGCCATGCGGGTCCCAACATAGCAGCAGACTGCAGGCTTCTGGACATGGGTCCCCAGTCTGAGCCCCAGGGGAGCCCTGCGGTGCCCTGTTGCCATATTTCCTGTGTCTCCACTGAGTTCCACCCCAGCAGCCTAGGCCCTAAGATTTCTGTTGTTCTCCGGGGGTAGTAGAGCAGGACCCAGCAGGGCCTGGTGGTCAGTGTACAGCCTTGTCCTCTGACCCTTCAGCTGCCCGAGGCCTCAGGGCCTGAGTTCACAGATGCCCATGTGACATGGCTGAACTTTGTCCGGCGCCCTGATCATGGGCCCTCAAAGAAGCGGTGCCGAGGCCAGGACAAGAAATCGGTGAGCCCCAGGATCCGAGCCCAGGTCAGGGTGGCTGTGAGTGCCCCCTCCGGAGCCTCATTTTCTCCTGCCTCCCCCAGCGAGGCCTCTCTGGCCCCCCTGGACACCCCGGTGTGGAGGCCCCCCAGGAGTCTGCACTGCGGGAGTTCCAGGACATGCTGAAGGGTAGGCCCCCTCCATGCCCTCTCCTCCTGGGTGTGGGAGAGCCCCATGCTGCTGCGAGCCACACCTGCACCATTGTCCCCACAGAGGCCACTGAGCATCGGTCCTTGGGGCTGCTGGGCCCTGTGCTGCCTGAGGGGATAGGCAGGCAGCTGGTGGCCGAGGCCTTCCACTGTCGGCTGAGAGGCCCGGTGCTGGTGGACAAGAAGACGCTGGTGGAACTGCAAGGCTTCCAGGCCGTGAGTGGGCATGGCAGGCGGGCTCCACAGGATAGCAGGCCACAGCAGCCCCGGGGCGAACCTGCGCCTCCACACAGCGCTGAGGCTCAGGGTAGGGTGCGAGGAAGCCAGGACAGAGATGCCTTCCCTTGTGGGGCTTCTTGGGACCAAGAGTCCTGGTGGGGACAGATGCATGGGTCACCCTTCTGTCCTGCCCAACTGGGGTCTGCTTGAGCTGAGGGCTGTTGGTTGCAGGCACCCCCCCTGCCCCAGGCTGGGTGTGGGAGGTGAGGCTCCAGACTGCAGCTGCATCCCCCTGCTGTCCCACTCCAGCCTGCAGCCCAGGGTGCCTTCCTGCGGGGGTCTGGCCTGAGCCTGGCCTCCGGTCGGTTCACAGCCCCGGTGACTGCCATCTTCCAGTTTTTCGCCAGCCTACATGTGGGTGAGTGGATCTGGCCAGGGTGTGGGTGGTGGGGAGGGGCTGGCCCTCCAGTGGGCCCCAATGTCACAGACCTTAGGCCTCAGTCCCATTGCAGGGACACCTCCTGCCTCAACCCTGCACCCGATGGGGACTGGACAGCCCTCATGCCCACTCTCCCCAACCCACAAGGTGCCCCAAAGGCCCCCAGCCCCCTCCCCCTCTGCTCTGTCCTCCCTGTGGGCACTGCAGACCCGGCCTGTCTCCCCAGATCCCAGGGAGCTGCAGGGCAGGGTCCGGCCGAGGGCCCGGGACACAGTTCGGGTGCTGGTCTGCATTGAGTCCTTGTGCCATCGCCACATGTGAGTGGGCCCCCTGGGGGTCACTGGGGTGTCCTGAGGGGCAGAGGACCGCCTACTGCCTTGCCCACAGAGGGGGGCTGCCCCGAACACAGAGTACCGTGGTGAGCCCTGAGGTGGGAGCATGCAGGTCTCTGGGCACCGACAGGGGTGTTCCCCCCATGGCCACTGTGCCCTGGCCCCTCATCCCTGGACCCCATGTTCAGGTCCCTGGAGGCTATCTCCAGCCTGGAGAGCAGTGGCAGTATCTTCTCGATGCACGTGCAGGGGCTGCTGCAGCTGCAGGTGAGGCGAGGCCACTGGGGTGGGGGTCAGAGGACCACGGGGTGTGGGGACCTGGACCTCTAAGCCTCAGCCTGGGCACTGCAAGGCCTGGGGAGAGGCCACCTGGTGGACTGGGTGTCGACCGGAGAGCAGCTGGGCCCCATGGGTGGTGACGTCCACTGTGGGTGTCTGCAGGCTGGACAGTACACCTCCGTCTTCGTGGACAATGGCTCTGGGGCAGCTCTCACTGTGCAGAGCAGCTCCAGCTTCTCCGGCTTGCTCCTGGGCCCATGAGGGATGGAGGCCCTGTCCTCAGAGAAATCACCCTGCCGCCCCCACCCGACCTGTGATCATAGCAATAAATAAAGGTCCCCCAGCCCCCACCGTCGCCTGGTCACTGGGTCATCATGAGGAAGAGGCAGGGGACGGGGGTCAGAGTTGCCATGGGTATGGTTGAGGGCTTGGCCGGGGAAGTGGAGGCTCTGGCTAATCACCCTGGCAGCATGGGTGTGGCCCCCACAGCCCCTGTTTCTGTTAAGGGCCACGTTTACTCTGAGGACAAGGACAGTTGTCCATTCAAGCTGTCATTTGGCCCTGCCCATGACCTGGGGCTGCCCCTCAGCCAGCCTGGGCCAGTCCCACCTCAGAGGGCAGCAGTCTGTGGACATTCGCAGGGCCATGAAGAACTCAAGGTTGGGGTGCAGGATGGTACATGTCGGGGCATGCAGGGCGAGGCAAGGTGCCCCAGGGGGGCCTGGGCCTGTGGGTGAACAGAGCCGCCAGCCTCCCTTATGAACACCAGGGTCCTCAAATCCCCTCATTCCCTAAGGGAGCTGACTTCTCACCACCTTCTTGGCAGCTGCCACCCTGAGGTCTGGCCCCCACCCCTCATGGCCCCAGCAAACTCCGACTGAAGAATGTAAATTGTAGTGAGTCGTTCAGGCCTTTACAGAGCTGCCGAGATATTATCTCTGCTTAGGCCCTGGGCCCCCAGCAGGTGGCCCCACGTGACCCGTCTGTATAAGCCTGGAGGGTGGGGGTGAGGGGGTGCTCAGTTCTGCAGTAGTGGGGCCCAGAGACCCATTTCCAAGGCTGCAGGGAAGAGTAGGGGCTCTGGGGCAGGGGTGGGGGGTGGGGGGGATAGTGGGCAGGTTACCAGTTGCTTCCCCAACCCTCCTGCAGCCTGCTAGGTAATGAGGCAGGAAAGCTCTGGTGCCGGGCAGGCGCCAGTCCCTGCAGCCATGGGCTTGGCCTCTGACCTGTCCCCCCGCCTCCCACGCAGTGGCAACAGGAGCCAGGGGTCTGGGGGTGGTTCTCAGCCTCATGGCGGCATGATCTGAGACGGGTGTATCCACCCCTGCAAGGGGGATGCGTGAGTGCCAAGCTGAGGTCTCTCTGTTGGGCGGGGGAGGAGAAGGGGGGAGGCCAGGACCATTGCTCCACATCGCTGAGGGCCTGTGTAGGCTCCGGAGCCCAGGCTTCCTGGGGCTGCTGTCCGTCTGGAGTCCGGCTTGGCTACAAGTACAGTCAGTGTTGCTGCCTGTGTACGGGGGACACTGAGGCTGTGCCTGGCAGGACGCACGGCCAGACTCTTCTCTGTTCCCAGGGCTCTGCTGACAGTCCTTTGGCACCAAGCTGCCCTTGACCATACCGCCTGGCCCTGAGGCTGAGGCTGTCCCTAAGGTTCTGGGGGCCGGCATGTCTCCCAGTCGGATCAGAGCCTGCTCCCTGCACCCTCCGCTGTTATTTGGTTGGAGTGCAGACAGGAGATGGGCCTCTGGCTCAGGAGACATCTCAGATCCCTCATCCAGCCTGGTCTGAGAGGGGGTGGGGATCGCCTCCTCACTTGGTCCTGTCATGGAGTTGTGATGACAAGGGTCTGCCCAGGCTCCGCTGGGGTGACAGGTGGGAGACGGGAGATGAAGAGAAGAGAGACAGACAGGACAGATGAGCAAGCTGCCTGGGCTCCCTTGGGCAGGTGGCCAGGGCTGGCGCCCGACTCCACCGCCTCCCGGTCTGTCTCGTCTTCCTCCCGGCTTCTGCCCCTAATGGGAGGTCATTAACCACTTAGCTGTAATTCCCCCGGAATGTGCGGTCTCCAACTGAGCCCGCAGCATGGCGCTGGGGGTGCAGGAGCAAAGAAATGGGGGGCTGGTGTGGGCAGCAGTGGCTGTTATAGGCAGGTCTAGGTGCCTGAATGCGGAGGCAGGGGGTTCAGGTCCGCACTGGCACTTAAGGATGTAGGCTGACTCCCCCAGTGCAGATAAGGGGCCAGTTCAGAGTAAAGCCCCCACAAGACTCCACCTTGGACCCAGCTGCATCATCTTCTCTCAGCTCCGCCATCTCCTGGAGCCAGACCCAAACTCAGGTGTTTGCTAAGCCTCCGAGCCTTGAAGGGGTTTGCAGGACCCTGGGCCCTGGGCCCTTTGGGTCACACCCTCCTGGCCTGAACAGGGGCTCCTCAGGTGGGTTGCAGGAGCTGTTGCTGCTCAGAGTAGGGGGCTCACTGGGGTCTGGGGTGGGGGGCCTGGGGACAGGGCTCGTTTTTGGCCCAGACTGTGGTTTCCAAGCTGGGCTTTGGGATGGCCAGCACTGCACTGAGCAGCCTCAGCTTGAGCTCTGATCGAGCCCTGATCTGGAGCTGCAGGAGGCGCTGGGCTGACCTTGCTGCCCTTTCTCGGGCTCACTGCCCTCAGTCTCCACTGATCTGCCTGCAGCCAGAGCTGGGGACTGGCCTTGCCAGGAGGACACTCCCTGACCCCTGGGCCTGGGGCTGTAGCCAGCTTCCCTTGACCATCCCTCCTGGCCCTGAGGCTGAGGCTGTCCCTGAGGTTTTGGGGGCCAGTATGTCTCCCAGTTGGGTCAGAGCCTGCTCCCAGCACCCTCTGCTGTTATCTGGCTGAGGTGCAGACAGGAAATGGGCCTCTGGCTTAGTAAAGTAGCAAGTTCTCTTGGGGCCTGGGAATAGTTGTGGCAGGAACTGGGGAGGACAGGGGTAGGCAGGCTAGGTGTTCCAGGCCCCACCATCATGGTCCCCTCTAGGGGTTGCACATGGACCAGGGTAGGCATGAGGCCTGTCTGAGAGCCGCACAACTACCCGGGCCAGGGCTTCAGGGAGGGTGTGGCCCTTAGGGTGCAGCCAGGACACACTGGCCCTTTGAGGCTCTTTGTGGCCAGGGGCCCACTGTGGGTATGACATCTTCCCCTCAGGTTGGGCCTGGGCTGGGAGGGGGTCCTGTTCTCAGGGCCTCTTGGACTGCCTCTCCCGACTAGGGCTCCCGTCCTCAGCCAGACTAGACCACTGACTCCTGTGGCCCTGGCCAAGGATCCAGAGTGCCCTGAGGATGTGGGGGAGCTTCTTGGAGCCCGGGTGGATATGTCCTCCGGGGGGCCCTGAACTTCCTCCTGGCCTGTGTGCANGGGTCCTGTTCTCAGGGCCTCTTGGACTGCCTCTCCCGACTAGGGCTCCCGTCCTCAGCCAGACTAGACCACTGACTCCTGTGGCCCTGGCCAAGGATCCAGAGTGCCCTGAGGATGTGGGGGAGCTTCTTGGAGCCCGGGTGGATATGTCCTCCGGGGGGCCCTGAACTTCCTCCTGGCCTGTGTGCACCTCGGCCTCCCAGGTTGACCCCAAATGTCCCAGTGCTGATCGTGACTCTGTGGTCTAAGTGGAGCCCCGCCAAAGTCCCTGGTGTCTGTGTGGTGTGTCTGGGGGGTCTCATGTGTCCTTCATCTCTGCCTTGGGGCTTAGGCTTTCTTGCCTGAGCTGGAATCACTGGGGCCCCAGGGGTGAATGCAGAGTTAGTATCCAGGCGCTGGTGGCCTGAGCCCCTGGCCAGGCAGTCCCTGGGCTCAGGTCGTCGGTACAGTCAGGGTTCTTGGCACTGGGAGAACTACTGGCATTGTCCGGCTCTGGAGGCTGTTGTTCTGATGCTTGGGCTGGTGACCACACCATCATTGATCCTAGGTGGGGAGAGATCAGTTCCCTGGAACCTGAAGCTGGACTCCTCGGATGAACAGGGACTCTGGGTGAAGGGACAGGGGTTCCAGACCCCCAACCTGGGCAGAAGCTCTTCAGGGGACGTAGGGAGCCTTATCTCATCTGAGGCCCTCAGCCGGCACTCAGTGGTCTGACCTGGGACCTGACTGTGCCCCAGGACCCTCGCTCAGTGGGTGCTGGGGGGCTGTGTTCACTGACTGGGCTTGGCCACGTGCCTTCTGGGCTCCACGTTCAGGCCACTCCAACACTGCCCTAGGTCCTGGAGGTGCTCAGTGTTGACTTGACTGATCCAGGAGCTGATCCAGGAGCTGAGGCCTCCAGCAGCCTGGGGTCTCCCCCAGTTCAGCCTCTGGAGCTGGGTCAAGGTAGGCTGGGGAGCCCACCTGGCTGGCTACTGGGCACACCCTCCCCCTTGACCCATGTCCATGTCTATGCCCACCACCTCTATCAGCATGCCTGCCCCTTGGTGCATCTGAGGGTGTGTCAGATAGCACCGATGGTGTCGGGGCTGGGGGCTGGGGGCTGGGGGCATCTGAGGGTGTGTCTGATGGCGCCCACAATGTATGGGGGGATGGGAGGGTGGGGGCACAGGGACAAAAGACCTTTGTTCTGGAGGATTTGGATGCAACTTGCTCTAAGGCAGTGACTCACAGGCTCCTCTGGTGTGATAACATTGGTGTTGCAACAGCTGGCATGTCACACACACCTGGGGTGGTGGCCAGGCCAGCCTAGATGGCCACCTGTGCCCACACCCCTCCAGGGGCCTGGGTGTGTGAGATCAGAACTGAACAGGAAGGGGCGTTACCTGAAGTGAAGCGGCCCTGCTCCAGGCCCTGCAGCGGAATCAGCCTGGCCTTCAGTCTGCAGGCTACTGGTCCCTCCTCTGGGGCCGGAGGGGCAGACTAGGATCTGCAGGGACTCTGCAAGGCACCATATGGGCAGTGGTGGCAGGGGTGCAGAAGCCTCTTGGGGATTGGGTTGCTGAGACCCTCAGATGCCACTGGAGGGAGGGGCAGAGCTCAAGTTTCTTTCTTTTTGGATCACCAGGCCGGGTCAGGCCTTGGGTCAGCAGGAGATGGGTGCGGGACTGAAACCTGCCCTGGCACCCATCCTGTGGGCAGGGCCATAGAGGTTCACTGTTTAAGGGACAGAGTCAACCCCCGTCTAGGCTCCCATGGCCACCATGGCTCCGGGCTCCTCCTCAGCCTTGAGCATTGCCCAGCAGAGCCCTGTCTGGTGGACACTGTCAACCCCAGGGGCTGTGGGCAGGGGAAGTGCCCAAACTTGGGGTCAGGGGTGATGGGGCACCAGCTGTGAGCCCAGGGCATGGTGTGGTGAGGAAGGTCCTTCTGCCCCTCAGCCAAGGCAGCTCTCCTGGGGGCAGCAAGGGCAGATCTCGTCAGTCAGTGGGGCTCAGTGAACCCAGCCATGCTTGCCAGTGCTTGGACTGGGGGGTGTACCTGTGCACAGTCTTCTGACCTGGGTGACTAAGGCTGACATCCAGAGGGGGGTCGGGCCCTAGTCCAGGTTGGAGTGTCCTTGGGGTCCCTGCCCCAGCCTCACAGGAACTGGTTACCTTTCCTGATTTCACTCATTCCCTGAGTCCTGTTCAGGGGCCCCAGCAGCTTGGAGGGGCATCAGTGGAGATTCAGCTGTTGGCTGATTCCCGCCAGAGCTGGGCCCTGGGCAGAGCTGGTGCTGCAGCCATGGTTCACGGGATGCGCACGAGGCCATGAGCAGGGTCTCACTGGTCACGAGCAGGGCGCAAGCAGGGGCCTGGGCTGGCAGTCTCCCCCTCGACTCCCGCTCTCTTCCCGTCACCCTTCTGGTGGGCTCCATGACTAGGGAGGCTCAGGGTCATCAGGAAGAGTGGGGAAAGTTCCAGGGACCCCTGGCAGAGGAGGGAACCTGGGGACTCCGGGGAGGGGGTGGCCAGCGTCAGGGCTGAGGAGAGGTCTCCTGGCTGTAGTGTGGTGGTGGTGAGTAGTACCTCCTCTTCTGGGGGTAAGGCTCTGTAAGGGTGGGAGGGTCTGGGCGGATGGGGAGTGGAGGACTGAGAGCCAGTACTCTCATTCACAAATGGAGGAGGGTGCTGGGGGCCTGTGGGGGGAGGGGACAGGGAGAGCTGGGGGGGGGCGGAGGGGGGTTGATGCTTTCTGTGAGAGCAGAACAGAGGGTGCAGTCTTGGGGTCCCAGGCTGGCCTTTGTGGGTGCCTGCAGAGGCCAGGTGATAGGTGAGCTGTCTTCCAGCTCCCAGGGTTGTGGGGACTGTGACCCCCAGGGGAGACCCAGGCCTAGGAGGCTGAGTGGATGATGGCTTTTCACCTGCTTCTTGGACTCAGAGTGGGAGAAAGATGTCGGCTCAGCCCAGAGTGTGTTTCTAGGGAGGGAAACCAGCCCACACCCCTCGTCACACCCCTGGACCAGAGTGCAAGCATCAAGCAGCAACTGGAAGCGGTCTTGACTCTGGGTTCTCTGATGTTGGAGGCACCGTGGGGGCACCTGCTGTGTGCTTTAGGCCTGTCTGCAGCAGCTGCTGTGGGCTCCCTGCCCTGGATGGGCAAGAGTCAGTGGTCTCATGATGTGAATGTGTGCTTGGGGCAAGGGGCTGAGACAAGGGTTGGCTGCCCCTGTGAGACCTACAGATACTGAGCAGGGACCAAGGGATGCAGGGAATGTGGGCCCAGGCAGAAGAGGCACAGTCCATGGGGACCCCGGTGTGATTGCCGTAGGCCACGTACTCCCACCCTGGAGCCTGGACATTGGAAGCCTGCCCCCAGATGGCTGGCTGGGTCTGTGCTGAGCCCTGGGAGGTGCTGAGATTGGGCCCAGCCAGCAGCTGAGCGGTCTCAGGTGTCTGCCCTGGAGTGTGCAGATGAAAGCCAGGGCTCAGTAGACTCTGCAACTGGGGGTGGAGCTCCTGGCAGCCTCCTTGGACTCTGCCTTCTCCTCCCGAGCCTCTGCTTCCTCTTCCTATGAGGACACAGTTATTCTGCAGTAGGCCCCCTGCCATCCTCACCTTGGTTACACTTGCAAAGACCCTACTTCCCACTCAGGCCACTCCCAGGTCCTTGGGCTGGGACTTGAACCCATCTTCTGTGGATGCAGTGCAGCCAAGTGTGGGATCTCTCCCCTACCCTGACCCCCCACCGCCCACCACACACTGAAGCGGACGGGTGGAGAAGGTCTGAGGGGGCGGCACACATCCTAGGAAGACCACTGGGGAGGCCAGGGTAGCCACCCAGGCCCCTCCCAAGGACCCAGCATGCCCAGCAGCACCAGCTCTGCCTCTCTGCTGATGTTTTTTGAACAATAGGGCCCAGCACGCAGCAGGTGAAGAGCTCCTGGTTCCCAGGATGGCTCACTCCTGGGACAGCTCACTCCCAGGATGGCCAGGGAAGGCTTGAGACCAGTGGGAGCAGTTGTGGGTGATCTCGACAGCACCCCTCACCCCTAACTGAGGATGAGGAAGTGACATTCAAGTGAACCAGGGCTGGCGGGGGCTTGGGGCAGGAGTGAGACTGGTGTGGAGGCCGGAGGAGGCTGCAGCCAGGAGCCCAGGAAGGGGGCCCGAGTGTAGGGTTGCTGAAGGACAGGCAGCAGGGCCAAGCACAGCCCTGATGTGCTAGCTCAGGCTGCAGGGCCGCAGCCGTGGGTCCCCAGGTGCCTTGCTGGCTTCTCCTATTACAAAAATTTTTTTCCACTTGCTGGGTGCACAGCACAGTGTGCAGGATCTTAGTTTCCCTACTGGTGATAGAACCCGAGCCCCCTGCAGTGGAAGCGCAGTCTTAAACACTGGACCGGGGAAGTGCCAGTGCTGGCTTCTACTCCCAAGTGCAGGCTGGGCTGGTCCTACATTCTGGACAGGTCCCCAGCAGCCCCATAGCCCAGTGGCAGGTTGGAGGTGGTGAAGTGGGGGGATCCCCACCCAACAATGTCAGCATGTTGGGATTGGCTGCATTGCCCCCTCCCCACATCTCCCTCCCAGGCTTCCAGCAAGCGGGCACAGACTTCCAGGGCTACAGCTCTTGAAACAACAGGGATCTTTGAATCTATTTTCATCATGTGCACACGAGACTGAGGGATGTTCCCAAGGCCAGAGCTTACTGGCTACTCCTGGTACATCCAGCAACATTGGGATGAGTCAGGGGCTGGCTAGGCTCACAGGGACAAGAGGGCAGCTGGGCGGCCAGCTCCTCCAGCTCCAAGCTGCACTTGGGCCTCTACTGCAGGGAATGGAAGCTGGGAAGGCCAGTGCAGAGGGTGGGCACACCTCCAGCCTCACTTGAGGGGAGCCTCACCCCCTTTCTGTCCTAGGGTCTCTCCTGGCAGCTGTGTCCTGGGTGAACCCCTGGCCCACTACATCCCTGGTCTTGCTCAGTCACATCAGGTGAACTCAGGCTTTGGGGGCATCTAGAGGGGTGAGGTGGATGGGGGCCTCCAGTCATAGCTGTCTGGTGACCCAGCAGTTTGGTGCCCCAGGACTACCACCTATACCTGGACTGTCCTGGGGCGCATGGCCTCCTCCAGGCTCTCAGGTCCCATGTTTCTCTACTTTATTAATGATATTGTATATATTTTTAAATTAAGCTTTGAGTTTTGGCTCTGTGTGCTGTGCACCACTTGAGGTGTCCTGTATCCTAAATTCCCCCGTAGAAGCCAGTTCGGTGGTCTGACTTCCCACTCCCCGAAGGTCTGCTGCCTTCTGAACGTGGCCTGGCCCCAGGTCCACAGGGCACACACGCCTAGACGGCATGGACGTCATGACAAGTGCCTCAGCAGGTGGGAGGTGCAGACCAGGAGGGCAGTCTGGGAGGGGCACTGTGGTCAGTCCATAGGCAAGGGACAGAGCCAGGGGCTACAGAGGGTGAGGGCTTGTCTCTTCCGGCCGGGAGAATCTACAGATCAGACAGTGGACAGGAGCAGAGAGGCAGAGGCCTGGAGACTCCTCCAGGTCTCTGACAGGCTGGGCTCTGTGATCTTCACACGTAGCCTGTCCACAGGCTCCAGGAAGAGGTCCTGGCCTTCAGCTCCAACGTGCTGACATCTCATCAGCCACAGTGTGGAGGATCACCATCAGCCCAGGGTGTGTTCTGAAATTTAATGTTCCAGGATGAATATAAAACTTGTACTTTTGAAGGTCAACAACTGGCTACATACTGGCACTTTTACCTGATTCAACTAAATACTAAAGCTCACAAGTGCCCTGCCTCCAAGACAGGGGCCTTGAGTTGTAGATTTTTTACTAAGCAGTCTTGTTCAAGCAGCAAAGATTCTGCCTGCAATGCAGGAGATTCTGGAGACACATGTTTGATCCCTGGGTTGGGAAGATCCTCTGGAGGAGGAAATGGCTACTCATTCCAGTATTCTTGCCTGGCGAATCTGATGGACAAAGGAGCCTCGTGGGCTAGTCCATGGGGTCGCAGAGTCGGATACAACTGAGCGTGCATGCACTTAGACATTGGTGCTGGGCAGGGATCTGAGAGTCCAGTGGCTCTGAGCTGGCCACATGGGCTTCCATGAGTCCTCCTGTCCTGAGAAATAGACATGTGTGTCCTCAAACTCCTCTGATGATCCTGAGGCTGAGACAAGACATCCCAGGACCATCATCCCAAACCATCAGTAGGAACAGCATCCTGCTGTGGTCAGCATCCCCCTGTGCCCACCTAGCAGGGGGGAGGGCCTCATCTTGCCCCTCCCCCGGGTGTCCCCAAAACCTGGGTCCTCTCCTGAATCCTTGTCTAGCCACATGGTCAGTTCTGGAGGAAAGTCCACACCTTGTAACCAGAGTCCTGAAGGCAGAAGTGCATCCAGGTCACCAACCGCCAGACCACCCTTCCTTCTGGCCTGAGACCCTGAGTTCTGGATACTCTTCTACTTTTAGATGAGAATAACCAAACCTGCTGCTAAAGGCTGACTGTGCCCCCAAACCAGATGCAGGCCCCGATCCCCTCGCTCAGGGTGAGGCAGGGCCCCGCGATGGGGTGACAGTAGAGAGCTCATCCTGGCTCCTCCACCATAGCGCAGCAGGAAAGTGGCCATCTGCACAGCAGCAAGAACGCGTCACCAGAACCTGACCATGCTGGCACCTGATTGCAGAATCCCAGCCTTCAGAGCCATGAGAAAGCCACCCACACTGTGTGAGCTGCCTGGGCCAGGACACCCTTAAAATCCACAGCCTGAGAATGGCAGCCAAGGGGCGTGTCAGAGGCGTGTGCCCTCTGTCCAGTCCCCAGTGCCCCAGAGTAGGTTGCAGGCAGGGGGCAGCGGGGTCCTGTTTCCAGACAGAAAATGCAGAATCCAGCCAGCTGGGGAGGGGACTCCATCGCCACTTTGACTTCGGCCATGACTATAGAGCTCACTCTCCATGTTTAAGGAGGAACAGAGCTGACTCATTGG
This sequence comes from Neotragus moschatus, assembly GCA_006410615.1. Lineage (NCBI taxonomy): Eukaryota > Metazoa > Chordata > Mammalia > Artiodactyla > Bovidae > Neotragus > Neotragus moschatus. The sequence goes on from SJYA01002443.1 coordinate 2,899,272, forward strand.
CAATGACCCTGATGCTGGGAAAGATTGAAGGTGGGAGAAGAAAGGGATGACAAAGGATGAGATGGTTGAAGGGCCTAGCCAACTCAATGGACATGGGTTTGAGCAAGCTTTGGGAGTTGGTGATGGACATGGAAGCCTGGCATGCAGCAGTCCATAGGGTCACAAAGTCAGATACAACTAAGCAACTGCAAAACAACCTTCAGGTATATGCAAAGGTGCTGCGAACACCTGCTGCCCCCAAGAGGATGTACCCCAGCAGGGCTGTGTCGACTGACTTTGGGAAACCTTGTCAGTGCTTCCAGAAACACCTGTCCTGTGCAGCCACAAGGAAGGCTGAAAGAGAAGTGTTTTTAGAGAGAGGCAGTGGGGTCACCTTCCATGAAAACAGAAGAGAGATAGATACTTTTGAATTCTTCCATGTTTCAACACTCAAGCATCAATGGGTCTACAACTCAAGCCGGAAAAACAGGTTAATCCATAAATTTCAAGCTCTGATAGAAAACTCTTTTCTTAAATAACTTAAAACATACAGACACCCATACACTCCCAACTTAAAACTATTCAAAAGTTACAAAATTTATAAATAAATCACAGGCAAGCTCTGCATTACACATCCTACGAATTCACTCCAGACACAGACCAAAATACCATGAAAGCTGATTCACACACAACAGACTTAAATACTAGATGACACGTGACAGATGATACCAGCAGGAGACGCAAGCGATGACCTAACTGCACAAGGTGAAGTAACTTCGATAAAAACTGTTGGGTTGCATCACACCTTGAGTCTCCAAGTGCCACAGCCCAGTTTATGCGGTCTTGGCCCTTGGTGCGGGTGGACGGTCAGTACAGTGGCTTCAGGACATAACACTGTCCACCGCCCCAACGGGTTTGGGAATTTTTCTTTGGAGTCAGGTCCTGCCAGCTCCATCCTCTGGCTCCTTGCCCCTAGCCTGGAAGAGGAAGGTAAGTGAATAGGCCCCATGGGGCTGCCTGATGAGGACGCCCTTGTCTGATCAAATACTTATCGAGAAACAGGACATTTCCGCCTGGACACGATGCTGGTTCCAGACCCAGAACAAGATGCTCTCGGGTGGGCATGGACTGGTTCCTGGGCTTAGCAGTCATCCACCGCTGCGAGGCAACTGCTCGGAAGCCCGTTGTCACCAGGTAAACCGGGTCCTGTCGAGGGCCAGCCTCATGTTAAAGGCCACTCAGAAGCTGTCAGCTTTGCCAGCGGAAGGCCGACGGGAGGCCTTGCAGCACCGCCTTGCGCGGTTGAGACCCTGGCGTCCTGTGGGCGCGTGGGGCGGCTCGGCCGTCAGGGGATGCCCTCTTTCCTCTGACAGCACTGTGAGGGCGGTGCCGACCAGTCATAGACGTAGGACAGGCGCAGCTGCACCTCGCGCTTGCACAGGCGGCCGTCGTGCGTCAGCGTCCGGTGTTTCTCCAGCATGTCCTCCAGGCTCTGCTTGTGCGTCACCAGGTACTGGTTGTTGCAGCCACGGGACTTGTACTCAGTGTCAAAGCGCGGGTCGTGCTCTCGCTGCACGTCCACTGGCGCCAGCCAGGCGCCCAACGACACGTCTTCGCTGTGCCAGGCACGCAGGTACTCGCGGCTGAGGCGCAAGTAGCGCACCAGGTCGGCAGAGAGCACGTAGCCGCCGCCAAGCGCGTAGGGTAGGTAGTAATCGCACAGCTGCCAGGCGGCCTCACGCCAGCGGCCCCCGGGCCGGACACGGCCACGGCCTGAGAAGAAGCCCCAGTAGAGACGGCGGCGGCGGGCAGGGTCGCGGGCGCGCAGTTCTGCCAGCACCGCGTCAAGGCGTGCGAACGAGTCGTCGTCCGCCTTGAGCACGAACTCAAAGGCCACGTGCTCGTCTAGCCAGGCCAGCATGGCCAGCACCTTGGCCGTGAGGTTCTCGTACGCGTCACGCAGCCCAGGCAGCAGCAGCAGGTCGCCGTGCTGAGCCTGCTCCCGCTCCAGGGCATGCCGTTCCTCGTCGCCCAGCCCGCTGGTGCCTACGGCGAAGCGCGCCCACACGTCCCCGGGGCCGCCGCGCCGCGCCGCCAGCCACGTGCTGCGGACCACGCTGCGCCTCTCGGCCGCCCGCGGCGCGCTGGCCACCAGCACGGCCAGGAAGGCGGCGGTGCGCGCCGGGCCGACGGGCGCCGGTGCGGCGGGGCCGGAGAGCGGCGAGTCGGGAGGCGCGGCGCAGCGCGCCAGGTAGAGCAGCGCGACGCCGCCCAGTGCCAGGCCACCCAGGCCCAGCGCCGTCCGGTGTCGCCACGCGCGCCGCAGCAGCTTCATTGCTCGGGGAGCGCGGCGGACCGACGCCGCGCGTGGGGCTGCGCCGCGCCGCCGGGCTACGTGGATCCCCGCGCTGTTCTCATTGGCCGCCGCGGAGAGCTGTGAGGCCGCTTCCGCCCAGGGAAAAGATGGCTGCGCCGGCGTCGGCGTGGGGAGGTCGCGCCGCTCGCACCGCCCCCAACCCGACCCGCCTCTTCCCGGAAGAAAGATGGCTGCGGCCTAAGCGGAGGCCCGTTGGAGGCGTAGCGGGTTCTCAGGCCGCGCTCGCGGATCCTGGGTGAGGGGAGGGAGGCCGGTGAGTGAGGGCCGCGGGGCGTGACACTCCCCCCCGCCCGGCCCCGGGGCGGTGGGAAGGGGGCGCGCAGGCCGACTGGGCCTCGGACGGCCCGCAGCTACCGCAGACCGAGCCCCTCGGATGCCTGGGTCGGAGGTCGGTGGAGCGGGGTCGGGGGTCGGTGGAGCGGGGTCAGGGGTCGCGGCTCCACCGTGCTGGGGGTGGGGAGCATCCGATCCGCCTGAAGCCTGGGACACCCGGCTCGGCCTGGGCCAGTCGTTGCCAACGCCGTGTGCTACTCTTGAAGCCGGGGACGGATCTATTAAAAAACCGTTTGCGTTTTAACGACGATGGTCTTACCTGTTTCACAGAGTGGGCCCCAAGGGTGTTCAGGAACCCAGGGTGGGTCCCCCAGTGTGTAGGGCAGCCCCTGCTCTGAAATCCCTTCACCTGGTGCGGGAGAGAAGTGAGCGACTGACTCTGTGCTCAACAAGGTGCAAAACAGGGTGTTGTGAACCAAGAGGAGGACGTCTACCTAATCTCCTGATACCTACCTGGTCATTTAGGCTTTGTGCAAAATATCAAGTAAATAACACCCCTCGTACGACCATCAAGACAAGCAGAGTCTGGGATTGACCGTTCTTTCCAGAAGTGAAGTCCAGTCAGTTTGGACAGGACACCTGTGTGTTTATGGCCATGAGTCACGAGGGCAGTGTTTAGGTCAGGAGGAAGTTGTCTTGGTTTGCTCGGGAATTCTGGAAACGTACAGATGGTGGTGGAGTGGAAAGGCCTGCTGCGTGGACAGTGCTCTCAGAGGGGGACAAACCGGAGTTCCAGAAGTCGTGGTCGAGGGGGTGGTGGCAGCACAGAGTGCACAGCTGGTGGGTTCTGCCGAGGAGGGTGCAGGTCCTCTGAAACATGGAAAGAGGGATGTAGGCTGCCCGTCCGTGAGACAAGTTCCCCTCCAAGGAATGAGCCAAGAGAGCAGGATCTTGTCCAGGGAGAACATGAAACCGACAGACACGTCTTTAGTAAGTGGAGGTTCTTCAATCTGGCGCAGAAAGAATTCAGTGATTCCCAGGGTGACAGGTGAGGAAAGAGTTTATAGTGTTAAACGTTTATGAGAGATACAAGCAGGTAGGCAAGGGGACTCTGCCCCAAGAATTTAGCTACTACATTTTTATAGCCAAAGGACAGTGGGGAGGGAGAGAAGACCATCCTTTTCCTCGTTCTTGAGTAGATGCCGCTCCTCCATCATCAGCTCCTCCTCCATGTTGGGCGGGGACCTCCTTGTTCCTAGCTGGTCAAACTGTCTTGTCCCCACATGATCAAACTGCCCTATCCCTGCATGGTCAAGCTGCCCTATCCCCCGTGGTCACGCTACCCTGTACCCACATGGTCAAACTGGGGCTGTCCAGGTGCAATGGGACTGAGTGAAAAGGTGGTAACTTAAGTATGGCAAATCATCTCAGGTTTCAGTATAATGTGACCTTTTCCTTGTTTATAGTGAGCACAGAGGAGCTTGTCCTAGGAATCATTAACTTCTTGACTTTGCCAGGCAGGATGTGGGTCTTATTCCACCATTGTTTTATTGCTTTGGGGCATGTCTTGTGCTTCTGTTGCATGGTTTTGTTGCTGAGCAAGACTGCTTTGTTTTGTGGTTAGGCAGATCTGTTCTCTTGAGTAATCATTAACTTATAGGGGTCTCCCATACTTTTTCATTTACTTATGATACCTTAGTGAGATTAACTATTTAATTACCTGCTTTGTCTCTTTATTCTGTCCTCGTCAGAGTGATGTGCAGAGGTGTCCCCGTGCCAGGGGAGATGTTAGCCAGGAGCACATAGGACAGAAAAAAGCCATCAGAGAAGCAAGTGTCTGCCATGGGCCATAGGCTCTCCTTGGCCTCCATCATGCTGAGGCCAGCAGAGGGGTCTCCTTGATCTGGTGATGGGCAGCGTGGTTCAGGAACCCTTTGTGCCTCAGCTTGGCTGCCAATGGCACCCTGGCTTGGGGAGCTTCCCTCTGCTGCTCCCTTGCAGGCCTGCTGGAAGGGGCCTCTGAGGCACCTGGAAGGGCCAGAGGTGTTTGCCTGGTGGACAGGCTCCAAGAGGAACACATTGAGGGGCATGGAGTCCTGCGGTGGGAGGGACCCTGGAGCAAGGACGTGTTTGTGTGTGTGTGTGTGAGCACATGTAGGTGTATGTGTGTAGGTATGTATATGTGTACATATACATACTTGTGTGTATGCTCACAAGGGCACTTGTGCACGCCTCATGTGCATGCACATGCTGTGTTTACATGTGAACGTGTGTACACGGAGATGGCGAGTGGGAGGAGTGGTTCCCTGCTTGGCGATTTGGTTTCTGTTGGCCTCAGGTGTCACAGAGCCTTGGGGCAGGAGCCTGAGGCTGAGGCACTCTGGTGCCTTAGTTCTGGTCCCGGGGCCTGAGTGTCGAGCTGCCATCTGCAGTGTGAGTTGTGACTCTGGGGTCAGCTTCTTTGCCAGCAAGTTGAGACTGACTGTACTGGGCACTGAGCTGTAGGCCCGAGGTGGGAGAGGGCTAGCGATGCAGAGTGTACCTCGGGGAGGGAGTGGGAACTGAAGAAAAGGGAAAACAGGACATCCACCACGGGCCCTGGAAACTGAGGACTTGTATTTCGTGTTACCAAGTAAGTACCTCTTTTGCCAAGCATTTGCTGGGACGGGCTCTGGATCCTCCTGTAAACCTTTAAGGGATAGTCAGGGCCCAGCTGCCTCAGGCTGTTGGCCGTGAGCAGCTGTGGTGGTTGAGCCGCAGGGCCTCCTGCAGTGCCTGAGGTGGTAGGTGGCTGTGGTCACCACCTCCCCACTTCCTCACCCACCTGCCTCTCTCTCCGCAGCTCTTGGTCACGCTTGCAGCCTGTCCCGCACCGCAGACCCCGGCAGCCATGGCCTCCAGGCAGGCTCCCCTCTGTGGCCTGGCTCCTTGCTGCCTCTGGCTCCTGGGTGTTGTCCTTCTGATGAATGCGTCCGCCCGGCCTGCCAACCACTCGTCTGCTCGAGAGAGAGCAGGTAATAGGGAGGAAAACGAGATCCTGCCTCCGGACCACCTGAATGGGGTGAAGCTGGAGATGGATGGGCACCTCAACAAAGATTTCCACCAGGAGGTCTTCCTGGGCAAGGACATGGATGACTTTGAGGAGGACGCAGAGCCTCGGAAGAGCCGGAGGAAGCTGATGGTCATCTTCTCTAAGTAGGTGTCAGTGGGAGCTGTGGGGGGCATGGAAGTGGCTGGCCTCAGCCCCTCTGTTGGTCCTGCCCTGGTTTTGCACCAAGTCCCCGCTTGGTGCCATGTTGTGGAGGTGGAGCCCTAACACGTGCTCTTGGGAAGTTGGCAGCATTTCAACCATGGATGTGCAGCCCTGAGCTGTGCACTGTGCTCACCCAGGAGTGAGAGTGGGGTTCAGGTCATGGGGAACCCCCCAGGTTGTAGGGAAATGCAGAAATTGGCCTCCAAGGGACTGGGTGTCCTGGGGCTGACCAGATGTGCTCTAGCCCCGTCCATCCACACTGTACATTTTTGTTACACATCCTGTGTCTGGTGGGGTTGTTGTGGGGCGGGGGGTGTCTAGCCTGCATTTACCTTCTTGCTCAGACTCCCCACACACCCGTCTCTCCCACGGGGGGCCCGGTGTTTTTGCCACATGTCAACTGCTGTCTCCTTGCCTGTCCTCACCCGGACCAGAGCAAACAAGAAGCCTCAGGACCTAGTTTCGAGCAAGCAAAAGTAATGTTGCCACAGCACTTCTTAAGTGAGGTTTTTATTTTGGGAGCAGTTTTAGATTTACAGAAAAGTTGCAAACCGAGGCACATTTGTGGAAACTAGAACACGATAGCACTCTGTTACTGTTCCTGCTACTCCAGGCTTCAGGTCACATGCTGCCCCAGGATCCTCTTTCTGCCCTGGATCCCATCCAGGATCCTACCTTTTCGTGGCCTTGACAGCTACGAAGAGAACTCCTCAGGTGTTTGTAGCATGTTCCTGAGTTGAGGTTTGTCTGCCGTGTTTTCTCCTGGTTGGACAGGGGTTGTGGGTTTTTGGAAAGAAGACCCCCGAAGTGAGGTGGCCCTCTTATCACATCACATCAGGGCACCTGATGTTTGCATGACATCATGGGGGCTGTATGCCTGGTCACATGGCTCAGGTGATGTCTGCCAAGGAGAGTTGCAGTCTCTTTGGCAGTCTCCGGTCTCTTTGGCAGCCACTCAAGGAGAGGCAGCCCACTCTGCTGGGGATGGGAGCTAAGCTCAGGGAAGAGCCACCATGTAGTCTGGAATTCCATGAGGAGGACGGACTGTGGGTGTGTGTCTGCACTCTGGAGGGGACCCAGCTCTGTGCTGTTTGTCTGGCTACTTCCCTGTTCCAGCCTTGGCTGCTCATCCATTCCATCCTTGGCCACCAGGACGTCATCAACCCCCAGCTCCTTGTTTTGAGCACTTCCTCCCTTCCTCACACTGCCAGCCACTCCAGCTTTACTTCCTCATGTATGTCTGCCGCAGTTCTCCAAGGAGCGCTAGTTTATTTCGTTGGAGAATGGGATTTAGAGATGAGGAACCAGGCAGTGGGTGTGGGCATTGCTGCTGGGGTGTCATTGCTTGTAGTCCACTCCATGGACTTGATAACATATCTGTGCATGCTAACCTGTGTGTACATTTATGTGCACCAACTCACACATGCGTGTGTGTTCTGACCCACGTCCATGGGTGTGCATTAGCCATGTACACACTCACATCTGCACACACCTCGACACACCTGCATCTACAGCTGTTTCTTTGTCTTGNTGGACTTGATAACATATCTGTGCATGCTAACCTGTGTGTACATTTATGTGCACCAACTCACACATGCGTGTGTGTTCTGACCCACGTCCATGGGTGTGCATTAGCCATGTACACACTCACATCTGCACACACCTCGACACACCTGCATCTACAGCTGTTTCTTTGTCTTGCTGGCTGTATCTGTGTGTCAACTTGACTTTCCTCTGGTGATGAAATCCAGTCCTGTTACTGGTCCGAAGAACTGGGTTGATGATGCACCCTATCCTGTAGCAAGGTGGTCCCAAGACTGATGGTGTAGGGCCAGGCACACTGCCCAGCGTGCTCCCTGACTCCCCCGTATCTATTCAGCTTTTCCTGTGTGCCCGTCGGGTGGGATGCGTTACTGTTGGTGGTGGTTTCATTCTTGTGGAGCCTCTCTGGCCATCCTTCTGTCTGTTGGGGTCCTGGAGGCCTCGTCTGACACTGCCTGTGGACCCGCAGGGTGGATTTGAACACCGACAGGAGGATCAGTGCCAAGGAGATGCAGAAATGGATCATGCAGAAGACGGCTGAGCACTTCCAGGAGGCTGTTGCCGAGAGCAGGGCACACTTCCGAGCTGTGGACCCCGATGGTGACGGTATGGCCAGCCCATGGCCTGACCCTGAGGGGCCTGAGGCTGCCGGCAGAGGATATGGGCAGGAGTGGGGCTCCAGGATGAGGGAGGGTCGGGTTGCCACTGGCTGTGCAGATGAGGATCTGCATGGCTGGGTTCAGGGATGAAACTTAAAGCTGGTGCTTTGCTGCTTCTGCCTCTATAGCTGCCCGTGGCACAAGGATTTTTGACCGATGGCTTAAAATAACTAAAATTCTCTTTTTAAAAAAGGTTCCTTGTTAAAGCTCCTAACAGGTTGGTCTGCTCTTTCAGGCCACGTATCTTGGGATGAGTACAAGGTGAAGTTTTTGGCGACCAAAGGCCACAATGAGAGAGAAGTTGCTGAAAAGATAAAGAATAAGTGGGACCTGAACATCGATGAGGAGAGTGAGTGCTTGGCTCCCACGGCTGGCGTAGCGCCGAGACAGTGCAGGTGCCGGGCGGGGCATAGCCCGTGTTCCTGCAGGGCATTTAGGCAGAGCCTCCAGGACCCTCAGGCACGTTGCAGGGGAGGTGCAGGGACAGACGGCAGCCTCTAGTGGCTTGAGCTCTGAGGAGGAGGTGGCAGAAGGTACCAGAGCTCTGGGAAATGGGTCTTGGCCGGGACTGGTCCTCAACCCTGGAGGTCTGACCCCCAAGAGTGAGGTTGTGGGGGCGCTTGCCGAAGGTGCCTGGCAACCGTGCTACTGAGTGTGGCGACAGATGTAACTCTCCTCTTAGCTTTTCAGAGAAGTTCCTCTAAAAACTTGTCTCACTGATAGACAATTTGATGCCTGTTAGCTGAGTTCTGAAGCATCACTGAAGCGTTCTTAGGACGTTCGGTGGTTGCTGTCTTTAGCTCTGCCCTCCCATCCCTCACTGGGGGTTTGTTCGCAGCCAGGTGTCGGGTTCGGCTCGATGGGCATTGTCAGAGCGTTGCGCACCACCTGTGATCTCCCATTCGGTCTTTCCTCAGCACATCATCCCTGCTGTTGTCAGCAGTGTTGTCTTCTCTCGATGGACTTGCTCCGGTTGTTCCTGAGGCGCTCCCAGTTTGTCTTGTGCCTGCCTGGCCGTCGGGGTTGATTGCGTCGCGGCCTCCTGCGGGTGCCCGTGGCCCTGCCTGCCTCTGCTTTGTGAGGGCCCCTGCTGCTGCATTCAGTATTTGTAGATGCACTGTGGGCACCACTGTTCTTAGTCGGGGTTGGCGTTTTAGGACTGGACTCCCTTCTTTGCCACTGAGTGTGTGATCCATGCCTTCTTTCCGTTTGCACTTGCTCTTTTTTTTTTTTTTAAGGTTTATTGTTATTATTTTAAAATACTTACTTGGCTGTGCCGGGTCTTGATTGCAGCACATGGGGATCTTTGATCTTTGCTGTGACTTTCAAGATCTTTTGTGGTAGCATCTGGGATCTGGTTCCCCCAGCAGAGATCAGTCCCAGGCCCCCTGCATTGGGAGCACAGAGCTGTAGCCACTGGACCAGGAAGTTCCTCTTTAGTTTCTAATTCCCAGTTCCACTTGTTCTTGCTGGTGTGCAGCAAAGTGACTGGCTTCTCTGTGTCTGCCTTCTATCCTGCAGCCTTGCTGTACTTGCTCAGTGGTTCCAGGAGTTTCTTGTCTGTTTGTTTTGGTTTTCTTCACAGGCAGTTGTAACATTGTTGAACAAAGATAGTGTATTTCCTCCTTGCCACTCATTGTCCCTTTTATTCCTTTTTTTTGTCCTAATGCATCAGGACTTCCGGTACAGTGTTGAAAAGCAGTGGTGAGAAGGACCATCCTTGCCTTAAATCTGATTTTAATGGGAAAGCTTTGAGTTTCTCACCATTAATTACGAGTATGTTCTTAGCTGTAGAGTTTTTGAGGATGTTCTTTATGAAGGTGATGAGTCCCCTCTGTCCTAGTGTACTGAGAGTGTTCATGAATGGATTTTGTCAGACACTTTTTGCATTGTCGTTGTTGTTCAGTTGCTAAGTCGTGTCTGACTCTTTGGGACCCCATAGATTGGTGCACACCAGGCTTCCCTGTGCTTCACTATCTCCCGGAGCTTGCTTAAACTCATGTCCATAGAGTCCATGATGCCATCCAACCAGCTCATCCTCTGTCACCCTTCTTCTCTTGCCCTCAGTCTTTCCCAGCATTAGGGTCTTTCCCAATGTGTCAGCTTTTTGAATCAAGTGGCCAAAGTATTGGAGCTTCAGCATCAGTCCTTCCAATGAATTTTCAGGATTGATTTCCTTTAGGATTGACTGGTTTGATCTGCTTGCTGTCCAAGGGATTGTCAAGAGTCTTCTCCAACACCATAATTCAAAAGCATCAATTCTTTGGTGCTCAGCCTTTATGGTCCAACTCTCACATCCATACATGACTACTGGAAAAACCATAGCTTTGACTATACGGACCTTTGTTGGCAAAGTAATGTTTCTGCTTGTTAATATGCTGTCTAGGTTTGTCATAGTTTTTCTTCCAAGGAGCAAGCGTCTTTTAATTTTGTGGCTACAGTCACTGTCCACAGTGATTTTGGACTCCAGGAAAACAAACTCTGCCACTGTTTCCACTTTTTCCCCAGCTATTTGCCATGAAGTGATGGGACTGGATGCCAGGATCTTAGTTTTTTGAATGCTGAGTTTTAAGCCAGCTTTTTCACTCTCCTCTTTCACTCTCACCAAGAGGCTCTTCAGTTCCTTTTTACTTTCTGCCCTTAGAGTGGTATCGTCTGCATATCAGAGGTTATTGATATTTGTTTTGGCAATCTTGATTCTAGCTTGTGATTCATCCAGCCTGGCATTTCTCATGATGTTTCTTGCGTAGAAGTTAAATAAGCGGGGTGACAATATACAGCCTTGACGTACTCCTTTCCCAATTTGGAACCAGTCTGTTGTTCCATGTCTGGTTCTAACTGTTGCTTTTTGATATGTGTACAGGTCAGGTAAGGTGGTCTGGTATATCTCATCTTTATAAGAATTTTCCAGTTTATTATTATACACATAATAAAAGGCTTTGGTGTAGTCAATGAAGCAGAAGTAGATATATCTCTAGAATTCTTTTTTTTTTTTCCTCTGGAATTCTTTTGCTTTTTCTATGATCCAGCGGCTGTTGGCAATTTGATCTCTGATTCTTCTGCCTTTTTAAAATTTAGCTTATACACCTGGAAGTTCTTGGTTCACATACTGTTGAAGCCTAGCTTGAAGGATTGTGAACATTACCTTGCTAGCATGTGAAATGAGTGTAATTGTGCGATTGTTTGAACATTCTTTGGCATTGCCCTTCATTGGGATTGGAATGGAAACTGACCTTTTCCAGTCCTGTGGGTACTGCTGAGTTTTCCAAATTTGCTGGCATCTGTTGATAGGATCTGGAGAAGGCAATGGCATCCCACTCCAGTACTCTTGCCTGGAAAATCCCATGGACGGAGGAGCCTGGTGGGCTGTAGTCCAAGGGATCGCTAAGAGTTGGACACGACTGAGCGAATTCACTTTCACTTTTCATCTTTCATGGGTTGGAGAAGGAAATGGCAACCCATTCCAGTGTTCTTGCCTGGAGAATCCCAGGGACAGGGGAGCCTGGTGGGCTGCCGTCTATTGGGTCGCACAGAATCGGACACAACTGAAGCAACTTAGCAGCAGCAGCGTTGATAGGATCATGTGATTTTTCTTCATTAGCCTGTTGATATGAATATCAATTGAGTTTCAGATGTTGAACCAACCTTGCCTATCTGGGATAAATCCGACTTGGATTGTAATTTTTGTATACGTTGTTGAGTTTGATCTGCTAATATTTTGTTGAGTGTTTTGCATTTGTATTCATGTGAAATCTGGTCTGTAGATTTCTTTTCTTGTGTGCTTTCTACATTTGTTGTTAGGACCTCATAGAGTGAGTCAAGAAGTGTGCCCTCTGCTCTCTTTTGGAAGAGGTGGTGGAGATTGATGTGGCCTCCTCCTCACATGTTTTATAGAATTCACCTGTGAACTGCCCTTGAGGCTTCGTCTTTCCAAAGCATTTTATTTTTTCATGGGCTACATGAAGTTTAGTTTTATTTTGTGAGCCAGTCTGTCTTTGTAATACATGAGATAAGCTCATTACTGTTTCTATTTCTTTTTTTCCCTTTCATCTTTTCCTCTGCTAATGTGGGGTTTAGAGATCTCCCTTTCCTTTTCTCAGCAGTCACATGACCCCACATGGCTGCCTGACAGGTGTGAATGGGGTGCCCGGCTTTGCAGGTGTGCCCATGAGGGCTGCTTGTTGTGGGCAGGGGTTTGTATCTTATAGCTTTACTTTTTCCTGTTCATACGGATGACACCCGTTTAACTTAACAGAGTACAAGTTGAGAGCATTTCAGTCTGTTCCTGGGCAGAATAGATGCCCCCTTCCTGTGCAGGTGATGCCACCCAGGATTTTGATTCTGCTGTTTTTTTTAAAACCTATTTTCTTCCTACTTTTGTATATCTCCATTTTGTGTTTTCCTGTGGTTCAGACAGTCCCCTGAAGGTGTCCTTTAGAGGTGGCTGGGGGCCTGGTTCTCCTGTTAGCATTTGAGATTTGGTTCTGGCTTCTCAGGCAGCTGCCAGTCATCTCTGCCTGGTTGTCCTCAGCGCCCTTTCCCTGAGGTGTGTGTGGGTCAGGATGTGTCCTTCCTGGATCTAGAGGTTGTGGAGTCTCTGTCTGCACAGCCCTCAGCTGACTCCCCTGTGCTTGTGCGTCTGGGTGGGGGTGCGCAGATCTGGGGATCAGAAGTGAAGAGCAGTGTCGGGGTGCCCGGAGACCCTAGAGTGTGTCAGGGGTGGGCTGGCTGGTGAGCCCCTGTGGGTCCCCAAGGCCGCTGTCCCAGTGCATCCAGACAGGCTCTCTCCAGGCCTCCAGCCAGTGCTGCCAGGTCCCAGCTCCTGGCCATTGCACTCCAGTCTCTGTCTCCTCCTGCACGAGGATACCTGAGCTGAGGGCCCACCTGAATCCCAGTGGTCTCACCTTAAGACCTTTCATCAATTACATCGGCAAAGACCTTTCCAAATCAGGTCTCAATCAGGTCTCATTTGCAGGCTTTGGGTGTATGTGCTTACTTTTCCCCCTCCCCCGCTGGACACGCAGATCATTGCTGACCACTGGCCCCCAGGGTCCCTGCTCCCTGCATTGGGCCTTCTCATGGCAGGGGGAGTGAGTGTCACCTCGGGGACACATGACTCATCTCTGGAGACTGGGTTTTCCTTCAGAGTACTGCCCAATGAACGGGAGGAAACAGAAAGGAATCAAGTTGTGCCTTTGTTCCTGCAGAGCTGGTGGCCCACCGCAGTTTTTCCATTGCCCAGGAACGAGTAGGGGTGGGGCTACATTGGGGTTGAGGGGTCTGTGTCTGAAGGGGTCTGTGTCCGGGCTGGGGGGCCTGTTTAGTTGAGAGTTTGCGTCTGTGTCTTGGGGGCCTGGGCATCTGTTCTCTGGGGGCTGAGTTCCCCTCTGAGGGCCGAGTCCTTGTCCTGGCACCTCTGTGTCCCGAGCTGCCCCCTTCTCTTGGGCTGTGCGTCTCAGAACTTTCCATATGTCTGCAGTGTTCCTGTGTGCCTGGGTCCTCACAGACACACCTCTCTTAGCACAGGAAGTCCTGGAGAACCTCAAAGACCGCTGGTATCAGGCGGACAATCCGCCCCCGGACCTGCTGCTGACGGAGAGCGAGTTCCTATCATTCCTGCACCCTGAGCACAGCCGCGGCATGCTGCAGTTCATGGTCAAGGAGATCATCCGAGACCTGGGTGAGGCCTGGCCGCGGAGGTCAGCCTGGGCTGGTCCTAGACTGGGTGGCCTGGGGGACTGTGTGCTCGCTGTTCTCGGTCATGCTGAGACCACACAGATTGAAAACCTGGTGGCAAAGCTCCATTGGCTGAGTTTCTCCCGAATGGCCTTGGTGGTCCTGTGCCCACTGGAGTCTGACATCTGCCCTCCTGTCCCACAGACCAGGATGGTGACAAGAAGCTCTCACTGTCTGAGTTCATCTCTCTGCCCGTGGGCACCGTGGAGAACCAGCAGGGCCAGGATGTTGATGACGGCTGGGTGCGGGATAGGAAGAGAGAGTTCGAGGAACTGATTGATGCCAACCACGATGGGATCGTGACCATGGCAGAGCTGGAGGTGGGTGCGGGGCCATCCTGTGCTGGGAGGCAGAGTTGGTCTGGCTGTGTCTGGGCACTGTTCAGGGGAACTGGAGCCTCTGAGCTAGGCCGTGCAGCCGATGTCATGGGCTCCCCTTCGTGGGCCCGGGTGTGCTGTCCCCCATGGGCAGTCTGGCCAGACTCTGGGGCAGGAGGGCTGTGCACAGGCTGGACCCACTGTCTGTCCATCAGTGTCTTCCCTGGTGTCATGTGTAGGTGCTACATGGGCTTTCCTCCCGTGGCTGGATGAGTCATTGCATTTTATTCCAGAATCCCCTGACCCCTACTCATAGCTGGCAGGATGTCTGTTTTGGGAACTCCTGCCTGTCAGCACAGCCATCCTGGCGGTTGGCGTGCATGTGCCCCACTTTGGGGCTTCCCTTCCCCCTGCCCTTCTGTGGCAGACACCCTGATATGGGCAGGGAGGTGCCCACACAGGTGGAGGCTGCCTGGCCCTGAGCCACTTCCAGCCTGGTGCCCGCCTTCCAGAACAGGCCCACCTCCTTGCTCCGCAGCTTCTGTCCAACCAGCCGATGGATATTACAGACCAGGCTCCGCCTGCTGTAGCCAAGGTGCAGGTGCCCCATGAGTGCAGGGTGTCCTCAGGGGTTCTTGGTTGCGTAGCTGGGTGTGGCCTGAACCTGAGGAGATGCCCCTGGCCTGGAGGGGTTTGGGGTGCGTCGGGGCTGAGCCGCTGCCCTTGCAGGACTACATGGACCCCATGAATGAGTTCAGCGCCTTCAATGAGGCCAAACAGATGATCGCTATCGCTGACGAGAACCAGAATCACTACCTGGAGCCCGAGGAGGTGCTCAAGTACAGTGAGTTCTTCACGGGCAGCAAGCTAGTGGACTACGCCCGCAGCGTGCACGAGGAGTTCTGAGCCACCACCACACCCCCGCCCCCTTCCTGCCCCCGCAGCACCCCGCGGGCTGCCCGCACCCTGATTCCAGTGTAATCGCTGCATCTCGCTTCTGAGAACTCAGAGCCCCGCTGCCGGAGGCACTGACCACATCAGGGCGGTGGGCTCCCCCACCGTGGGAAACGACGAAGCTCCTGCCATTCCCTCGAAAACTGAAAGGTGAAGCTTTGCTGGAAACCAGCAGCCAGTGGCCGGGGTAGGGCGGGGTGCTGGGTGGGGCTGTGAGAGCCGCTGGCCCATGGCCTTCAGTCTCTGAGGAGCATGAATTTTGGTGACAGGAATCACATTAATTTACTTCAAAATATAGTTGCCTTTTTCTCTCAGCTTCATTTTTTTGATGGGAAAAAAAACCACGTAGACGATTACTTGGGATGTTTGTGGCCAAGCGGCTTCCCCTTGAAGCTTTGCGGTGGGCGGTTTGGTTAGAACCCGGGGCTTCCGAGCGTTGACGTTCACCTGTGATCGGGTGGGGCCTCAGCTGCCAATTTAAAGTCAGGAGCAAGAGTCCAGGCCTGGGTGAGGCCACCTGGGAGGGACTGGGAGGAAATGGGACTTTAGGACGGAGGGGGTTTCTGAGGATGAGCACCCCCAGGATGGGGTAAAGAACTGGAGGCACTCACTGAATTTGGAAAGCACAGGAGTCCTGGACTGGGGCTCACGCTGGAGACAGGGAGCAGCAGCCGGGGGCCTGTGGTGAGGCTGGGGAGTTGGGAGCCTGCAGTGGGGGAGGTGAGGTGACAGGTCCTCTACTGGCTCCTTCCCAGGGTCTGCTGTGCCTGTTGCGTGGCTGGAGTGNTTGGAAAGCACAGGAGTCCTGGACTGGGGCTCACGCTGGAGACAGGGAGCAGCAGCTGGGGGCCTGTGGTGAGGCTGGGGAGTTGGGAGCCTGCAGTGGGGGAGGTGAGGTGACAGGTCCTCTACTGGCTCCTTCCCAGGGTCTGCTGTGCCTGTTGCGTGGCTGGCGTGTGGGGTAGAGGAGATGACACACTAGGGGTCAGATGACTGAGGGAGGGTCACCTACCAAGCTACCTCCAGCTGCCTCCAAGCTGCCGCCAGCTGCCTCCCAGCTGGCCCCTGCCGGGCACTGTCGGAGGCCTGAGCCCATGGGGCCTCAGTGGATGGCTCACCTGGCCAGGTGGTGTACGTGTGCCTCGGCTGAGCTGGGGGCTCTGGCCGAGTGGGCATTGGGGCCAGCCTGAGCTGCCCACGTGACCTGCTTCCGAGCAGTGTGGGGAGGGGCTGCCCCAGAGGAGCAGGGCGCGGCGACAGAGCTGGTTTCCAGACAAACAAGAGGAAAGAATGTTTTCAGAACTGAGACAGAATGCGGGGCCATGGCGGTGGCTGGGGCTGAACGTGTGGGCAGGCAGCCGCCAGCAGGTGTAACTTAGCTGGGACAGAGATGTCAGTCAGCCAGGTCCATGGGCTGCCACATGTGGACTCTGTGTGCGGCAGGTGTTAGGGCTTCGGGCAGAGGGCAGGGTGGTCCTGTAAGGAGTAGGGTGCTGCCAGGCCTTGAGTTACTGCCATCTCAGAAGCTATAGTTTGTCTTAAAAATGTCTTTCTCACCTTCAGTGGGAGAGGTGTACAAAACTCACATGCGTGTATAGCAGACTGCCTGGGTGCTCTNGCAGGGTGGTCCTGTAAGGAGTAGGGTGCTGCCAGGCCTTGAGTTACTGCCATCTCAGAAGCTATAGTTTGTCTTAAAAATGTCTTTCTCACCTTCAGTGGGAGAGGTGTACAAAACTCACATGCGTGTATAGCAGACTGCCTGGGTGCTCTACCCCTCCCCTGTGGACCCTCTCTAGAGGGCTGGGGCAGCAACCTGCGATGGCCCCTGCCTGCGGGCAGAGCCAACTGGTGGAATTTCCTGCAGGTGGGGAGGGAGCCACTTTTTACCTGTGCCTGTCACCACCAGGAGGAGGGGGATTTCCAGCCCCTGCGGGAGGCTCCCCGCCTGAAGCTTCAGGTTAACCGTTAAGCAGAGAATCCTGTCTCTTGGTTCAGATTTTAAAGGCACCGAAGACATAGAACAGCCTCTGCCTTGGGGCACCAGGATGAGAGCTGTGTGTGGGGGGAAGCATGTGCACATGTGAGCACGCGTGCCCGTGCTCGTCTCCCCTCATGCCCCACAGTGCTGGCATACCAGCCGTCCTTCTGTCCCAAGGGTCCCCGGGGCTTGTCTTTCCGGTCTCCCCCAAACCCAGGTGGCTGTGGGGTCAGGGAGAGCCTGACACGGCCTCCAGAGTGTTGGGAGAGGCAGCACTCATCCAGCCAGGGGGCAGAGCAGAGGGGCTGTCCTCATGGACACAAGCCAAGGGCTTCAGGAGGGCAGCATACACACGTCCAGGCACGTAGGGCTAGCACCACACATGTGTGCCACACATGTGGCTGACACACGCTCCCAGGCACATATCACACCCAGGACACCTGGGTGCTTGTTGCAGTACATGTTGGGTCTGTGTGAGCGGCTTATCCTTTTCCAGTCCTGGAGGCTGGACATCTGAGACCCAGGTATGGGCATGGCTGGTGTTGCTGTGTAGACAGCTGTTTTCTCTGGGTCCTCATGTGGTCGGCTTCTGTGCATGTCTGTGCCCTGACCTCCTCTTACATGGACACAAGCCACACGGGATCAGGCCCACCTGTGACCCCACCCCCCATCATTGTCCCCTAAGAAGGCCCTTCTTCCAGCATAGCCGCATGAGGGTCAGGCTTCCCTGTGTGGGTCGTGGCTCTAACATGAATTCAGCCCCTGGCGCCTCCTGCTGTGCTCAGGGGCGTGCAGCTGCTTTCTTACACCTGCACATGCCTGCACACACTTGCCCAGGCTGGCGCTCACTGTGCACACTGGTCAGGAGATGCCTAATCCACCAGAACTGCTGGCATTGGTCTGGGCTACTTTTGGACACTTGGCCAGTGGCCGTGCTCTGGAGCCCCCAGTACCACCTCCCCTCTCCCATAGTGGATGCCTGACTCTGTGTGCTGCCCTAGCTCACCCAGCAACTCTGGGCACCCTTTGGCCGAGCGGAGGGGAGGATTGGCATCATTTCGACCCGCGCATTTCTCCTGAGGGTTCGGCCCTGCAGAGAGAGTGGGAGTCTAGAAGCAGCGAGCCAGGTGAAGGTGTCCCAAGACCATTCTGGTCAGGGCAGCTTGGCTAGGCTGGACAGGGCAGTGGGGCAGCCAAGATGCCTGGCCAAAGGGGCTCCGGCTCCACTTTACTGTGAGACAGGAGTGGGAGTGTCCTGTGGTGGGTGCAGACCAGCTGGGCTGGAGAACTGGTCTGGCCCTAGTAGGGCTGGGGGAGCTGTCGGTCCCCCCCTCGGGCCCTAGGTCTACATACCACAGCTGCCGGCTGGGCTGAGCTGAGGCCTGTGGGCCCAGGGCCAGAAGAGAAGGCTGGGAGTGGGCTTCCCAGACTAGCTGCCTTCCAGCACTTCCTGGGGCCCTCCTAGTCCCCTCCTGGTCCCCTCCTCCTGCCCTCCCCACCCCTCCCCCGCAGCCCTTATAGCCACATCCTGCAAGGAAAAACCCCAGACTCCCAGAGCCGAGAAGCTGAGAGGAGCTGAGAATGTGCGTGGGGACCCAGACGCCCAGGGCGCCGGGCTCAGCCCTCCTGCTCCTCGGGCTTGTGCTGGGTGCTGCAGCCCAGCCCCACTGTACTGGGGACACCTACCCCAGTGGCAACAGGTGCTGCAAAGAGTGCCAGCCAGGTGAGTGGCCTGGACATGGAGTGGGGGAGGGGTGCCTGCAGGGACCTAGGACCAGGAGACAGGGTCGGAGGACACGGATGGGGCGGCAGGGACCTGCAGACGGGGTCACGCACTGCAGGTGTTGTGAGGCAAGTGGAGTTGGGTTAGTGGGTGACCTGGAGCCACGCCTGGGATGATGGGCCAGCCAGAGGCCGGGTGGGGCCCCTGAGGGAGCACCGGGCTGTGCAGGGCTCTGACCCTGGCCTCCCTCAGCAGGTTATGGGATGGAAAGCCGCTGTATCCACAACCGGGACACAGTGTGCAGCCCGTGTAAGCCCGGCTACTACAATGAGGCCGTCAACTATGAGCCCTGCAAGCCTTGCACCCAGTGCAGCCAGAGTGAGCACCACGGGTGCCCAGCACCCACATCAAGACTCGACCGTGGTGGGGGACTGCCCTGCCCCCCGGGGCCCCACAGCCAGCTGAAACGACCCACAGGGCACCTCCCCTTCCTAGGGGGCCAGGACCACGTGGCTTTGTGGGGGGCGGTGAAACCCAGAGTCAAGGGCTGCAGAGGGTCCTGAGCAGACTGGAGGGTGTTAGAAAGGTGGTCAGAGCTGCCGCGGGTGAGTGACCCTTGGGGCCGTGTGACCAGGAGGGATGTGGCATGCGTGGTGAGAGAACCAGAAGCCGCCCAGCCGTGAGGGGCTCCTGGTCGGGAAGGTGGCTGTGGACCCTTGACCCCCATCCTCAGCCTGCTCTGCAGCTCTGGCCTCCTCACTGACCACCCACCCCACCCAACCCCCAGGAAGTGGGAGTGAACCCAAGCAGAGATGCACACCCACCAGAGACACGGTCTGTGGCTGCAGGCCGGGCAGCCAGCCCCAGGACAGCTACGGCTACAAGCGTGGAGTTGGTGAGGGGGCCTTGGGAGCTATGTGGAAGGAGCATGTCCCTCACACGCTGTCACTGCTCCTCCCAGAGCCCCCACCCCAGCCCCAGCTGAATGCCCATTCCCCAGCAGATCACACTAAGATGGGGGTGGGGATCTCCCAGGTCAGAGCCCACGGGTGGCATGCAGGTGGGGAGGGGCTCTTGGAGACCCTGGGGAATGAATCTCTGGGCACCCCAGGGGTGGCAGATGGGCAGAGCCTGCTGACTCTGTTGCAGACTGTGCCCCATGCCCACCAGGACATTTCTCCCCGGGCAATGACCAGGCCTGCCAGCCCTGGACCAAGTGAGTGTCCCTGTGGCCAGAGGGCTTGGGTGGCCTGGAGTCTGGGAGCCAGGGGTCAGTTCTGGGAGTAGGAAGCTGCTGATTGGGAGCTCCTGGACCTGAATCCCTGTAGCCCTTGCCCCGCCCCACTCCGTGATGGTCCGTGCCCCCACCATAACCCTGCTCAGCCCTGGCCCAGCCTCCCACTGGCCTTCCTGCTGGGTCAGAGTAGGGAGCCTGTGAGACCCCAGCCCAGGCCCCAGGAGTGTGAGAGCCTCACTCACTCACCGCGGAAAGGTTCCTCTCCTTGTCGGGCTGAGCCAGAGCAAGCAGGAAGAGAGTAGACGGGGGTTTGGGAGAGGAAGGTGCAGGTGGGAGCAGGCTAAGCACAGGAGGGCCCGGCAGTGTCTGCGGCCTCTCTCCTCACCACCTTTGGCCTGGACTCTGATGCTGCCTGAGTGACCCCTGCCAGTGTGGAGCCCTGTTGCTTCCCACATCTCCCTGGTACTACCCCAGTTCTGGGCCCATCCCACTGATGGGGGAGGAGAAGGGGGACTCTGGCCTGATCAACACCCTTGCCCGCCCTCAGCTGCACCTTGTTAGGAAAGCGAACATTGCGGGCAGCCAATAGCAGCTCAGACGCCATCTGTGAGGACAGGAGCCCCCCGGCCACACCACCGTGGGAGACCCAGGGCCCTCCAGTCCAGTCTACTACTGCCAAGCCCACCACCTCCTGGTCTAAGGCCTCACAGGGGTCCTCCATGCCCCACACAGAGCCCCCCAAGGGTAAGGGGACCTGCCCTTGCCCCAGCAGGGCCCTCCCCCCAACCCAAAAGGGGAGTGGGATGAGTGGGGAGGATGGGAGTAGAGACTCCCTCTGGGCTCGGTGGGGCCCTCCCTATTGTGGGTCCCTTCCCCTGGCAGACCCCACCCAACAGGCCCTGCCTCCTTGCAGCCCCTGAGCTGTCCGCTGTCCTGGGCCTTGGCTTGGGCCTGGGCCTCCTTGCCCCTGTGGCTGCCATGCTGGCTCTGCTCCTCCACCACAGGGCCTGGAGGCTGCTGACCAACACCCCCAAACCCCCAGGTGAGTGCTTGTTTGTGGCGGGCCCCAGACCAGATGGCCTCCCAAGGTGCGGGACCCCTGCCCACCTCTCACTTCTTGCCCGTACCTCCTCCCCAGGGGGAAACAGCTTCCGGACCCCTATCCAAGAGGAGCACACTGATGCCAACTCCAGCCTGGCCAAGATCTGAACAATGTCTGCTGGGGTGGGAGCCGGTGAC
This sequence comes from Neotragus moschatus, assembly GCA_006410615.1. Lineage (NCBI taxonomy): Eukaryota > Metazoa > Chordata > Mammalia > Artiodactyla > Bovidae > Neotragus > Neotragus moschatus. The sequence goes on from SJYA01002443.1 coordinate 2,920,539, forward strand.
CCCTCCCCAGGATGGGGCCCCCGAGGGGCAGGGGGGCCCCCAGGTGCAGGTTGCCCCCTGTCACCCCTGCGCGTGGCACCCTGACCCCTGCCCTGTGCCGTTTTAGGTGCTCCTGGGTGGGCCCTGGGCTCTGCTACATATGCTGTGCATACTCCCCGCCCAGGGTGGGCCCCCAATAAATGACGTTGGCAGATGTGGGCTTCTGACTGGGCTGCCTGGGGCTGGGGGGTGGGCAGGGGCTCCCCTGAATCCTTCACAGATCCCAGGGCTGCTGTCCTGTTCCCTGGGCACATCCCAGCACCTGTAGGGGGTGGGGGAGCCAAAATAAGTGCCCTGGGGAATCAGTGCTGCACCTGTCAGCCACGTGAGACCCTGACCCAGGGACCTTCCCTGGGCCACTTGGGAGGGGCTGGCAGGGGCTGGCCCCAAAAGTCATCCAGGACCACCCCTGGGGTTGCTGGGACTCCTCCCAGGAGAGGGCACAAGTGTCTGTTTCTTCTCAAACCCCATGCCCTGCTAGACCCAAGTGTATGGTGACCCTATGACCCCCACGACACCTGTAGGGCCCCCGAGTCCCCTGAGACCAGCTCCATGCCCTTAGGGAAACTGGATGCTTCTGACAGAGCAGATCCTTCATCCACCCTGGGTAGGAACAGAACGGGCACCGTTATGCGAAAAGGTTCCCAGGTGGGAAACCTGTGTCCGTGGACACCAGAATGGGCTGTAAAAGCCTGCATGGTCAGACCATCCTGCTGGTCAGCACTGGGGGCGGCCCTGGCTTGGGCAGAGGTGTGGACTTGGGGCAAATGGCCAAGGGCTCACTCGAGGTGTGCAGGTTAAACAGCTCAGGGAGGCCAGGTCAGTGTGGAAATGCTCCACAGCCGATAGACATTTGTGCCCCGGGTGTTCAGATTGCAGAGCTACAGTGAACCGAAATAAAAGACTCCCGAGCTGCTGTTGGGGGAGTGGTGGAGCAGAGAAAATCCGGGCAAGAGCCCAAGGCCTCACCTGGTGCACTTGGCAAATGAGCGCCTGGCTTGCTCTCACACCTTTCCCCGCCTGGTGGCCAGGACCCAGGCATCGCTGCACCAAGAGGGCCCTACAGCAGCTGAAGATCCTCCTGCCACACGTGTCAGGCTGCCTTCCTGCCCCCTGCCCCAAGTTTCTTGGGCTAGCTTTCTCCCCAGAGCTGTCCTGGAGGCCCATCCATCTCTCCTCAAACCTCTGACTCCTGGTGGCCTCTTGGGGAAAAGGGACAATGGGACCACCATGTGTTCTTGAAAGGCTCTCAGGATGCAGCAGTGAACACACACACCCTGTGCCCTTAGAATGGGCAACAAATTGGCACCACCAGTCAGGGCCCTGTGGTCCCTGGGCAGTGCAGAGACTGTGCAGAGAGGCTACGGAACAAGCCAGAGGGGCCTGAGGGAGAGCCCAGGGCCTTAGGGCCTGGAAGGTCGAAGGTCATGGGAAGGGGCTTCCTCCCCAAACCTCCCAGCTGCTTCTCAGCCATGAGCCCCTCACCTGACCCCTTGCTGGGCGGTTCCACCTCTGAACAGCTGACAGATGGACGGACAGAGGTTGATCACTTTCAGTTTGCTTTCATGCGGTCACTAAGCACACTCTCCACTCCTGTCTCTGCTGACAAGCCTCCTAAACCCTGCTGAGCTACCCCCTGGGCCCACAGACACCCACCCTGATAAGCCCACACTGGGCCCTCCCCACTCCAGGGCCCCCACCTGGCTCCCCATCCTTTTCCCTCAGCCCTCCTGATTAACACCTGGACCCCATGTGGGACCCTCTGCCCCATGAATGAGTATCACTTGTGTGAGCTGAGACAAATTAAAAATGTGATGAGCTGCTCAAAAAGTATTGGAAAATACCGCTGGCAGATAGAGATCTCCCCCGCAGTGCCAGGTCACAGAAACTCCGCAGCTTGCGGCTGCGTGGGAGGGCCCTTCCGGAGCCTTGGGGACCAGAGTGCGACGCAGGTCCCCACCCCCAATGTCAGTCTTGCCTCTTGTCACACAAGACCCTCCCTCTGGTTTCCTGCTGCTGCAGGTGGCAGTCCCCTTTGCACAGATAGCTGTCCCCTGGTGCTTGCTGTGCTGGTCAGCTTCCAAAAGGGCCAATAGAGAGGACCTGGTTAGACAAGCATGATTTTAGGGGATTTATCATTTTTTTCTTCAGCTTTTACCAGAATTGGGGTGACATCAACCTGGTACAGACCTAACTGTTCAGGCCTTTAAAATGAGCAGTGGCAGAAGGTCCAGAACTGCCCAGTTCTCCACTCCGCACCTTGCCCTGGGATCCAGCGATTGCTCAAACCATCCTCCAGTCTAGGAGCTGAGCTGTAATCTGGTGGTCTTCAGAGAGGGCCAGTTGTAGGGGCTTCACCTTGCCCTCTAGCAACCAGAGCCACAGCCCCCGCAGAAACCTCCCTTTTCTGTAGGGCCCAGTTGCTTTTCTGAGGAGGGCCTTGCACATCCTGGGATCTGAGTCACAAACCCTGTCATTCTCAAACCAAGTTTCATGGGTCTGCCCTGGTCACCAGATCATGGCCCTCAACATACCTATGGGTGCCACCAAAATCACATTCCTGGGACCTCCACTGCCTACCCTACAGCATTCCCAGGGATCTCTGCCCATTTCCCCTGTATCAAGCTTCCACTGGAGGGCCAAGCAATCTGGGGAGGTTTCCTGAAGGAGGCAGGGCCCCAGAAACTAAGGTGAAGAAACTAAGGTTCATAGAGACAAGGGACAGTCTCATGGCGAACTGCAGCCTGGACAGCCCCTCCTCCCCACTTCAGGGTTCACTTGCTATTTCTGGAGGCTGAGTTCTCAGCCTCAAGAGCTCAAGTGCTCCATCAGGGGCCAGCACATCCACGGGCTGATGGGATTCTTGTGGGGAGAGCTGGGTTGAAGTCTGCAGGGCAGTCAGAGCTGCAGCCTGGACAGCCCCTCCTCCCCACTCTGCAGGGTTCAGCCAATGACTGGTCTCTCCTTTCTGGCTCCTCTTCTCAGGTGTCAGCACAGCTGAAGCCTCCAGTGTCTGTGATGTCTGGAGCCTGGCCAGGCCCACTTGGCCAAGCTGAGGAGCGAGGGGAGACTTGTCCTAATTTCCCAAAGTGGGGGGCTTGTTCTAATCCTCAGAAAGCAGGGACTCGTTCTGATCCCTGATGGCTGCTCAGTGCTGGCAATCCAGGACTTCTGGGAGGTTGCGAGGTCCCTGGCCTGGAGGCTTCAGAGGATGAGGGATTTCATCCCACCCGCTCTGGGTGTTGGAGGGGCCTCACAGTGGCCCCCTGGGGAAGCTGGAGGTGGAGAGGGGTCAGCCAGGAGCCAAGGGACACAGTGAGGAAGCAGTCCTTGTTGAGTGTTGTCCCACCCCCAATGACTCAGGATGCTGTCTGCCACCCCGCATCCGGCACCCACCCACACTCCAGTTCCTTCAGGCCTGGTGGCCTCAGGTTTTACATAGAAAACATTTCTGACCACCCCCCGCCCGCCCTCCTGTGATGTGGCTGGGGGTATGTGTGGTGTTTCCCCTGACAAGGCACACACATTTAGGTCACATTTAGTTCCCGGAAAAGAATTCCTGGCCCAAAGGGCATAATCACTTAGGAATCCCCCAAGGTCACCTTCACACATGGGTCTCCCAGGTGTCTTGTCCTCTGTGGTCAGTTGCTCTGCAGCCTACAATGGGACCTGCTCTCTTGGGATCCCTTTGGGACCCCTTGAATTGTTTTTTCCTTTCTTTTGGTTGCACACAACTGGTGGGATTGTAGTTCCCTGATCAGAGATTGAACCCTAACCCTAACCCTGCCTAAGGCAGTGAAAGCACTGAGTCCTATTAACTGGACTTCCAGGGAATTCCCATCCCTTGCAGTTTTAGGTTCTCAGCAAGTGAGGGGGAACCTTCCCCTATCAATACCCCCTCTTCAGTCGCTCAGTTGTGTCTGACTTTTTGTGACCCTGTGGACTGCAGCATGCCTGGCTTCCCTATCCATCACCAACTCCTGGAGCTTGCTCAAACTAATGTCCATGGTTGGTGATGCCATCCAACTATCTCATCCTCTGTCATCCCCTTCTCCTATTGTCAATCTTTTCCAGCATTAGTGTCTTTTCCAATGAATCAGCTCTTCACATCAGGTGCCCAAAGTACTGGAGCTTCAGCTTCAGCATCAGTCCTTCCAATGAATATTCAGGTTTAGGATGGACTGGTTGGATCTCCTTGCAGTCCAAGGGACTCTAAAGAGCCTTCTCCAACACCACAGTTCGAAAGCATCAGTTCTTCGGTGCTCAGCTTTCTTTATGGTCCAACTCTCACATCCATACGTGACTACTGGGAAAACCATAGCTTTGGGGGCTAAGATGGACCTTTGTCGGCAAAGTAATGTCTCTGCTTTTTAATATACTGTCTAGGTTTGTCATAGCTTTTCTTCCAAGGAGCAAGCTCTATATAGTCAGAAAAAACAAGACAGGGAGCTGACTGTGGCTCAAATCATGAACTCCTTATTGCAAAATTCAATAACCCTGAGGACAGTGCATTTGTTACAGAAGACAAACCTGCACTGACACTTCATCCTAACCCAGAGTCTGTAGTTCACATCCGGTGGCTCGTCCTGTGCTCTGGACAGACGTGTGATGACGCGTCCTAGCCGCTGAAGTTTCCAGAGCAGCCTCATTGCCCCAAACCTCCGCCCACACCTTGGATTTTGAGTCGCAGGGTCTCGGGGGTCCCGCCTGGGAACAGTTCCTCGGGCCTCTTTGGGGCGTGGCCGAGGCGGAGCCGCCCGCGAGGCGGGATCTGGGCGTGTCCGGGAGGGGCCTGCTTCCTAAAACCGCGGGGCGCGCGGCCAGGGGGACGCCATGGGGGCGAGGGGCACGCGAGTGGCCCTGTGTGGTGTCGCGCTGCTCTGCACGCTGGGCCTGGGCCAGAGCCCCCTCGGCGATCTGAGCTGCAGCCCTGGCCAAGTTCTGCTTGGGACGGGGACAGACGCACGCTGCTGCCGCTACGCCCCAGGTAAGGCAGGCAGGAGCCCCTGTGCAGAGGGCGGCAGCTCGGTGAGCCTCCCCGCGCTCAGGGCAAGCTTTCTGGGTCCAAAGCCCTGATCCCAGCGCAACCCGCAGAAGTGGCTTGGGGATTAGGGATTGGGGGTTGGGGGATGGCGGTCGGGAGGTGGGGCAGGGGCAGGGGGTGTGGGAACCTTCCCCAAGACAGGTCAGGGGTCCCAGTGTAGAGGAGGGTGTCCCTGTTCCTTCTGAGTGGGTAGTGAGCCCTTGACCATCACTCAGGCTCAGTTTGGGGTTGCACTCTTTCTGCCAGCTCCCTGCCTCGGACCTGCATATCTGGGTGGGAGAAAAGTGGAAAGGGTCAGTTTGGGGACAAATATTCCCAGGGAAAACACCCAGGGTGTCACCCTGCCAGGACCTGGGGTGTGGTAAGGGGCTCTTAGAGTTTAGGTCTCAGTGTTGTGGACACTGTGGACAGCAGTTGGGGAGGGATGGGCAGGCTGCCTGGAGGGTCTTGGCAGCTGAGGGCCATGCAGGATGGAGAGGGGTCTGGGAGTAGATCTCCCAGGCGACCCCCTTGTCTGTTGGGATGGCTCTGAGTCACATTGAGTCATGGTTACCCTGGGTGAGAACAACTTCAGGGCAATGGGGGATGCAGCCAGGCTGGGTGGATGAAGGAGCAGGGTGCCCAGGAGGGAGGGGCACAGCTGGACCAAGCCAGGGTCCTGCCTCCCAGACAGTACTCTGCCCAGCTGAGGTAGCCCTGCCCTGCCCCTCATTTCCCTGGGGGCTAAGAGGGGATGCCCTGGGGAGGGGGGCTCCCCCCAGCTGCTGAGAGAGCTACTTGTTCCCTACCCAGATAAGGGGACCTGTCCTGAACCGGACTGCCAGTGTATCCAGCCCAAGTTCCACTGTGGAGACCCACAGTGTAAGAGCTGCAAGTACCACTCCTGTCCGCCTGGCCAGGGAGTGCAGCCTGAAGGTAAGTGGTTGGTGTGGGTGGCCCGTGCAGGCCAGGGGCGTTGACAGGGCCCAGCCAGAGCTCATAGCAGCTGGTGTGGAAGAAAGCTTGCTTCCAAGTAGGGGTACAGACATCTTCTGGGCAGATGGGCACCAGTGTGGGGTCCTATGGAACCCTGGCGGGCAGGTAGTTCTCTTGTTCTGGCATCTCAGCTCTCGCTGGAGGCACAGCACCCACTGTGTGTGTGGCTCTCTTGGCCTAGGTATCTTTGTCCAGAAATGATGCCCTTAGGGCTGGTTGTGAGGAACAGAGGGGTGTCCGGGACTGTCTGGCCCTTAGGCCCTGGCTCAGACTATGTCCAGGTCTATACCTACCCTGACCCTCCAGGTGGAGTCCAGTCTGGAGTTCAGCCCCTTGTCTGGAAGGAGCCTCTCATCCTCTTAGGGAGCTCTTTACCTGGGGGGCGGGGCCTGTCTGAGCACGTGGGGGCTAGGGGAGTGAGGACAGCAGGGGGCTGTGTGAGGTTTTGGGGCAGGGAAGCCTAGGGGTGACTGGAGCACAGCCTTACCCCGATCTCCAGGGCCCTCACCAGTCTCCTGCCCCCCAGCCTCCTGCAGCAAGCAAAGGCCCAGCCTGGCTCTTGCCAGGCTTCAACTCTGCCCCGCTCCATTATTTGCAAGCAGATGACTCCCCTCTCCCATATCCCTTCAGGAACCCTCCACTCAGCCCTGAGTCACAGCCTGTCCTGGAAAGGGGCGCACTGGGGACCTGATTTATCCCAGGCCCAGGTCCTGTGGGCACCAGAGGCTCCTGTCTAATGGATGAGGTGGGGGGGGCGGGCGGAGTCCTTCTGCTGGAGACCTGGACACAAGCAGAATCCTACCCCAGCCACCCCTGCAGCCACTGTATGTTTGTCTCCAGGCAACTTCAGATTTGGCTTTGAGTGTGTTGACTGTGCCGTGGGGACCTTCTCTGGGGGCCATGAGGGCCGCTGCAAACCTTGGACAGAGTGAGTGCTGATGGGGCCTTCTGGTGGCTGGGCAGTCCAGGCAGGCTTGAAGGCAGGGCCTCTGCTATCCTTTCTGGTGCAGTGACCCCCAACAGCTCAGAGGACTGCAGCAGTGCGGAGGAGTGCTCGGGTCACTGAGGGCTGACTAAGGGCTCTGTCCGTGTGTCCCAGCTGCATCCAGCTTGGGTTCCCCACCCTGTTTCCTGGAAACAAGACGCACAATGCTGTGTGCAGACTGGGGCTGCCGCCCACTGAACCACCCAGCCCGCTGACCATCGTCATCCTTGCCCTGGCTGCCTGCATCCTGGCCCTGACCGTGACCCAGCTAAGCCTGCACATCTGGCAGCTGAGGAGGCAAAGAGTGTGGCCCCCAGGTCAGTTGTGCCTTGGGGAGGGGGGGGTCCTCTGCCTGCCTGCTGATCGCAGCCCCTCTGCAGAGACCCAGCTCCTGGAGGCCCCGCCACCCCCACCTGAGGACGCCTGCAGTTGCCAGTTCCCTGAGGAGGAGCGAGGTGACCGGCTGTCAGAGAACAAGGGCCGCCAGGAGGACCTGTGGGTGTGAAGTGCAGAGGGCCCATGCCAGGCCCTCCCTGAGCTGGCCCAGGCTGGCTCTCAGGAGCAAGGGCTCTGGGTCCCACAGTGGGGCCCCAGCTCTGGGCCCGGCCCTGCTCCCCTCGATGGTGGAAGCAGGTGGGGGATGGTGACAGTGACCAGTGCCCTGGATCATGCCGAAGAGGTGGCAGCTGTGGCTGGACCCTGTGGAAGACGCACAGTGGCTGCCTCCCTTTCTTGCTGCCACACTGTGGCCACATCTGTGGGCCCCTGGTTCCCAGGAGGCTAAGGACCTGGCTACAGGCAGCACTCAATAAACGCTTGTCCAGTGACCTAAGTGGATGTGTGCTGGAGGAGAAGGGACAGGTTCTGGATTCTCCCCCTGCCAATGCTCACAGTCCCTTCCTAGCTGAGGTGGGAGTTGGGGTGGGGCTGAAGCAGGACCATTACAGTCCTCAGCACAAGCCCTCAGCTGGGACCACAGGGGAGGCATGTTTTGCTGGACCCCTGCCCTCTGTGCCTCTTGGCTGCCCTGTCCAAACCCATTCTGCAGTGGTTGGCCATGCAGTTGCTCGGGCAGCTGGGTCCTTGGTGTGTGTCTGGTCTCTGTGCCATGGGTGCTCCAGACTCTGGTGCAAGTCCTGCTGCTCCCTGTGGGGTACCTGCCCTTGAGTCATTGGGCCCCAATCTGGGGCAAGGTAAGTTTCTGCCCACACTTCCTGGTGGATGTGGGCAGCCTCAGCGTGGCCTGGTTCTAGCCCTCTGTCCAAGCCCTCCTTTTGGCCTCCACCACTTCACAGGGCCCTTGCTCCTGGGGCACTGTCCTGGGGTCTTGCCCAGCGAAGGCGAGCAGTGTTTTTCAGCCTCTTGACAGAACGACCCCTGGGGAGTCTGATAAAGTCTCCCTGACATCCAGGGCGCAGCTGGTGGGCCAGTGGAGACCCGTCTTGGCAGCAGCCCTCTCCAGCTGTCAGTTCACCTGGCCCCCTTGCTGTCTGTGGCCCCAAGTGTTCTAGCCCCGTTCCCCTCTCCCCTGCTCACCATGCCCTCCCCACGCACCTGCACTCGGCCCAGGAGAGCCCCTTGATTCACTGGTCCCCACCCCCACCTAGTTCCAGGGAGGCAGGTGCGCCCAGCTCAGAGCAGGAAGTGGAGGGGAGAGGGGCTCTGCACCCTGCATTCCATCCCTTGTGGGGCACAGCCTTCTTCTGCGTGGAAGGAGGGGTGTGACCAGTTTGTGACCATTCATACAGGAAGAACAATCCCCTCAGCCGCTTTTCTCTGCCTGCCCCTCGGGTCCTAGCTCTGGGGGCCCAGGAGCCAACCAGCTGCCACACCCTTAGGCTCCTCCTCTGCCCCCAAGCCAGATCTCCTGTCTCCAGCCAACCCTCGCCCACCCACCTCCAGGAAGGCCCTCCTCATTGCCGTCACCTGGTTCCCTTGACTGCCCTTCCCCAACTGTGGTCCCCACCCTGGCTCAGCCCCTTGCTGATGCCAGGAGTCAGGTCCTAGACAGCCTCGAGGGCAGGAGCATGTTCCGCTGACTCAGTGCGGAAAGTCCTCGGGGGCGGCCGGTGTGGGAGGAGTGCCCGGAAAGTCAGCCCGTGGGCGGTGGTGTGACGCCAGGTTAGGTGACGTGGAGTAAGTGGGGGATTCCTGCTCCGCAGTGGGCAGGGGACAGGGGGACTTGCCCAGCCCAGCACAGGGACTAGAAGAGGGAGGCCAGGCTTTGGGGGGGTGAGGTGGGCAGTGAGGACGACTCAGGGAGCTCCTGCCACTGGACTGGGCCTTCCCTCCATGCTCCCCTCCTCCCTGCAGAGCACCTCTGCCCCACCAGGCCTGCCCACTACTGGTCACCCCAGCTCCCTCTGCTCACTCCCTGTTCTTCCCACTCCTGGACTAACGTCCCTCCGTGGCAGCCTCCTGGGAGCCAATAGCTAGACCTGAGCTGAACTGAGGCGCCCCAGCTGAAATCCCACAGAGCAGGAAGGGGCATGGAGGGGCTAGGTTGAGAGGAGGCAGGAGGCTCAGGTGGGTTGTCCAGGGCCGGGTGTGCATGGGCTCCCGCTAGTCAGAGCCCAGTCACTTTCCAAGGGAAGCCTGAACAAGTCCAAGTTGGGAGGAGGGAGGCCCTGGGTGGGCCTAGGATGCAGGGTAGGGGGAGGCACAGGAGACTTGAGTGCTGATATGTGGGGAATGGAGGGGTCTGGTATGTTGAGGGGCTCTCACCCCCTCCCGCTCAGCCCAGTGTGCTGGGATGGGCACAGGTATAGGTCATGAAGCCCAAGAATGACCCGAAGATGAGATTCTGCCCAGGCTAGCTCCAGCCCCTTGCTGCTCCCCCCTGCCCCCTGCCCCCTCCCCCTGCCCAAGAACTCCCCAACCCCAACCAGAGAGGCTCTCCAGCTGCTTAGCTCCTCCCCACTCCTCCTCCCGTCAGGCTCTAGGGTGTGTGTTCAGCCTGATAAGGGCCCAGAGGCCATCCTCTGTTCCCAGAAGTGNCTCCCCCTGCCCAGGAACTCCCCAACCCCAACCAGAGAGGCTCTCCAGCTGCTTAGCTCCTCCCCACTCCTCCTCCCGTCAGGCTCTAGGGTGTGTGTTCAGCCTGATAAGGGCCCAGAGGCCATCCTCTGTTCCCAGAAGTGCTTCCAGCCACAGCAGCGTCCCACCCAGCCATAGCACCTTGCCTTGCTTGAAAAGGCCCCTGACCCCTGCTTCACTGAGATCTGGACTCGGCCAATGTGGGACACCCTCCCAAGAGGACAGACACGCCCATAGTGGGCATAGGAAGGGAACTCTCCCTAGACAGAACCAGATGTCTGCTCTTCTCCGGCCCCAGTCCTAGGGCAGCTTCAGGGGGCTGTCCAAAGGCAGGTGGTCCCTGCCTGCCCCCTCACCAATCAGATAGGTCTATGGTGCTAAGTCTGGCTGTTCAAGGGCCCTGACCAGGAATCAGGGCCATCATTCCGCCCAATCCCACCATGGTTTCAGCACCATGGCCACTTCTCTGCAGCTGGGTTGAGTCTGGTTCTGCAGTGGTTTTCAGGGCCCCGAATCCCCACTTCCCAATAAGTGGCCATGCCCTGTGGAGAGGAGTCTTTCCAGAGACACTGATTTGGGCCATGGCTGTTCCGACCCCTCTATTTGGAGACACACTGCAGGAAAGAAGGGTTTGAGGGGGGTCCTCTGAGTCTTGTGGGCCCTTTAATGGAAACAGACTCCTGACTGCCAGGGACTGCAGGAGGATCCAGATGGGGGGCAAGGGTGCGGCCATCACCTCTGGGGATGAATGAGCAGCAGGAGAACCTCCTTTATTGTTACCCAGTTTCTCTAGGTACCAGGGGCCCAAAAGCTGCAGACGGTCCAGGGTTTGGGGTTGCCCAGGGATGAGGGCCCAGTCAGGATGTGCACGTCTCACCCACCATGGTCCCTGGGGGCCACTGCATCCACTTGGGGCCCAGAGACAATGGAGGCCTCAAACCAGCTTCCCCTCAAGTGTTGGGTCACCTCTGCAGATACTGCCTTGACCGGCTGGGGATCAATCTTGCTGGAGGAAAGCTGGAGCATCCAGGGGCACCACTGTTCTACCATGGGCCAATTCATGAGCCCAAGGACAGCGTAGGCGAAGGCCCTGTGGGCAGGATGTGAGGAAGGGGCAGGAGAGGCCTGGAGGCTGAGACATGGGGTGTAGAGGCCCCTCAGGGGCGACCAGGGGCTGAGTCTGACCACTGGCTGTGCAGTGATCTTCACCCCAGTAAGGAAAGACCGGTAGAGACCCTAAAGACACTGATCTGGGTGCGCTCTGCCCACCCAGGGGGCCACCTCTCCCTGATGGAGACTGGTTTTCACCCTCACCAGCCTCGGGGTGCAGAGCTGGCCATCAGGCTGCAGAAGTGGCAGTGCTGAGCTTGATGCCTCATGGAGAGCCCACCAGACACACTGGTCCGGGGGAGGTGCACTCAGGGCTCCTGGACCCTTGTCATACGGTGGCAAGCATGCTTCTGGCCTAGTGACCCTACACTCCTGGCCACAGCAGCAGGACAAGGAGGGAGTGCAGTGGTGGTGTGAGCTGTAAGTGACAGGGCAGGTCGGTCCTGGCCTGGGCCCTCACTGGCTCTGTGACCCGGGAGGACTGTCTCTACCTCTCTGAGCCCCAGGTTTCATTTGGCTCTTCTCTCCCTGACTCCCTGACTGACTGCACATCTCTGTGGACTGGCCAGTAGCTCCGCGGCCCACACTGCCCTCTAGCGTGCTCTGGCCCTTGCACCCCTGGGAAAGGAGAGGGAGGGGCAATGGGGGAGGGGAAGACAAGCCCCATTGCCCCTTAGGTCCCACCTGCACTCCAATGCAGAGCAGAACAAGGGTCCCAGCAGCCCCTCTCACCTGTGGTGGAGCCCGCTGGGGTCACGAGGGAGGATTGGCAGGACAGGAGGAGGGCATGTGACTTGGTGGTGACTGATGGGAGAGGTGAGGGTGGAGTATGTGAAAGGCAGTGCAGGGGCCTCGGGGTGGGTCTGGACTGGGGTTGGTGTGGGATGGTGGGTGTGGAGAGGGGATTATGGCTGGTTCAGGATGCTTAGTGGTAGTGGGTTTCTCCCAGCAGCCTTGGGGTTGGGGTCACAAGGAACATGGGGATATGCTGGTTCGGCATACCCCTCAGGGCTCCGTCCTGCATGATCACGCACCTGTTGCCCACAGCCTGGGTCCTTGGGGCCTTGCGATGCTCTGCCAGCTGTATAGCTCCCACCGTGGCACCGTTGGGGAGCTCAGGGCCCTGGCGCTCTGAAGCCCCAGAAAAGAGCTGAGCCTGGGCAGGGTGGGGCCTGGGGTGAAGAACCACTCCTGTGGGGATCTGGAGGGGGCTATGGGGACCCAGACCCTTGCCTGGGAGACACTGGCTGCCTTTCCCAGGGACTGCAGACTAGGCAGCCAGGGTAGGTGACCTGTGAGGCTGCAGGGACCCAGGGTCCTGATGGAGGCAGGCTATAGGTGATGTGTGGGGGCCCATAAACTGGAGAACTTCACCGGATGCAAGCAGCCCATGATGGCCAAAGGCAGGGGTTCGGATTTGGAGGCTCATCCCTCGACCCCCATGTTCCCCCAAGAACGGGTCCCAGCAGTGAAGTAGCGGCTCGGCTCGCAGGGTTCAGGGAGGCTGCCAGGGGGGTCTTGGGCCAGGGTGTGCGGGTCAGAGGGCGCGCTTGTAACAAAGTAGCTTTTATAGGTCCCTGGAAGAGCCCGCTAGGAGCCACGATGGCCCGCGTTCTTGCGCTCCTCTTCTGCCGGCCCCGGGGAAAGCTCCCGTACCCGGTCCGCGTCGCCTACTCGGGGCTGCCCACAGCCCTGGGCCTCGGCCTCGGGATCTCCACTCAGGGCGCCGTCGGGGGCGGGGACGGGAGCCCGGGGACGCCGATGCGTGGAGGAGGGCCGCACTGGCAAGCCACCGAGGCCCCGGTGTGGCACGGGCCTGCGCGCACCCGGCCGGTCGGTGGCTCGGAGCAGGGGTGTCTCGAGGGGCGCGGCGTCGCAGGTGGGCCGAAGTGGGGTCAGCGGCGGGCGGGGGACGTTGCGGGAGCCGCCCAGGCACGGCCACAGGTCCGTCTCGCCGTTGTGCAGGAGCACGAAGCGGCGCTGGGACAGCAGCGGTAGCATCTTCTCGCTGCGCAGGCTCTTCTGGAAGGTCTCCAGCGCCAGATCTGGGGAAGAGTCGAAGGTGAACTGGACACAGAGCAGGGAAGGGCGGTGCAGGGGAAGGGGGACCTCCCATCTCGTGTGGAGGTGACAGGGTGGTGAGGGGTGGGATGGCACCACGCTGGCAGGGAGGTGGGGGCATGAGCAGAGGCTGGGGTTGCCACACAGCCCTCGGGGTGCTGGATAACTGGGTGTGTGGGCGTCTGAACTTGCAGAGAGCATGTGCAGGCAGAGGGGGGGCAGTTTGAGGGTCCTGGGGGGTGGCTCACCCAGGGTCTCCATGACCACGCCGGGAATCACTTCTTTCAGGACTTCACAGTTGGTGTGCAGGGCAGGGTTGGAGTTCATTTCCAGTAGCCACACCTGGGTCCAACACTGCTCAGCATCTCACTCCACCTACCACTTGGCCAGGAGAAGGCTGAGACCCTCATCCCCATTAAGCCACGTGACCATGAGGTCACTTCTTTTCCATGACCTCACTCCCCCAATTGCCCAAGGGGCTGAGACTCTTGAGGGTCTGAGAGTCTAGCCTTAGGAGCCACCCCGGCTGTAGGAGTGAAACCTTATGGACACATCACCTCCAGGCCTAGGGAGGGCGCCTGACTGCCCACCCCAGGGGCCTGCCTGAGTGGTCAGCTGTGCATGAAGGGCCACTGCCTCCTGCACCTGCCTGCCAGCACACCCCGCCCCCATCCCCTGCCAGAAAGCCTCAGCAGCACCTTGAAATTTTCATCGATCAAGAAGTCACAGCCGATGAGGTCAAAGTAGCCCAGCTTGCACTCCAGCTTGGCTTTGACGGCCAGGAAGCAGTGGGCCATGATCTGCTGCATCCGCTTCTGTGGGTAGGGTGGGGTAGCGGGGATAGGGCGTCACCTGTGGGCCTTGATTACACCCTCCAGGCCTGAGCAGCTACAGCCCACCCCTCACCTGTGCTCCCACCGTGCCCATACTGTCACATTTTCAGGGTCACGGGCTCACAGCCAGAAACTCCTTCACTCTCATTTTATTCATCCAACAAACGTATGGCCCTCCTATTGTGTGACAGGTACTGATGTGGCAGGAGAGTGGAGAGAGATTCCAAGGAGTCTCTGCCCTTGAGCAGTTCACTCACAGGAGAGAGACAAAAAACTTCATGTGTAAATCATTATGCACTTTGTATGGTGCACAAAGCCACACATGCTAAACAGGAGAAGCTAAGGCAGGGTGAGAGGTGGGGGCTTTGGGGTGGTGTGGAAAGGGGTATGATCCAGGTGGGCCTCATTGAGAAGAGAGTGAGTACCAGGTGAAGATGGAAGTGGGGAGCTGTGGGGTGGGGATGGGACACATGGTGGGAGCAACAGCTGTAAGTTCAAGCATGCCCAAGGTGTCAGAGGACCAGGGTGATGTTGCTGTGGGTGGAGCAAGCTAGAAAGCAGCAGGAGATGAGACCAGAGTGGCACCAGTCATTTCTCAGGGCGCGGGAAGACCTTGTCTTTCACCCTGAGATCAGAGCTGTGGACGGTGGTGCACAGGAGGGCGTATCTGACCTGTGCCCTCACAGGGTCCTCCAGCTGCTATGCTGACTGAAGGGGCCTGTTGCAAGGATCTAGGTGAGAAATATGCTGGCTTGTAGAAGCCGAGGTGGTGGGATGGATGCTGGGTCTATTTTGTGGTAAAGCCAATGCAACTGATGAAAGGATGTGAGCTGTTAAACAAGAATGAAAGACTATCCTTAGATGTTTGGTCTGAGACTCTGGGAGGATGGAGCCTTCATCAACCGAGAAGGAGAAGAGGCCCTGGAGGCTGAGACCTCTGTGAGCTTGCAGATGGGGTGCTGATAGGCTTTGGGTCAAGATCAGGGGAGTGGTCAGGGTCCATGTTTAATGTGTAATCTCAAGCACATAGATGGAATTTAAAGTCAGGGGATGTCTGAGAAGGAGAAATGTCATATGACATCCCTTATATAAGCATTGATACAGATGAGCTTACAAAACAGAAAGAGACCCACAGACTTAGAGAACAAACTTATGGTTGCTGGTTGCTGGGGGAAGGGACAGTTAGGGAGTTTGGGATAGTCATGTACACTCTGTTATATTTAAAATGGAAAACCAACAAGGACCTACTGTATAGCACAAAGAACTCTGCCCAATATTATGTGGCAGCATGGATGGGAGGTGAATTTGGGGGAGAATGGATACATGCATAGATACAGCTGAATTCCTTTGCTATTCACCAGAAACTAGCACAGCATTGTTTGTTAATTGGCTTCATCCCAATACAAAATAAGAAGTTAAAAAAATAAAGACTGGTGACATCTGATAAAGACAAAGAGTAGATAAGAGCAGATAAAGAGTAGGGCCAGGCTGGATGCTGGGCTCCAGAGAGCCATGGTGGGGAGGAGCCCAGGGACCTGCACAGGGGGCTAAGAGGAAGTGAGCAAGGTCCTGGAAGCCATGGGGAGTGAGGAGCTATGTCCGAAGTTGGCTGACAGGTCAGGGAGAAGAGGACCAGGGCTGATCCCTGAGTCTGACAACTTGGAAGTCACTCTGGTGAGCATTTCAGTGAGACAACAGGGAGAAGCCTTGCTGAGCAGGATCAAGAGAGATGAGAGCATCACAAAACGGGCAGAGGAAGGGGTCCAGAGATAAGCCGTTCCAGAAAAACAGCCAAACGGGCTAGATTTGTCAAAATTAACCTTCTTAGAATGCTGGAAATTAACCAAAAGCGTTCAGCAGCCTGAAGAGTGTTTATTCAAATAGAATCTTGAATCTTGGTAGGAACAGCAAGTTTTGTAGTATTTTAACCTGGTCTAGTATTATTCCCTGCATCCCAGCTCAATGCCTTGAAAAAAGCCTACATTCTTGGTACTGGAGATAGCAGGATTAATCTGTTTGGCAGAGAAGTGTAGTCATTTGTTGTGATGTGTGATGTTTCCTTGAAGACCTCACTTGAACTAAAGGAAAATACAGGAACAATGTCTTACCAAATAGAGAATATCGGTGAAGAGGGAGAAATTATAAATGAGAGCTGAACAGAAATTCTGGAGTTGAAAAGTATAATAATTGAACAGGACATTTGAGTTGTTCGAAGATAGATCAGTTGAGATTATCCAGTCTAAGGAACAGAAAGTCAAAGGAATGAAGAAAAATGAAGTTACAGAGATCTATGGAAGGAGATCTAGAAAGAGAGTAAAGGAAGAGGCAGGAAGAATATTTAAAGAAATAATGGTAGTGGGACTTCTCAAATTTGATGAAAAATAATTTACACATTTGAGGCCAATGAGCTCCAAGTGGGATAAGCTCAAACAGATCCATCATATTGTAAGCAAACTTTTAAAAGACAAAGACAAACAGAGGATGTCGAAATCAGTAAAGAGAAGTGACTTATAAGGGCTTCTCAATAAGACCAGCAGCCAATTTCCCATTAAAAACCATGGAGTCCAGAAGGCAGTGGGTTGACATATTCAAAATACTGAAAGAAAAATAAAACTGTCAACCAAGAATTGTATATACAGCAAAATTATCCTTCAAAAATAAAAAAGAAATTAAGACATT
Organism: Neotragus moschatus; assembly: GCA_006410615.1. Classification (NCBI taxonomy): domain Eukaryota; kingdom Metazoa; phylum Chordata; class Mammalia; order Artiodactyla; family Bovidae; genus Neotragus; species Neotragus moschatus. Next base: position 2,937,301 of record SJYA01002443.1, read on the forward strand.
CCCAAATTTAAAAAACATAGATTATCAGTAGTAGAACATTTCTACAGTCCTTCCGACTGAAATGAGAGGACACTAGACAATAATTTGAATTCACATTAAGAAATTAGGAGCATCCACGAAGTAATTACATCAGTTCAGTTCAGTCGCTCAGTTGTGTCCGACTCTGCAGCTCCATGGGCTGTATGCAGCATGCCAGGCCTCCCTGTCCATCACCAACTCCTGGAACCTGCTCAAACTCATGTCCATCACATCAGTGGTGCCATCCAACCATCTCATCCTCTGTTGTCCCCTTCTCCTCTTGCCTTCAGTCTTTCCCAGCATCAGTGTCTTTTCCGATGAGTCCGTTCTTCGCATCAGGTGGCCAAAATTTTGGAGGTTCAGCTTCAGCATCAGTCCTTCCAATGAGTATTCAGGACTGATTTCCTTTAGGCTTGACTAGTTGGATCTCCTTGCAGTCCAAGGGACTCTCAAGAGTCTTCTCCAGCACCACAGTTCAAAAGCATCAGTTATTTGGTGCTCAGCTTTCTTTATGGTCCAACTCTCACATCCATACACAACTACTGGAAAAACCATAGCTTTGACTAGATGGACCTTTGTCAGCAAAGTAACGTCTCTCCTCTTTAACATACTGTCTAGTTTGGTCATAGCTTTTCTTCTAAGGAGCAAGCGTCTTTTAATTTCATGCTGCAGTCACCATCTGCAGTGATTTTGGAGCCCAAGAAAATAAAGTCTGTCACTCTTTCCATTGTTTTATAAGTAACTACATAGTTAAATATAAAAGACACTACACATTCATTTTTTGGTAATTGCCCTTTTCCTTCTGTTTTATTTAAAAGACAATTGCATAAAGCAATAACTATGAATCTATGCTGATGGACACAAAGTTTACGGAGTTGTAATTTGTGACAGTAATAGCATAAATGAAGAGATAGAGCTATACAGGAAAAAGAAATTTTTTTTTAACTATTGAAATTAACTTGGTTTGAATCTAAACTAGATAGTTTTAAATTAAGATGTTAATGGTAATCCCAAGGGCAGCAATAAGAAAATAACTCAAAAATGTATAGTAAAAGAAATACTAGAAATGGTACACTAGAAAATATTTAACACAAAAGTAGGGAGTAATGGAGAAACAAACAAAAAGATATAAGATGTATAGAAAATCGGAGAAGGCAATGGCACCCCACTCCAGTACTCTTTCCTGGAAAATCCCATGGACGGAGGAGCCTGGTAGGCTGCAGTCCATGGGGTCTCTAAGAGTCGGAGGATACGACTGAGCGTCTTCACTTTCACTTTTCACTTTCATGCATTGGAGAAGGAAATGGCAACCTACTCCAGTGTTCTTGCCTGGAGAATCCCAAGGACGGGGGAGCCTGGTGGGCTGCCATCTCTGGGGTCGCATAGAGTCTGACACGACTGAAGTGACTTAGCAGCAGCAGCAGTATAGAAAATGGCAAAAGAGCAGATGTAAATTCTAACTTATCAGTAATTAAATTAAATGTAAGTGGATTAAGCTTTCCAATAAAAGATAAAGGTTGGTAGAATGCATCTCCTCACCCCCCATATGCTTTCTATGAGACTCACGTTGGATTCAAAGACAAAGATAGGTTGAAAGTCAAAGAATAAAAAAAAGATATATCAGGCAAAGTAACCAAAAGGGAGCTGGAACATCTGTACAAATATCAGAGAAAATAGAGTTTAAGAAGAAAATTGAAGACATTAAGAAAAAAAAGAATATTTTCTAATGACAAATCAAGAATATGTAATAATTATACATGCACCTAAAAACAGAGCCTAAAAATATATGAAGCAAAAACTGTCAGAACTGAAAGAAATAGACAATTCAATAATAATAGTTGGAGGCTTCTTTATGCCATTTTCAATGACAGAACAGCTATACAGAAGATCCATAAGTAAATACAAGACTTGGGCAACACTGTAAATCACCTACCCTGAAAGATATCTATAGAACACTCCACTTAACAGCAGACTACACATTCTCCTCCAGTGTGCATGGAACATTTTTTAGGATAGACTGTATGTTGAAACATAAAATAGGGACTTCGCTGGTGGTCCAGTGGTTAAGAATCCATCTGCCAAAGCAGAGGACATGGGTTTGATCTCTGGACCAGGAAGATCCCACATGCCAAGGGGCAACTAAATCTATACACCACAGCTACTGAGTCTGTGCTCTAGAGCCTGTACTCTGCAACAAGAGAAGTCACCACAATGAGAAGCTTGTGCATCACAACAAAGAGTAGCCCCCACTCACTGCAAGTAGAGGAAGTCCTCACTCAACAACGAAGACTCAGTGCAGCTAAAACAAAAAACATGAGACAGGTTTCAATACTTTTTAAAGGGCTGAAATCATGCCAAGTATGTTTTCTGACCACAATGGAAAAAAAATTAGAAATCAATAGGAGAAAGAAAATTTAAAAATTCACAAATGTGTGGAAGATAACACTCTTAAGCAACAAATGAAAGCAGAATGTACAAAATCTTATGCAATAAAAGCAGTGCTCAGAGGGAAATTTATGACTGTAAATGCCTACATTAAACAGGAAGAAAGATCTCAAATCAAATCAATAACCCAATCTTCAACCCTAAGAAAAAAAAGAAAACTCAAAGCAAGTAGAAGGAAGGAAATAATAAAAATTAGAGTGGATATAAGTGGAATTAGAGAATAGAAAGCAATAGAGAAAATCAATGAAACCAAAAACTGACTCTTTGAAAAAAACCAACAAAATTGACAAACCCTTAGTTAAACTGACCAAGAAAAGAGGAAAGAAGACTTAAATTACTAAAATCCAGAAAGAAAGACCTTGGGGCTTTCCTGGTGGTCCAGTGGTTAAGACTGTATGCTGCCAGTGCAGGGGGCTTGGGTTTGATAGCTGGCCCTGGTGGCTCAGTCGGTAGTCTGCCCACAATGCAGGAGACCCAGGTTCGATCCCTGGCTCGTAAAGATCCCCTGGAGAAGGACATGGCAACCCACTCCAGTATTCTTGCCTGGAAAATTCCATGGACAGAGGAGCCTGGTGGGCTACAGTTCGTGGGGTTGCGAAGACTTGGACATGAGTGAGTGACTAACACTTTCACTTTCAATATCAGGGAACTATGATACAATATGCCATGTGGTGTGGCCAAAAGAGTAAAAAAAAATTTTTTTTAAGAAATACTTTGCATAAAGATGAAAATGATTGTGAAAAGGATTATAATTGTTCATAAAATACCACGAGTGACCTATATTCCAAACAAATTAGGTAACTTAGAAGAAATGGAAAAATTCCTTGAAAGACAAACTGATAAACTTGACCCAGGAAGAAATCATCTTAGTTACCTCTAACAAATAAAGGTTGAGTTAGTAATAATAATAAAAATAATCCTTCCCACAAAAAAAGTCCACAATAAGGTGGCCTAACTGGTGAATTCTTCCAAATATTTAAGGGCTCCCTGGTGGCTCAGATGGTAAAGAATCTGCCTGTAAAGCAAGAGACCTGGGTTTGATCCTTGGATCAGGAATATCTCCTGGAGAAGAGGATGGCTACTAACTCCAGTATTCTTGCCTGGAGAATTCCATGGACAGAGGAATTGGGATTGCAAAGAGTCAGACACAACTGAGCAGCTAACACAGCATGCTTCACAAACTACAAATATAGAACAGAAGGGAACATGTTCAAAACCAAATAGACAATAATGCTGTGGAGCAATATTGCTTATGAAGGTACACACAAATACTAAACGAAGTACTCGGAAACCCAATTCAGGAGCATATTTAAAGGACAATATGCTATGTCTGAGTGAGATCTATCCCAGAAATGCAAGAATGATTCAGTCAACACATGAGGAACTTCTCTGGAGGTCCAGTGGTTAAGACTCCCAAGTTTCCAATGCTGGGGGCATAGGTTTGATCCTTTGTCAGGGAAGTAGGATTCCAGCGTGCCTCATAGCACAGCCCCCCTCCCCCCCCAAAAAAGAAAGAGAATGAAGCTACAGCAACTCAAACAGTATGGTGCTGGCTTAAAGACAGACATTCACATCAATAAAAATAGACTTAAGAGTCTGGAAATAAACACATATATATCTGGTCAATTGATTTTCAAAACTTTACCAAGAACAGTCTGACAGATGGTCCTGGGACAATGGAGTAGCTACACACAAGAGACTGAAGCTGGACACTCACCTCACACCATACACAATAATTAACTCGGAGTTAAAACATAGGACTTTTAGAAGAAGCCACAGATGTATCTTTACAACTTGGATTTGGCAGTGGATTCTTAAATATGACACCAAAGCATGAATAACCAAAGAAAAATAGATAAATTGCACTTCACAAAAATTTAAAACTTTTGTGCAAAAAAGGACCTGATCAGGAATCCCCTGGTGGTCTGGNGGAGTTAAAACATAGGACTTTTAGAAGAAGCCACAGATGTATCTTTACAACTTGGATTTGGCAGTGGATTCTTAAATATGACACCAAAGCATGAATAACCAAAGAAAAATAGATAAATTGCACTTCACAAAAATTTAAAACTTTTGTGCAAAAAAGGACCTTATCAGGAATCCCCTGGTGGTCTGGTGGTTGGGATTCTGTACTTCCGTTGCAGAGGGCATGGGTTCAATCCTTGGCTTGGGAACTAAGATCCTGCAAGTTGTGAAACAAATGAAAAAGGGCATTATCAAGAAAGTGAAAAGAGAACTCACAGGAGAAAATCTTTGCAAATCACAATCTGATAAGGGTCTAGCAATCAATATATAAAGAGCTCTACAGCCTAACAGGGACTCCCCAGGTGGTGCTAGTGGTAAAGAATCTGCCTGCCAATGCAGAAGATGCAAAAGATATGGGTTTGATCCCTCAGTCAGGAAGAGCCCTTGGAGGAGGGCACGGCAACCCACTCCAGTATTCTTGGCTGGAGAATCCCATGGACAGAGGACCCTGGCGGGCTACAGTCCATAGGGTCGCACAAAGTCAGATATGACTGAAGTGACTAGGCAAGCATGCATGCACAGCCTAACAAAGAAAGAGTGGACAGTGGAGGTAACAGAAAGTTTTCTAAAGAAGATACAGAAATGGCTAAGTACACGAAAAGATGCTCAATATCATTATCATTAGAAAAATGCAAACCAACCCCTTCATGAGATAATACTCCTTTATACCCACCAGGCAACTATTAGAAAGAGAAAGATAGTAAGTATGGGCAAGGATACAGAGAAACTGGAACCAACAGACATTGCTGGTGGAAGTGGGAGCAATTGCAGCCACTGTGGAAAATGTTGGCAGTTCCTCAAAAAGGTCAACATAAGAGGGACCATGCGACCATGCAATTCCCTTCCCAGACCTGTATCCAGGAGAACTGAAATCCCTGTTCATGTATGTGAATACTCATAGCAGTGTTACTCATGACTGACAAAAAGTAAAAACAACCCAAATGTCTATCAACCGATGCATGTTTATCCAAACAAATCATGGTCCACTTACACAATGAAATATTATTCAGTCATAAAAAGGAGCAAAATGAATCTTGAAAACGTTTCTGCTCAGTGAAAGAAGCCAGGAAAAGCCACGTGTTGTGTGATCCCATTGATGTGACATGTCCAGAACAGGGAGATGCGTGGGGACAGAGAGTGGACTAGTGGTTGACAGGGGCTGGGGAGGGCAGTGGGAGATGACAGTGTTCTAGAATCAGAAGGTGGTGATCATTGTTCACTTCTATGAATCCACTGAAAACCATTTTCACAGGGTGACCTTTGTTTTGCGTGAATGATCCGTTTGAGAAAGGGAAGGGAGAGGACTCCTAGAGCCAACTGCTGTGGGACCTGCCTGTGGCCCAGCACCCCCTACCCCAGTCCTGACTGGCATCCCCTCTCCTCGCTGAGTGGGCGGGGCACACACAAACCGTGAAGGTGGTGAAGACCCAGTCTCGGGGGAGGCCCTTGGTCTTGTGGAACTTGTCGTTGATATAACGGTTGAGGTGCTCCATGCTCCACACCGTGTCCTCCTTGAGCAGCACATACAGGGGACTCTTCTTCTGCATGAACTGGGGGGGAAGGGCAGCGCCTGGAGGCCCGTCCCCCACAGAGGCCCTGATGGAGAGCATCACCCTGATGCTGCCACACCCCCACAGGGGGCCTGCTTCTCCTAGACGTCCTGAGCTGGCTGTGCTGCCTGAGACCCTCCCCCAGCAACTCCTACCCTTGAGAAGCACCCCCCAGATCCCCCTGGGGGGCCGCTGCCAGACACATCCCATTGATATCCTTCCTTGGAGACTGCTGCCCTTAAGCATCTCTGCACTGAGGTCCTCACCAAGACCCTCATCCTCTGCTCCCACCCCTGAGGTGCCTGATCCACACCCAAAGGGAGACAAGCTGGGGTGGGGGTTGGTGCATGGCTCTCAGTCCTTTCACAGGGTGCCTGCTGTGGCTGAAGGTGAGAGGCATTGCTGACCGCAGGCAGGGCCACCTCCAAGCCTGGGCCGTGTCTGCAGCTGGGTTCTTGTCTGCATTCTTGAACAGTGATTTTGTCCAAGGCTGCATCTGTGCAGCGCATTTACCTGGTTGGTTAAATGGCCACTGAGGTCGCTGGAATGGGGATCATAAAGGCCGAGAGTGAGGCGAGCATAGCCATGGCCGAAGAAGACCATGTAGGGCATGGCGCAGGCAATGAGCAAGTAGGAGCGCACATCAAACTTCTTCCCATCCAGCAGCAGCGGGTTCTTGATGTACCTGGGGAGGTGCGGTCAGCCTGACCCGGGCCCCAACTTGCACCTCTTAGTTCCCCAGCACCCCTGCCACCTGCCTCAGCTGTGAGCTCTGGGTCCCCTGTTCCAGTTGAGTGTAATGTCCCCTCATCAGGGGACATTTCTGAGCCTGAACAGGTCAGGGAACTGGGGAGGAGGGCCTGGGTCCTACAGCTCAGCCTGCCGGTGTTTGACTGGGGTACCCCAGGGCACAGCTCTTGTTAGGAGTTGGGGAGGCAGAAGCTGGTTGGCCCCATGGTCAGGGAAGACTGTCTGGAGGAGGAGGCAGGGATGACCTTGGGCTTTAAAGGATGGGTGCTTTGGAGCCGCAAGGAGGGATATCCCAGTGGAGAGAGCTGAGGTCTGGAGACCCAGAGGCTGGAAGCGCTGCTTACGGTGGCAGAAATGAGGTCCCGCTGGTGGAGAGGGAAGTCCAAAGGGAACTTTCTGAGGCTGGACTGTGCCCCCAGTGTGAGGCTGAGGGTCTGGACCTCACCCAGAGGCTCCGGGCGCCCAGGAGAGGGGTCAGCTCTGCCCGAGGGCCTGAAGGCTGCAGCTGGCTGAAGGGGAATGGGAGAGAGGCTGGGGGAGAGGCTGGGCTTACTGCAGCTCAGTGTACAGGACCCAGGTCAGGGCCCAGCTGACCGAGCGCCCCCTGCTCCACACTGTCCAGGAGCCTGTGGGATGTGTTGTGGGGGGTGCTGTGTGCAGGACATTTCCTTCCAGCCCTGACAGCAGGAGAAACCCCACCCTTCCTAGCTACACAGAAGCCCAGCTTAGGGCACTGAACCTTCCACTTCGAAGAACTCCTCTGTGGGCCCCGCGACCCCCACAGACCCTCACAGGCACCAGTGGGCTTGAGTCAGCCCCACCCGATCAACGCCCCTCGTGGGGCCCACGAGCAAAACCTCTGCACGACCCGCGCCTGGGGTGCCCGGAATGGCATCTTGCGATAGATGGGGTCATCCTCGATGTTCTGGGTCTTGGCCTGGAGAGTGGTGACTTCCTCCTGGTTCCGGAGCAGAAAGATGCCTTTGCCCTGGTTGGAGGCTGTGGGCTTGCAGATCCACATTTGGGTTTCTGCAGAGAGAGCCATCTGAGCCTGCGGGCCAGACCCTGCCCTGCCGCACCCGTCCCAGCCCTGACTGCTCTTCCAGTCACAGCCCTCCCCACACTCCTAGCCATGGCCTGGAGCCTGCCAGGCTTTAACCTCCACTAAGGTCCAGCCATGACACCTCCCTGGCATCACCTTAGTACTAGCCCTGTCCTCACCCAGGTTGGCTCCACCCTTCCCCTCCCTGACCATGCCCCCACCTCAATCTCCCCAGGACCTTGGCCCTGCCCTAATCACATTCCCGCCTTGGTCCAGCCCTGCACCTGTCTCCCCAGAGTGGGCCTGGCGTCCAGTGACTTCTCACCATCAAAGAGGGTGAAGAAAGCCTCCCTCTCATCCCTGATGTCCAGACGGTATGTCTCTGGGAAAAAGTCTTCCATTTTCAGGACCCTGGGGAAGCAGGGGGTGGGGCAGTCACTGGGAGGGTTGTCCCCTCCCCCCAGCTTGGCTGACCATTCCAGGGTCCTGATATGGGGCGGGGGCGGGGGGGGCGTTTGGAGGGAGAGTTTCCAGTGGGGCTGGGCTCCAGGCACCCCTGCAGCCTCTGGCGTCCTCTAACACATATTTACTACCCCAGCTCTTCCTTCTGCAGAACCTTTGCACCTTCTGTTCCCTAGCCAACTCGGGCACACCTGGCTTCTCTGCAGGTTGCCTCACCTGCCTCCGACCCCTCCCACCTCCCAGCTCTTAGGCCTTCAGGAGTGGTCAGGTCAGAGCTGGGTCTCCAGGCCAGGACAGTGACCAGCCTGCAGTGAGTGGTAGGCACAGATCCCCTGGCCTGGGATGCCTTTCAGCCCTTTCATGGACCTCCAGGCTGACCTTCAGTTTAGGGCAGAATGGCTGAGTGCGTCTACCTCTATGGCCCCAGGTGTCCTGAGCTGGTCCACAGGAGCTGTTCCAGGGCGGGTATCATTGTCCTTTCCAGATCTGCACCCCAGGGGGACACAGGACCTGGCTTGAGTGGCTGCTCCGTGTGTGGAGAATGGATGGGGATGTCGAGAGGTGGGGCGTGGGTGGGGGTAGACTGGTGGTGTGTGATGTGGTGGATAGACAGATGCCTACAGGGCAATGGTCCAGGGCTGCTGACAGAAAAGGTGGAGGTGGACAGCTGGACATGAGGATGTAAAGATGGCCTCTACGACCATATGGTGGCTGGTTGTTTGGATGAGCAGTGAGCTGGGCAGTGAGTGAGTATGGAGTGGACAGGTGAGTGATGATGTGGGCACATGGTGTGGGTAGGCCAAGGGGCAGGAATGGCTGCGGGGTGGACAGCCAGGGTGTGNTTCAGGAGTGGTCAGGTCAGAGCTGGGTCTCCAGGCCAGGACAGTGACCAGCCTGCAGTGAGTGGTAGGCACAGATCCCCTGGCCTGGGATGCCTTTCAGCCCTTTCATGGACCTCCAGGCCGACCTTCAGTTTAGGGCAGAATGGCTGAGTGCGTCTACCTCTATGGCCCCAGGTGTCCTGAGCTGGTCCACAGGAGCTGTTCCAGGGCGGGTATCATTGTCCTTTCCAGATCTGCACCCCAGGGGGACACAGGACCTGGCTTGAGTGGCTGCTCCGTGTGTGGAGAATGGATGGGGATGTCGAGAGGTGGGGCGTGGGTGGGGGTAGACTGGTGGTGTGTGATGTGGTGGATAGACAGATGCCTACAGGGCAATGGTCCAGGGCTGCTGACAGAAAAGGTGGAGGTGGACAGCTGGACATGAGGATGTAAAGATGGCCTCTACGACCATATGGTGGCTGGTTGTTTGGATGAGCAGTGAGCTGGGCAGTGAGTGAGTATGGAGTGGACAGGTGAGTGATGATGTGGGCACATGGTGTGGGTAGGCCAAGGGGCAGGAATGGCTGCGGGGTGGACAGCCAGGGTGTGGCGGGCAGTGGAGACAGTACAGGATGCCAGCAGGTGGCTCTGTGGCGGGCGTGTGAGGACCGCTGAGGCCGTAGGGTGGGTGGGTGGGATGCTGGTAGGTGTTGGTGGGGAGACAGATTAGCTGGATCAGTGGGAAAGCAGGTGGGCAGACAGACTAAGTGGAGGGTGGTCAGGACCAGCGACTGACCCATAGGGTGGGGGTGTGCAGCTGGGTGAGTGGATGCCAGGGATGGGGGGCAGGGTGGCTCACTTGGTCTGTGCGCAGGGGGCTGGCTTGCTGGTCTTGCTCAGGATTCTCGAGTGCTCCCTCAGGGCGCTGAGCAGCCCAATCTTGGTGGTGAGGAGCTTGTTGTTGGGGAGCTGGTATAACAGCTGCTTGCCTGGCAGAACAGAGCCCGGGCAGCACGCGGTGGCACCCGGTGTTTGAGGGCCGCCCGCTGAGCCCAGCCCCACCCCTACCTTCCCGGAAGTTGCAGTAGGTGTCTCTGCACTTAACCTCACACCACTTGAGCTTGTAGTCTTCCCGCCGGCTATCCTGGATGCGCCGCCAGCCCTTGCTCTTGCAGTAGGAGCTGATTCTGTAAGAAGGGGCAGTGCTTACCTGGGGGCCGCAGAGCCAGGGAGCAAGGCTAGGTAGGGCCTGGGGGCAGTGGGACAGGGCCTGGATTGAGGCCCCACTCACATGGAGGCCCCGTTGGTCCCTCCGATGTAGAAGAAGGGGCCCTGCCCAGTACTGGGTGGCTGCTTCTCCCCCTCCAGAAAGTGCTTCTCCAGGAGGGTGGCCTGGGGTCTGATGGCTTCAGAGTTGTCCAGCTCTGTGGGCAAGTGGGAAGTCAGAGCCTCTGGCCCACCCAGCAGCTTTCCTGCCCCTTGATGGACCTTGCCCGAGCCCACCTGCATCTTGGTCCAGCTGGCTTAGCTGATGCAGGAGCCCCTCCTCTCCGTGACTCCCCATGGGTCTCTCATGGGCCCAGCCTGTGAACAAGGTAGGTTCAAATGGAGGGGAGGGCATTCACTCAGAATCTGGCTGGAGCCCCTGGGCAGTCCCCCAGACATCTCGGCCCATCTCTGCCCATCTCAGGCCCAGAGGGCATTCCAGGAAAGGGGGAGAGACACCATCATCAAGGGCCAGCTCTGGAGTGGGCAGTGTCCCTCCTCACCAACAGGGCAGTGGGCAGAGGCTGAGGTCGAGGCTGGAGCTGGGGACACACGTGACTCAGGGACATGCCCAGGAGGGTAGGGGTCACAATGTCCATCATGATGTCAAGGGTGACCCATGTCAGTCAGGGTAGACCCCTCTTTATGCCTGTTCAGACCCTGACTCTGCTGGCCTCTGCCCTACTTGGCCAGCCTGGATCACATACCCCACATGTGACTTCCTCCCAGCCCCTCTTCCAGGACAGAGCTGTGTTGTCCCCTGTGAGAAGGCCTTTTGGGGCATGGGGTACCTATCCCCAGGAAAGTCCTGGCTGCATTCACCTGGTGCCTGGGCGTGGCCCCACTGGATCCCTGCCATCCTTGACCGCTTGCCTCTCTTTGTGCTGACTTGGGTCCGAGGGGCTGGTCCTCGGCGGTGGAGAAAGTGGGTGCGGCTGCAGGCCACAGACACTGGGGTACCTGGGCAGGGGTACCTCTGGGAGGACATGGCCCCTACCCCTTTGCGGGCCCTGGGGGCAACCTGTGGTCCTAGCCCTTGAACTGGGCATCCGGTCAGGCCCGCCCTGTGCGGGGAGGGCTGCTGCCTGGAGTGCTGGACTCTGGTCTGGTCCCAGTCTCTGTGGTGACTGTGGGGCTGGGTGCCCCTTGGGGGCAGGGCCTTCTCTGCATCCTGTCTGTCTGGGGCAAGTCCTCCCCTGCAGGGATGGTTTGTCGGTCGTCGCCGTCTCTGTACTCGGCCGCGGGGCCGGCTGTAAGGAGGGCTGCTATCAGGCCTGTGGGGCTGAGGGGGAACAGCCTTCAGCGGGCCCCTCCCAGGGTCAGTGGGGCTGTGGGCCCTGCCCCTAGAACGATGCCTCCCTGGGGCACCTTTCTTGAGTGGCTGAGTTGGGAACATTTTAGGAAATTTTAGCTATTCCTTGACAGGTCCTTCTCAGTTTGGGGGCTGCTCTGGAGGCTAGGGTTTTCCGAAACTGAAGTGCCACAAGCAGTGGAAAGGCCAGCAGCCTAAAGTGTGGGCAGGCACAGAGAGGCTCCTCCAAAGAGGACAGTCGCTTTGCAAACAAACCAACTGGTCACCCTAGAGATGCTGACCAAGACCTTTGTCCCCATTAAGGACAGAAGAGGGTAAACTGGAAACAGCTGTCAACACAGTGATGGGGGCTGGGCAGTGGCTGGATGCAGGGAGGGTCTTGGCCTTCTGCCAATAGTGGGCCAAGCCGTGTGGATGACCTTGAGCCCCCTTCCCAGCCCTGCCCCACCCAGAATAAGAGGTCTCCTTAGTGGGGCTGACCCCGCCCAGCATGACTGGAGTGGGGAGTGGTGCCTGCTGAGAACAGGGTGGGTGGGTGTGGTGTGTATGTGTCCCCACGTTGCCTGAGACCCCAACCTTCTGGGGATGGAGGCCAAGAGGATGACGGGCAGTACTACCCCCAGCACTCCCATCTGAGCAGCTACTGGGTCAATGGACACCTTGCAGAGGTCCCCCCAGATGTGAGCAGGAGATCAACACATAGAAATAGCAGCTGCACAGTCAGGCTTAGAGGAGAGGAGAGGGTGGCCGGGTGGTGAGGGTGGGCAGAAGGCACAGGGACGTGGCCCTAGAGACATGCCAGGGTAGGACTGCCATTCTAACCCGAGAAGAGGGCTGGATGGTTAGCACAAGGGGACAGACAAGGTGGAGTAGCTCATAGGAATTAAAAACATGGTACAGCCTTGTGGGAAGATCAAGGCAAGGGAGTGAATTGGAAAGAATATAAGGAAAGAGACTTAAGAAATCTCAAATCAGGAGGTAAGGCTCTGCAGCCAGCCCAGTGTGGCTGGAGGTCTGGGGACAGGATGCTGGGGCTCTCTGGACTGTTGCTCTGTGCCTTGGTTTCCCCACCTGAGAGAGAGTTGAGGGGGTTGCTGTGAACTGTTCCTACACTTGACATGTGCAGATACCTGCCTTGTCCCCCGTGTTCCAGGAGGGCCTGCCTGACGACAGTGAGGACAGGAACGCCAGGCTGCTGCCAGCAGTGGCCACCCCCAGGGAGCATTGCTGGGGATTATCATGTGAGCATGGGGGTGTGGAGGAAGCCCCCAGCCCCACAGCCCAGCACTGGCTAACTTCTGCGTGTCATCTGGATGCAGCAGTGGGCGCTGCCAGAAACAGGAGCCCGGAACTGGGCGTGTGGGCGTGGGTTTCAGAATAAGCCTTGTAAGCCTGGGCCTCTGGCCTGTCTTCACTCTGTATATTTATTACTTCTGCAAAGAATTAAACAGGCCATGAATTACAGTTTCTTGTCATTCAAATGAACAAAGATCAAGAAGAACCCCTACCCTGGATATGCACATGTGTGATGACTATGGTGTCCCTGGGCTGCAGGACATGGCTGGTGGGGTTGTGGGTGGGGTCAGGGGGGGTCACAGCTCCAGCTCCCAAAGCCTTTGTTGAGCAATTACCTTTTTTTTTTTTTTGCCTTACTGCACAGCATGTGAGATCTTAGTTCCCGGACCAGGGATCAAACCCACACCTCTTGCATTGGTAGGTGAAACCTTAACCACTGTACCACTGGGGGATGTCCCCACAATCGCCTTTCTCAGAATCTCTCTGACAGAATCATTCTAAATAGAAAGCTTTTGCTGGAAGATGTTCAGGGAATGTTATCACTGGCGATACAGCTTGGGCAGCTGCGGCCCAAGCAGGATGGCACCAGGGCTCCTGAGAGGGCTGCAGCAGAGCAGCGACCGTCAGTGGAAACCCAACTTTATAATGAACTTTTAAAGAAGCCATTTACCTGGTCAGGTGAAAAGACCAGCAGGAAATGGCACCCTGGTGTGACGAGTGGAAGACCTTGGTGAAGCTGAAGGAAACATCCAAGAAATGAGATGCCACCATGTCCTACTGGGCCCATCCCCAGATATACGCTTGGCCACATGGGCGCTTGGGAGTGCTGACTTTGCTCATCTGGCTGGCGCTTTCTGGCCAGGGTTAAGCTGTTTGGGAGGATGTGGGTCCCTGTGGATTTTAGGAGGCTGTCCTTTTGGGGTTTGGTCCAGAGAGACAGACCTGGTCTTGAGCAAAGCAGCTGGTCCTAAGGGGCTGCTGCTCCCGGGAGGCCTGCCCTCCTTAGCCTGGCCTGGGCATCTCTGCTCCTCACCCTATGGCCCTTGGTACTTGGACCATTTTCAGAGGGGGCTCTGCCCAGCCAGGCCCCTCCTCCCCTCTTCTCCCTCCCCTCCCTTATACTCCTGGACAGAGTCTTAGAGGACCCACAGGGCTCCGGGGGGCTGCAGGGCCAGGTAGGGGCCACAGCACAGCTGGCTCCAGCCTTCATGCCCAGCCAGGATCCTGCTGTGGCCTGCCTGTCCCTCTTACCTGCCCCAAAAGGTGGTGTGAGCCCTCTGTCTGGGAAACAACAGTGGTGACCAGGCAACTGTCTCCCAGCAACCACGACCCAGTAGCCCAGAGGTGAGCAGGTGGATGGGGAGGGGCTGGAGGCCGGCCCGGGGGTGGGGACAGGGAATGACTGAGGTTGGAAGAAGGGCGTTACATGCACAGCCCCCATCCAGGTCCTCCATCCTCCAGGGTCATTCCTGAGCCTTCTCAAGACCCCCAAGTCCATGCCCAGACCACAGGCCTGACCCACTGTGCTTCAGCTGCTACCCTTCACTTCCCCTCACCACAGCCTCAGCATGTGGAGCCCTCACTTAACAAAATGGAAAGTGGGCCTCTGTAGACCCATGCCTCCTCAAGGGTAGATGGGTCTGACAGCCAGGTCTGGGAGTCCAGGGGCGGTGGGAGGGCCTCTGGCTGCCCTGCACAGCCCCTTCCTCCACCCTGCAGAGCCTTGCATGAGTCACCAGGGCGTCTCCCCTTAAAGTGGCTTCACTTGCTTCCTGTGGGGTGGACAGCAGCCCCCTGCAGTGTGTGTCCATGTCCTAAGGCCCAGAACCTAGGGATGTGACCTCACTTGGAGAAATGGTCTTGGCAGATGTGATTATCTGATAGGCACTAAATCCAGCAACCAGTGTCCTCGTGAGAGGGAGTCAGAGAGCAGGAGACACAGAGGGGAGAAGCCAGTGGAAGGTGGGCAGTGGCCCTGTGGCCACAAGTCCGGGGACACCTGGAGCCCCAGAGGCCAGAAGAGGCAGGAGGGACCCTGCTCATATCTGGACTTCTGACTTCAGATCTCTAGGACCGTGAGAGAAGTCACTTTCGTTGTTTTAAGCTTCCAAGTTTGTGTAGTTTGCTGTGGCCACCCCAGGAAATTAATGTGCCCGAGTCCCTCCTCCTGTCTCTTCTCAGAGGCTGGTGCGCCCTCCTCTGTGTGCTGCCTGTGCCAGGCGCTGGTGGCCTCAGGGCTCAGTTCTGCTGGACTGTGGTCTGAAATCCCTTTGCCCTAGGGTTAGTCTGTGGGAGTGGGGAGAGCTCCCTCAGCTGAGCTATTGTCTGAGGGGCATCCTGACCTCAGGGTGGTGGGCCCCTGCCTGGGCCCACAGGGGACAAGCACCTTTGGGTGTGCAGGGGGGCCCTTGGTCACCTGCAGTCCACTGGCCCGAGCAAAGACTTTTGGAAGTCTGTCCTCTCCAGGAACCCATGCCCCCATCCCTTCACTTCTAGAGACCCAGACTCTAGGAGCTGGGCCAGCCCACCTCCCCACTCCTCTTGTGGCTCCTCATGGGTTCTCAGGAGGCAGCCCTTTGCCCATGTGGTGACACCAAGAGCTCAGACTCAAAAACTGTCTTGTAACTTGAAGCTGGTGAGGGAGCCAGCCTGGCGGCAGTCTTTCCCACAACAGCCCAGGGCTGGGCCATTGGTCACATCTACAATCTGGAGCAAGGCAGCATGAACTGGCTAGGCTTGCAGAGCAAATGCCTCTCCCCTCTCCTCAGGCCTGGCTGTGCTTGGGCCGAGTACCCTGAGGGCTGAGTACCCTGAGGGCAGTAGGGGACAGTCAGCCCCTCTCTGGGAAAAGGCCCAGTGCCCCTCCTGCAGCAGTAGTTGAGGGTCTTCTCGGCCTCCCACAGGGAACTGGCACCTTTGCCGGGGCTGGAAGTCCTCCTTGGTGGCCTCCATGCAGCCTCTGGCCTCTGGGTCCCTCTGCTCAGAGAGGCCTTCCTGAGGACCCTCACCCCTGCAGCCCCTCTACTGCTCAGGCTGCTGCAGCACCAGCAGCCCTGCAGACCACATACCCTGCCCACCACATGCCCTGCCCAGAGCCTTCTCACTATCTGTGGCTCATTCTCAGGGACACTCATCCCCCATCCCCAGTGTGTCTGGAGCTGCACTGGCTTTCCGAGGGCACTCAGGAAAGAGTGGGCACTGAGGAGGGAGGGAGGGACAGAGAGAAGGGCCCTTCTATCCTGACTCTAGCCGCAGAGCCTAGGTCAGAGGCATCAGCCATGGACTGGGACCCTAGGGCCTGCTTAGAATTCTCAGGGAAGGAAGAGGCTCTGGGGGCACAGCCATGAGGCTGTGAGTGGGACTGGCATCCACTGTAGACAGACGATGTCTGGATGTGGAGCAGAGGGGAGGGGGCAGGACCACCGGGCCTTCCAGCGGTACCTGGGTATGGGGTGTGATGGCATTCGACCACCCAAGAGCCAAGTCAGGCCTATGGGGACCCAGGGGAGGAAGGCCAGCACCCTGGGATCCTGGTGCCACCTGGGGTGGGGGAGAGGGCAGCCTGAGGTGTCTCTAGGGGCACAGGGAGTTGGGGTTGCTTCTATCCTGTACTCCTCATCCCCCACCACTGCCTGGCATAGCGATTAGGTTGCCTCTCTGGAGAGGTTCCTGGGGGGTTCCAGGGGTGTGGCTGCTGCAGCCCAGGTCTCTCATGGCCCAGTGGCAGTGCCAACAGCATGAGCCTATCGCCGGTGCACATGAGCTGAACAGGAGCCTGCATGCTTTATTACACCAACAGTCCATTGTGTCTGTGACAGAAAGCCCTCTGGGGGTCCCAGGGCTGGGGCATCAGGTGTGGCCTGGGTCTGGGCAGGAGTGTAGCACTGCTGGGACCCATGGCCCCCGGCCCCTCCTCTACCCAGCATCGGTGAGGGCCCTCCTGTGGCGGTGATGAGGCCGGGGATGGACGGCATTACCAGACAGTATTAGACAGAAGGACTAGATCTAACCGTGTCTGGTAAGACGCTCATCGGCAGGCTTTGGTGCAGGCAGTCTCGTCCAGTGGCCCTTCTGGGAGGGGCTGGGATTCGCCCACCCCCGGCCCTGCGGCACCTTGAGAAAGGAGGGTTCAGCTGGATGGCAGGACCCCTGGAGCCTCCTAGTCTGTGGATCGGCCCCAGGAGGCCCAGTGGCCCAGCCCAGGATCACCCCGAGGAGAGCTTTCCTGAAGACCTGTCTTCAGAGCAGCCCTGCAGGCACACGTGTTTGAGAGCACAGCTGGGGAGCAGTCTGGCTTCCCTGCTCTGGATCCCAGGTCAAGATGGCTGTGGCACTCTGCGGCTTCTTGAACAGCTCTTAGCCAGTTAATGAGTAACAGCAGGGCTGGACAGACCCTCCTCCCCTGCAGGAGCCGTTGGGGTCCAGAGCAGAAGGGCTGCCACAGTGCCTGTGCTGAGTGGGTCTGGGGTAGGTGTCCTGGCTTCAGATCAGAATGATAAAATAAAGGGCCATCCTGGCCTCAGCAATTTGGGACAATGTTCCCAGTCTCGCCTACAAGGCTGCGGGGGTTGTGGGGGGAGAGCAGCACGGAATGTCCACTGCACTGGACGCCCGAATGCATCCTGTGCTCCGTGCGGCCCCAGTGGCCTGAGGGAGTGTGGCCTCCTTTGTGGAGCAAGAGGCCACCGCCTGCAGCCCCAGCTGCCTGGGACCTCTGAGGGCAGGGCCTGGATAGTGGCAATGTGTTGGGGGCCCTGGACATCTGACTCTGTGTGGTAGATGGGCCAGGCTGGGAAGGGAAGGCAAGGGCTGCCAGCTCTGTACCAGCCAGAAGGCCATTTCCCTGTGTGGCCATTGATGTGCCTGCTGGCTGCTCTGTGCGAAGAACCTAGGCTCAGCTGCAGCCTAGCGGCGAGAGGCCTGGACTCCCCAGGGCCCCCTGCAGGCTGATGGCCCTTCCCAGGTCCAAGTGTCCTGGGTTTCTTGGGGAGCCCCAAAGGCCCCAGTGTGGCAGAACTGGCCCTGCACCTGGACTTGGCAGCAGTCTCTCCGGTTGGGCCAGCCTGCAGAGTTGAGACAGGCTGTCCGCCTGCCCCTAGTTGACCAGGCCTCGGCCCAGCTCTGGGGTCCAGGAACTCAGAACCACGTGTCCTCGGGCCACTTCCCGGTGGGTGGTGGGTCACCTTTGAACATCGTTACCAGACAGTGTTAGAGTCGAGCCGAGAAATCCAGCACTGTCCGGTAAGATGTCCACAGAGGCCCCGGTGCGCCTTGGCCCGAGGATGTGGGACAGATTTGGGTGCCTCATCCCCTGCAGGCAGGGCCCAGTGGAGGTGGGGAGGCCTGCCTGCTGTCCCTCACTTTCCCAGGACCCGGGGCCAAGGCTGGAGGTGTTGCTGGTCTGCAGGGTGGCCCACCCAGCTGGTCTCAGCTGGGCCTTCAACCCCCAAAGCTTTTGTTGTGCTCTGTCCCACCCACACCTGGCAGGTGTGGAGGCAGCAGCAGCTGCTTGGGCGCCATGGGCAGGGCCCGGACACCCACCTGGCCCACTGCTGATCACTGGGGGTGGGCCCAGTGCAGCTGCAGGAAGCCTTTGATTCTGGGGACCCAGAAGGGGCGCAGACACGTCTGGACCTGGGGGAGGGGCCTGCCCCAGGTCAACTTTCTGCATCTGGAAGCCACTGGGGCAGGACTTCGTGGGCCAGCTGACTGTGGGTGTCACGGGCTGTGGCGGTGTGGGGCCTTGGGCAGAGAGGGTAGGGCGGGCCAAGCTGTGGGAGGGCGGCCCCGTCGCTGCGAGCAGGGCCCCAGCGTCATCATTACCAGGCAGTATTAGAGACCAGACACCATCCAATGCTGCCCAGTAAGATGGCGATGGCCACCCCGGATTGGGTCTTGGGGCCGCCCAGCTGGAATCAAGAGGAGACCTGATGAAAGGGCACCCAGCAGCCTGAGGTACAACCAGGGTTTCTTAATGCACTGAGGTGGGGAGGGGCCAGGATGGCTGGGGCTAGAGCAAGTGTGTACCCTGGGGCCAGAGCGCCAGGTAGTCCCATCCGTGGGGGCCCCACCCAGGGGAGGTGGGCCTGCAGTGCCTGTAAGCGCCCAGAGGCCAGGACCACAGGGTGATCTCCCTGCCCAGTCAGCCCTGGCTGGCCAGGTGGGACCACCAGCTCTGGGCATGGGGTGGGCAACTTAGGGGGTCAGGGTGTCCTGCCACAGGCAGTGGGAGTTCAGGGGGCAGGAGCAGGGCAGGACCCTTCTTCTGGGTGATCCCAGGGAAAGGTCCAGCCCCTGGGAGTCCTGGATGAGCATGTGTCGGAGGCTCCCAAACACAATCTCCCATGCCCCTCCCCCTGCCTTTGTCAAGAGCACAGATGAAGATTGGGGCCAGGATAGAGGGTGGCTCCCAAGACCTGGCCCTCCTCAGGCCCCGTCACCGAGCAGAGCAGATGTTCCCGGGGCGTGGGGTCCCTCCACTCACAGAGCAGCGTGTCACCAGCAACCTACTGTGGCATGGCCCTGGGGTTCTGACCACTGCTGGCTCTGAGGTCCAGGGTGAGGTGGTGCCGGGCTTGCAGGAGGGGTGCAGGAGGGGCAGCCTGTCCAAACTGCCTGGCAGTCACTGTGGCTTGTGTGCCCAGAGCACGTGGAACAGTAGCCCCCAAACACAGAATACAGGGCAACAACCCCCAGGTACCTGCGGGGACTGAGCCAATCTTGAAGGCACCTCAGGATGTCTGTTCAGGGTGGAGGTCGAGGAAGTGGGCAGCTCTGGGGCCCCACCCTGCTCAGGGTCTGCACGTGGGATCCCTGCAGGGAGCTGAGAGACCCCCGGCACACTGCTCTGAAGCTCTGAAGGGTCCTGTCCTCTCTCCTGTCACCACACAGGTGGCACACTGGCCTGGAGAGCTGACCAGAACAGCTTATGAAGTTTTCTGGCACCTTCTACCCATAGAGTTTGCAGAGAGAGGGCGTGAGCTCTGTGCTGATCCCCCCCACCCTGGGCTGACCACAACAAAGACTGTGTTCACCTAGTCCCCAGCCTCAACTGGGTTCACCTGGTTCTCTGGCTCCATGCTCCAGAAGGGCTGACATTTCTCAGAGGGCCTGACCAGACTTAGGCCTGGCCTTGAGGGATATGGGGCTTTCCTGGTGGCTCAGACAGTGAAGAATCTGCCTGCAATGCAGGAGACCCAGTTTGATCCCTGGGTCAGGAAGATCCCCTGGAGAAAGGAGTGGCTACTCACTCCAGTGTTCTTGCCTGGAGAATCCCATGGACAGAGGAGCCTGGTGGGCTATAGTCCCTGGGGTCACAAAGAGCTGGACACAACCGAGAGACTAACACTTTGCCTTTCTTTTGCCTTTGGGGGACACACACAGGGAGGGGGCTTCACAGGTGCCTGGACCCTCCAGGTGACTATGTCCAGGCTCAGAGAGTGGGGTGCCCTTGGCTGGGATCTAGGCCTTCAACCTTCTGGCCCCAACCTTGCCTTTCATTGTCCATCCTTCAGACCTGTAAAGTCAGTTCACTTTTTTCTGAGCTAAGTGAAGCCGTTTAGACTTCACCTTCAGAGCTGAGTTAAATTTCAGCTCCAATCCCAGTGGTCAGGCCATGGGGACTGGAACTGGGCCAAGCATCCCTCCTTGCAGCCATCACTTGTTCCAGGTGCCTCCGCTGCCTGACCTCCAGTGCCCTTGGCTGCTCACGGCCAACCCTGCTATGGAACCAATGAGGGTCTTGGAGACCCACAGGCCCTGGCCAGCACACCTATGAGTGGATGGATGAGCTACTCCCATTGTCTGCTCCCTACCAGCACATTGGCTGTTACATTTTCACTAGGAGGCAGAGACTGGGGGCTGGTGGGCAGCAGAGTGCTCCCTTCTGAGCCCCAGGACAGAATCTCACTCTCCTCCTAAACTCAGAACCTGAATTCCACAAGGAAAGACTGACGCTCTGGCCTGGGCCTCACTGTGGCTCTCATATGGGCTGAGGGCCTGGATTGCTGCGCACCTGGCTTGGTGCAGGCTGGTGAGTCTTACTGGCTGACATGAAAAGTGAAAATAAATGTTCCCTGCTTCCAAGTGCCCCCAGTGATGCTTTCTTGGCCAGTTGTTGGTAGGAATGAAGCCCGTGTGCGGTCCCTGGGTGCAGGGTCTGGTNGCACCTGGCTTGGTGCAGGCTGGTGAATCTTACTGGCTGACATGAAAAGTGAAAATAAATGTTCCCTGCTTCCAAGTGCCCCCAGTGATGCTTTCTTGGCCAGTTGTTGGTAGGAATGAAGCCCGTGTGCGGTCCCTGGGTGCAGGGTCTGGTTAACCATCACCATTCAGATGCGACTCAGATGAGTACATCTAGGAATCAGAGCATCTCCTGTTTGCAGAGCAAATAGCCCACCTGGAGGGCACCCAGCCTGCCCAGTCTGGCGGGTCCCACCTGCACGGGACAGGGTGGGGTGGGGAACACGATCCCAGCGTGAAAAACCAGCAGGCTGGTTAACCTGCCCGACGGGCCTTAATCAATGGTGAGGCCGCACAGAGAACAAAGCACAGAAACCCAACCCCTCTGCGCGGCCGGATCAGCCAGCTGGGCAGGGAGGCTGGGGCGGGGGTGGCCCGAAGCTGGCCCATCTGCACGCAAGTATGGCTTGAGCTGTGCGTCTGAGGCCTGGCCGCCATCCCCCCTGAGTCCGTTGGGGTGCCCTCCCCACACCAGAGGACAGACCAGGCTCCTCAAGAGGCCAGCAGCTTCTGTGGGCTATTTTACCTACTCCTAAATCCACCAGATTTTGCAAGTAAGGTATTTGCAGATGACCAACATGCCTGAAAGTGCACAGCAGACTGCACCCATTTTCATGAATACAAAACTCATTTTGCCTAATTCAATCCGCTGCCAGTGGCTCCAACTTTGAAGCATTTCATCTGAGTTACTAGGAAAAAAAGAAAACGAAACCAACCCGACCTATTTTTACAGATGCTCAGCCTAAAAGGGCCTAAAGTTCTCCCGTTGGATTAATTAAACAGCCTGTGCTTCTGCCCTAGAAGTTTCATTCGTCAGAACAGCGAACTCTATACTACGCCTCAGAGATGGTTAACCTCTGTCACGTCAATGTTTCATTTCCTAAACTTCAAGACTTCCCACGAAGGCCAATGCCTGGGCTGTAAAGGAGGCCCTCAGGCCAGCTTGCTCAGGGCCAGTGTGTGGGGCTGAGGCACCGCGGCCTCACTGCTGGACAGGGTGTTTGTGGGGGTGCAGCTGAGGGTGCTACTTTGAGTTTAGGTGGAGAATCTTTAGGACAACTTTGGACCTGACCCCATAGTGCGTCGCTGGCAAGCCGTCCTACACCTCCTCTGAGGTGGTTCCGGCTCTACTGGCGCCTCAGACAGGGGCGGGTAGGAAACAGCAGCGAATCCGGGCCAGACCGGCTCCAGCCCAGTGTGGCCAGTGGCAAAACTGAGCTCTGCCCAGGAGCAAAGCCCAGAAACCCAGAAACAGCTTAGACCTGCTGGTGTCTCAGGCCTCCTTGGCACCGGCTCTGGGTGAAAAGACAGCTCAGAACCGGCACTTCAGTGGCCGACTCAGCAAAGGGCTTTCCAGAAGATCTCGTGGCCCTCTGGTTGGCAGGGAAGACCCCCACCACCCGGTACTGGTCCCCTGGACCTGGCCTGTGTACGCTGACCGCCCTGGGCCGAGGGGTGGCTCCAGGCCCCCCACCCTGCTCTCCTGACCCCTGAGGCCCACCTTCTCCTCAGAGAGGAAGGGCCACCCTTCCCTGAGTTCTGGCCCCACTGGACTCTGTGGCCTACCGGCTGTCGCCACCATCACACCGTCCTCCCCAGGTCACTGGTGAGGGCCCCGAGGGGGGCTCTCGGCCCAGGGTGGCTGCCTCCAGCTCCTCCACCTCCCACACCAACCTGCCCCAACAGGTTCTGGGCCTGGAGGAGTAGGGTAGGAGCCCCTCCCGCCTCTGCCCACAGCCTGAGACTCGCTGGGCCCCAGTATCTGGAACCCACCAGGCCTCTGCGTGGACTCCAGGGACGCCTTGGCGCCAATCTCCCCGAGTACCTGTCAGCCCCTGGTCCGTGGCCCCGGCACCCAGGTCTGGCTTCGGCCCGACCGAGAGAGCTGCCTGCCGCCTGGGCAGACCTGAGGCCCACCGCCTTCGGTGGAGGCTCCGCACAAAGGAACCCGAGGTCCACGCGTGTGCAGTGGACAGCTTGCTGGGCCTTGGGGGAAGTTCTGAGAGCGACTGGGAACAATGGAAGCAGGCGCCGGGTAGGGCTGGGAAGAGGCGGCGAGGCCCCGGCTCGCCTTACATGTAGGGCCACCCCCCCTCCCCACGCAGGTGCCTGCTCCAGGCCGACCAATCTCCACTCCCGGCGGCCGACAGGTGTGTCCCCCGGGCTCCCATAGGCCGGGAGGGAGGCAGCTAGTGACGCAGCGGGCGGGCGGGCTCGGGGCCTGCACACATTCCTGCCCCCGCCTCGCCCAACTCACCCGCCGGCCAGGTTGAACAAAAACCAGGGCAAGGAGCTTCGGCAGAGACTGCACTGGAGCGTGTGAGCCAGTGGCCAGACCGTAGCTCCTGTCCAGGCACTGGGGCCGCCTTGCCAAACCAGGGAGGGAGCAGAGGGGGGTCACGCTCCACACCCCTGCTTTTCCCCAGGTGGCTCCAGCGATGCCTCTGACCCTTGGGGCGGTGGCCTCCCACTGACCAAGGGCAGAGACTGGACCTGACCTCTTTGTTCCAGGCCCCCACCCCCAGTTGTGGCAGAAGTGGAGGGTCTGCTTTGCGTGGGTCTCTCAAAACCCTTCTCCTGTTTGCCCCTAGCCCACCTCTGTGGTCAGGTGGCCCGGATCAGGCTGCTCGTGGTATTGGCCCACATGCTAGGGGAGCCAGGCTGCTGAGAAGGGTGGGGGGTCTGCCTGGTGACCAAGGCCTTGGCAGTCCCTGGGGCCTACATTTTGACCCCTAGACTGGGGTGCAAGGTTTTGTGTTGGGGTTCACAGGGTGGGAGAGACAGGGCCCCCGTCAAGCTGGACTTCATGCTTGCTGTGTGCCCCCAGGGAAGGGCCTGTAATGAAAGGACAGTGATTCCAGTAATTAGCCCAACAGTAGAGAGATCCCAAAGGCCCAGTTACTCTCCATAATGAACCCAGCAGCCGTGCTGGAAACTCATGTGACAGGGCTGTCCCTGGGCTGCTGGCCCTGGCCTTACTCCACCCTGGGAGGGGCTCTGTGGCCCAGAGGCTGTCCTCCAGGGATGGATGAGGCCAGACCACTGGGTCACCCCGAGAGGGCTCCCTGGCAGCTGCATAACTCCAAGGGGTGCTGTGCCCACACCTGGGGGATGCAAGGGAGGGTATGGCCCCCAGAGTCAATTGTGGGGTCGTGGTGGGGGATCCAGAAATTTGCCATGGGCCCCTCAAGTGTGGTTCTGAGTTCACTGCCACCTGGACACCTCAGGCCGCTCCACTCCCTGACTCTGGAGGGGGAGTGGCCTGGAGCTGGTCTGGCCCCCTGGGCCTGGTGTGGGGTGTCTGGAAGGCAGTCCTGGGAGCAGCGGTGACCTCTAATCCTCGACCCTTGGGCTCCAGCCCCTCCTTGGGATTGTCAGGATGCCCACCCACCCTGATGCCCACTCAGGTGTCTGCGTTTGTGTAGGGGTGAGGCAGGACACAGATGTCTCATGGGTACCATCTTTTGAGGAGACTGAGGCACTGTCAGTGGACAGAAGTGGGAGGAGGGGCTATTCCAACTGACCTCCTCCTCAGTCTCACACCCTGCCCTCCCCGGTGCTGCCTGCCAGCGGGGAGGGCCTTTCCTCTAAGCCCTGAGGGCCAGGATGCGGTGGGGACCAAGGGCCTGCTCAGCTCTGCCAGGAAGGAGCACAGAGTTGGGTCTAGGAAGTGAGACAGTTATGGGAGGAGCCCCTGCCCCTGGAAGGGAGCATGAGGGTCGACTGGTTGCTTGGCCTGAGAAGAGGCAGAAGTAAACCTCTTAGTTTCTGGCCTGCCGGGAGCCTCTGATCCTGTCATCACCAGGCAGGGACCCTTTCCTGCCAACTCAGAGGCTCCTGCAGACTCAGAGACACCTGAGCACATTCACATGGCTTCCTGAAGCTGCTCTACTGGGCAGCTGCCCTGGGGCAAGGGGACCCCCTACCATGGAGGCTACCCTAGCTGGCCACAGTGGTGCCGCTGAGGCCTGCTTTTAGCCCAGGGTCAGAAAGCAGCTCAGCTACTCCTGTGGCCTAGGAGCCAGGCCTGCCCCTGCCACAGTGAAAGCCACTTGGAACATCCCCTAGTGCATCATTTTGAAGAGGGCTATTCTGGTCTGGCTGACTGCCCACCCTTGACCTTGCAGTGACCGCTCAGTGCTCTCCTTGCCTATTCTGCCTAAGTCTTGAGAAGGAAAAATGACCCGAGTGAGACTGGGCCCTGTGCTGGCAAGAGGACCGAGGAGGTCTTGGATGGTTTGCACGAATTTCATCCCTCAGTTTTCAACAAAAGTTCAGTTGAGATGTTCCTGTTGTCCCTACAGTGTTTGCAGGCAACCCTAGCCAGCCCAGGTGGGGGTCCCAGGACACTCTGGCACCTCTGAGCTCTGCTGATGACTACCTCGAGGCCTGAGCTGGGGTCCTTACTCCTAGGAGTGCAGCAGTTGGCTCCTCCCTGTGCAGAGGGCCTGGTCCCTCTAGGGCAGCACTTACCTGCCAGCCAGGATACATATCCAGGGAGTAAGGGTGGGCAGGCCCTGGGCGGGCCCAGAGCCTCTGGCCTCCTCCAAGGGGAGAGCAAGAGCCAGGTGCCCAGGCCCTGAAGGGTTAGTGGGGTGCCGCCCCATAGCACACCAGGCTCATGTTGTCCCAGCCCTCGGGCAGCAGCTAAACTGGGTGCTGGGATTCCTGGAGAAACCAGTAGCCATCAGACAAAGGTTCTGGCCCAGCCTACCTGCTGGGTGCAGATATTGCCATGGCAGCAGGAGGGGGCAGGGCCAGCAAGACAGGCTCTTCAGGGACAGGGAAGACTGATATGGGAGGGGTGACAAAAGCCCCTCCCCCCCCCCCACAGCTTGGGGACACAATGGGGCTGGTGGCAGAGCTGGTAGTGAGCTGGCCCCCAGCCCCTCAGTCCTCTCTATAGGGCTGAGGCCTCACGGGGCGGGGCAGGCAGGACAAAGGGCCATTGTGTTGTGGCTGCGGCTACTTCCTGCATGGCAGCCAGCCACAGATGGCTGCAGGCTGCCTGCGCCCCCCAGGGCTCAGCCTCAGCCTGGAAGCCAGGCCCAAGAGGGTCCCACCTCGGGTGCCCCGAAGGATGGCCTTCCCACTGTGACTGCCCTGGGGCAAGGGCAGGGCCCTGGAGCCCCTGAGCCTTGGACTTGGGAACAGGACCTTTCTCAGCTTTTAGCCAGCTCTGGGCTCCCCAGGGGACACCTTACTGAGTCGCCTTACCAGTCTCTGCACTTCCGGTTGGGACGGGCCGTTTCTCCTCTGCGAGCTCCTCTGACTCACCTCCTCACCTCAGCAGAGCAAATACCTGGGGCAGGTGTGGGTAGATGCTGGGGACCGCCAAGCAGCCCTGTGTGGACCCACTTGGGCAGCTGCCCCTGGGGTCAGCGCCCCCACGGAGGGGGCAAGCTCTGTCACTCACTCTTCCCTGGCCCTCCACCAAGTCAGTGGTGTTGACCTGGATTAGGGAGGGGCTGTGGCTAACTTTGCTTTCAGCCACTGCAACCAGTACTGCCTTGGAAGACAGGCAGCTTGGCTCCAGAACTGGGAGAAAGGTCTAGTTACTGGTCCAGTAGAGCAGGTGCTAGTGTCTGGGGTCTGGACTTGGAGGTTCTGCCCAGGAACAGGGCTCCCTGTGAGGCATGGCTTGGCCACCTCTTCCCACCCAGAGCTATCTGAAGCATGGAGACCCCGTCCCAGGAAGGCCAGGCTGGGGAGCTGTGCTCCAGGGTAGGGGTGGGGCTGCAGTGCCTGCACCACTGGACCTGCTCTCCAGAGGCTTCCTGTCCCTGATCAGTGGGGCCAGGTGTTCCCCGCAGAGGCCGCTTCCTCCCACCATGCTGACAGGTGAGCGCAGGAGGCTGGGCCCTGCCCTAATCAACTGCTGCACTGAGAGGGGACCCTCTTTCTTCCATCTTTTGATCTACCTTTCCACTCCTTTTGGCCTCAGCTACTCCCACCTAGCCCAAGGACCTAGGACCTGTTGGCTGTCCCAAGCTCAGGGCCAAAGGGTTCAAGCCAGAAAGCTCAGCAACTATCACTCCAGGTCCCTCACAGCCCCACACGCTGCCCTGAAGGCCTGCTGGTGCCCATGGGCAGGCTGGGGTTACTCCAGTGCTGGGACTTCTCTCTGGCCCTCCTGGATGGGTCCTGACTGCTTCGTCCCCAACTTCCTGCCCTGGGCCACACTCTCAGACCCCATTGTTCAGGCAGGGCCTGGTGGCAACACCTGAGGCCCACATCTGGTCACGGTGTCTAGAAAACACTGGGCCAGAAGTCTGAAACCCTCTGTCCATCATTCTTAGACAAATTGAGGCCCCCGGTGGCCTCTAGGGTGCCAAATCCAGGGCCAAAGGTCAGCCCTCTGGGCTCCTGGGCTCAGCATGTCAGCAGCTGGTCACTCTGCTTGCAGTGCCTCTGCCCAACCGGGCTACCAGAGACCACGGTACCCTGGCCCTGCCCGTCTCTAAGAGCCCGTGGGTGGGATTCTGGTGTTGTGGGGATGGAGGGGCAGGGGTCGACCCTGTCGGGGTCTGTAGCTGGGGAGGACCCAGAACTATGGAGTTCAAAATATTTGAAATTAAAAAGGTCCCACTGGTGATGTGAGAACAAGTGCCCCAGTGTGATGTGATGAGCAGGGTAGCAGCCCGGTGGCTCCTCCCAAGCCCCTACCCCAGTCTAAATGTGAGAAAAACATTAGACAAAGCCCAGCAGAGGGGCACATGATGGACATGACGGGCACATACCTGGCCAGACCTCCTGCACAGGCCAAGGTCACAGAAACAAGGGGGGTCTGGGGCCTGTTGCAGCCAGAGGAGCCCAGGCATACATGATGGCTGATGTCATGTGGGGCCCCGGGTGGGAAATGAGGAAGCCGGGTGAGATGGGACGGTAGCCCACGGAAGCGTGTTGCAGTGGCAGCACTGGCCCAAGAGCAGGGGAAACTGGCTGTGGGCCTGGGAACTCTCGATGGCTCTGTAGTCTCAAACTATCAGATAGAAGAAGCGCATTTAAGTGTATCTGCAAGAGTCGCACAATAACTCTGGCAGATGTCCGGGGGCATCAGGGGACAGAGCAGGTGGCTGTGGGCGGAGATGCCAGGGGAAGCTGAGGACAGAGGCATTGGTGGAGCCGAGGTGGGGGCCTCCGGCTCTGCCTCTCATGTGAGGCCACGAAGGGGCTGTGTCCCAGGTCCCTCTGGCCCCCACCCCAACCCTGTCCTGTGCTTGGGCTTGGTGGGGCGCCTAGAGCTTGGGGATCACTGAGGCCTCGTGTCTGGTCTGGTCTGAACGTTCCTGGTGGAACTCTGGACACTTGAGGCCTGATGGGGCCAGCTGCCTCTGGGCTCCCCTGCATCCCCTGCCCAGAGGCTCTGAGCAAAGACTGGCTCAGAGTCTAAGTACCTCAGGTGCCAGTGGCCCCTTTGTCCTGAGAGAGCTGTCCACAGAGCTGGGGCCTCATCTGAAGCCCCTGGAGGACATGGCAAGGGGCATCTACCGCACTTCCCTCACAGCCCCACAGTTTGGGATCCCAGGAGCCCCCAGGCCAGAGTTCAGGTCAACACCGAGAACCTGGCTAGGACACCCTGCCCTCTCCTGCCATGTAAGGCCCACAGTTGTCCTGTCCTGTCCTGGGGTCCAGCACTCACAGGGCAGGGCAGGTCCAGTGACTCGGCAGCTCCTCAGGAAGACACAAAGATCCTGGGGGCAGCAGGGGCCTTGGTGCTGAGGCTGGGGTGATCTGGGGATCTGCACTGGCAGCCTGTGGGGTGCCAGCCTGGGGCCATACACTTGTGCCAGGAGACCAGGCGCGCAGCCCTACCGCCCCTCTGGTTCCACCTTTGGCCAAAGTCAGAGATTTGCAAGGTCTCCATCTCCCAAAGAGCCTGCTTCCAGGGGCATCAGCCCCAAATCCAGCACTCAAGAAAAGAGGGTAGCCCTTGCCTCTCAGCCCCTCCCTAGGGTCTAACAAATAAAAGCCATCTGTGGGGTGCAACAAGGACCTCAGATCCACAGGCTAGCCTGGCTGGGAAGCCCCAGGCCTCCACTCTTGTTCCCTGGCCAGCCCTGAAGGAAACCTCTGAAACAGGGCCATAGTCCCCCCACTCAGGGCAAATCCACTGAGCCCCCATTTCGCCACCATTCAGTGGGGCCTGGAGCAGGATGCTGGTGCAGTAGCGGGGAAGGGATGGGGGGGGGAGGCTCCCACAGACTCAGCTGTATTGCCAGCCATCCAACACTCACTAGTCCCTTCGTGATCTCAGACCAGGCCCCAGGCCTTATCTGCACTCAGAAAGGGGAGGTGCCAGATGCCTCGTCACAGTCATGGGGCCTCTGGGTCCTCAAATCAACATCTTTACTCTTTTATATGGCACCTCAGACCCCTGGCCATTGCCAGCCTGACTGTCCCTGGCCAGGGTCTGGCACCCTAGCCCCCAAGGCCCTCTCCTGCCTGGCCTCCCCCTACCCCCACTGCAATCCCTTGGGCTTCTGGGGGCCTCCTTGGGTCACGCCCACCCTGGATCTCTAGGAACCTATAGCCCAAAGTCAGCATCACGCTCTGCAAGGCCACTGGTCTCAGTCCTCAGATGGTGTCAGTGCCGCCTCTCCACTCCCTGCTTCGTGCCAGGGGCCCTGCTGCCTTCTTTGAGCAAGAGTGACCTTGGAGCCCCTGCGCCCCCAATGCCTGCTGCCCTGGGCACTGCTGAGCCTGGGGAGGGCCCGGAACTATTTGGGGCCTTGTTTTGTTCAGAGTCTTTCTTCCGTGGCATTTTCGCCCCTTTTCTTTTGAAATAAATCCAAACTTAGAGGAGAGTGGCAGGGACAATATGAATATGTCAGCTGGGGCAGCTGTAACAAATCACTAGAGCCGAGGGCAGCATAGATAAGATGCTGTTCCCACAGAACTGGGTCTGGGAGGCCCAAGATCCAGGCAGGTCTGGGTCTGGTGAGGCTCTTCCTGATCTGCAGGTGGCCTCGCCTCGGTGTGCGAGCAGGGAAGTGATCCCTCTGTGTTCCTCTTGTGACAAGGGCACCACACCTCTCATGGGCCCCGCCTCACCCTGAGCACCCCTGAGGCTCCAGCTGCAGACACCAGCACACGAGGGTCAGGGCTTCCCACCGAGGATCTGGGGACACAACTCAGCCCAGAGCAGACACTGTTTCTTTCTTCAGGATATTTGAGAGTGACACTCTCACCTCAGGAGTATCCACCAGGAGCCCTCTGGCCCCCTAGACTATGCAGCTCCAGGCCCAGGAGGGCTGGCCCATCATCTCTGACCACTGCCATCAGCCCCAGGTCAGTGCTGCAGCCCCCACCGCCCCTGCATATCTGCCCTTTCAGGCCACCAGCCCCTGTCCTACACCACCCTCCCCTCCCCCACAGCTTCTCGTGCCCACTCTGGGTGTCTCTGCCCCACGTGACCTCTCAGTGACGCCTGGGCACCTGTGTCTAGAGCCCTGCCCACACCGCGCCCAGCTGCCGCGCCCAGACGTGCCCGTCAGTTACGCTCTCGTCTGGTTCATGGCTAACCAGGCCTGGGCATGGCTGCTCCTGCAGATGCAGGTGCTGACTGAGAGAGGGCATGAGTGACACTGGAACTCCCACCACCGTGAGGGCACACGCAAAGCTGCCCAGGCCTGGCTTTGGGCCAGAGCACACCAGATGGGAGGGTGGGCTTCTGTGTCCCCCTTGCTGGCACCAGCTGCCGAGGTAGCAGCAGCGCTTCCCCATGAGAAGGTGACCCAACAGCAAAGTGTCCGAGGTGACCTTCCAGCGACGCTGGCTTTACCAACAGTGGTGGTGGACCTCCATCCTCTCCCACAGGCAGGGCTGCATGATGCAGGCCCCACAGGGTGAGTGGTGGGTGGCGGGCGGGAGGCAGAGTCCCCTGAGGCAGAAAGGGACTGGGTGGGCACAGGGAAGTCCCAGGATCCTCAGGGATGCTTGCCCCTCCTGGTGCCCACACTCCAGTGGCCCCACCACCTAGAGGGGTGACTTTGCCTCCTGGGAAGCCTGAGCTGAGCAGAGCCCATCCCAATTCCCACCTCCCACCCTTCTCTGCACCCGCCACTGGGCGGGCTGCACCCGGGTGAGGAGGCATCTGTGCAGCTGGTTCAGATTTGCGTCTCAAATCAGCTGTAGCCACTGCTGACATCGAATTTGCCTGAAAACTCAGATTCTGGGAGAGTGTGGGCTCCAATGCCCACCAGATGCGGGGAGGGTGGTGGGCTCCTCAGGGATGTCCACTGCTCCCCTCACTGCTCTGAGTGGGGTCTGGCTGGCACAGGGTGTGCAGCTTCCTCTGTCTCCAGCCCCTCATCCTTGCCAGGCTCAGTCCTTGTGGCTGCCCACAGCCCAGGTCCCACCTCCTGCTGTGTCTGGCTCTACATGACCCTCAGCACTGGCTTGGGTCCATCCCAGCCACGCCTTCTAGGGGACTTCCTGGCTGTTGGACTCACTGCACTTCCTCTCGGAGGGCCCCATTCTCTATCCCTGTGAGCCCTGCCACCCCAGCCATGGTGGGAAGTGGGGGCTCAGAAATCCTGGTCAGAAATCCAGGGTCAGTGATTAGGTCAGGAGGGGGTCAGAAAGGGGGTCAGGTGAAGTCAGCATGAAGGTCAGAAGGGGACCAAGAGGAAGTCAGGTGAGGTCAGCATGAGGTCAGAGGGGGTCAGGTAAGGTCAGTGAGAAGGTCAGAAGAGGGTCGGGGCAGGTCAGGTGAGGTCAGTAAAGTCAGGAGAAGGTCAGAGAGGGGGGTCAGGTGAGGTCAGCATGAGGTTAGGAGGGAGTAGGAGGAGGTCAGGTGAGGTCAGTGAGGTCAGGAGGGGGGTCAGAGAGGGGGTCAAATGAGGTCAGGAGAGGTCAGAAGGAGGTCGGATGAGGTCAGTGTGAAGGTCAGGAGGGGTCATCAAGATCAGATGAGGTCAGTGAGGTGAGAAGGGGTCAGCCATGAGGTCAGGCAGGATCAGTATGGGGCTCACTCTGGGTTTTGAAGCCTCCCGCCCTCCATCCTGTCCCTGAGTTCCCCTTGGGGACACCCTACTTCGGCTCCCAGGAGCCCCTTGGCTGTTTCTGCCATGTTCTCCCTGCAGGGGCCTGTTTTACAGGGTCTCCTCTTAGAAGCCAGAATGGATAGAGCAGTGGGGCATGGGGAGGGGGGTAGACTGGATGAACAGGGCACACTTGTCCTGTACCTTGAGTCAGAGTCAGATGTGGTTGTGGGTGCAGGGGTATTAGGGGCCAGTGTGAAAGGGGTGTAGGGTCAGATGGGGTGACCTTCAGGGAGAGGGGGCATGGAGCCTTGATATGCAGTGGTGTAAGCCCCCACTGAGCCTTCTGGGTGCCGTGTGAACAGCTACCCTGAGCGGGGGAGGGTCTGGGGCCATGCCACCTGTACGCACAAATGCCCATCTGTGGCCCTTTCTGCCTGGATGGGGACAGAGAGGAAGTGTCTTGGCCCATCAGAGTCAGGCCCTGGGCAGTGCCTCTGAGGGGGTAACGGGAAGCGAGGCCCTGCGTTCTTGCTTCTGGACCCTGGACCCTGGGGTCTGCTGTGGGGACCCCAAGGAGGCAGAGGCAAGGCCACAAGTCAAGTCAGGGGCCCTCACCGCCCTGAACACCAGGCAGCTCTGGCCTGGTGTGCTGGGTGGGGCATGTCTTTGCCTCAGGGCTGCTGGGGCCTTGTGTGGTGGCCTTGTCTGATGCAACCAGGCTCCAGGAAAGGCGGGCAGCAGCTGGGCTGTTGCCACAGCAGGGAGGAGGCTCTGCAGGTCGGCACCGCTGGGCGTCCTCGGCCTCTGGTGGTGGGGGCGGGGTGGCTCCTGCTGGCAGGGCCCCAAGCCCACTTGGGGGCTGGGTACAGCTAGGCTCCTCCTGCACCTCCCGGCCCTCGAGGCTGGCAGAGCTGTGCTTACGGGACCAGACGCCCTCGCTGGGCCACCTCCCTCGGAGGCAGTGAGTTAATGAGGCCACTGGGCCGCTCATCCCCTCCACCTGGGTAATTGGTCTCCAAAGGCAGGGAAGTGTCACCGAGATGCCTGGGGCTGCCTCGGGGGATGGGACTGGAGAAAAATTACACCCCGTTTTTCCACTCGCTGGAGTCTAATTGTGCTCTGGGGCTGCCCACCTGGCACTGAGCATGTTTGTTTGTCAGCTGCACAGGAGGGAAGACTGGCTTCCCTGATTTCAGGGCAAAGTTGACCTTCCTGAGCCCAGGGCTCATTCAGGGCTCCCCCAAAACAGAAATGTTGGTGGGAAGCCCTGTGGGGTGAGTGGTGGGAAGGGGCCTGTGCAACCCCTGAATCCTGATCTGATGGGACTGGGTGAGGGTATGTTTTGCAAGAGAGTTTTGTTTTCTTAATCAACGTGAAATTCATGTAAAATGAACCATTTTAGAATCAACAGTTCCGTGACACTGTGTATTTGCTGTACTGTGCAGCCACCACCTATATTTAGTTCCAGAACACCTTCATTCCCTGAAGGAAAACCCACCAGGTATCCCCTAGCCTGGGATCCGCCTCTGTGCCTCTGCGTCCCAGACTCGCCATCTGCATACTTCCTATGGTCATCAGTGGACCCCCCATGTGCCCATAGCTCAGTTTGGTCCCCCCACCCCCATGCTGCTGAAGGCCCCAACAGGAAACCTTCGCCCAGCTGCCCTTTGAGCCAGATGACAGACGATGTGGAGTCCAGTTACCTACTGCTTGTTCATAGTCTGGGCCCTGACTCCTGTAGGAAGCAGAGGAGGCAGCGATAAGCTGGCAAGAGCTATGTTCGGGCCAGCAGGGCACTTGGGGAGTGAGGGGTCCCTGGGTGGGTGTGGTCAACTGGAGTAACTGAAAGGGGAGAGGGCAGGGTTGGGGGAACCAGGTCCCAGCTCTGGGCAAGTACGTGCAAGGTGATGGTGAGACACATCAGCTCGGGTCCAGGGCAGGAAGTGGGTCTGTGGGCCTGGAATCCAGGGGTGGCCTGTAATGATGTCTGGCCTACCCCAAGGTGTCAGTGACCAGAGGATCAGCTACCACGAGATTCATGGGTATCAGAGCTAACTGCTGAGGAGTCTGTGCCTCTGGACAAGAGCGCCCAGCCTACTCCTCACTGGGCATGGGGAGGGGCACCAAAAGCTGAGGCCCCTAAAGGTGAGGACAGCAATTGGGAAAGAATCTGTTAGTTGATATTTTAAGAAAGATTCTGAGAAGTCTGACGAGAAGGATCAAGTCTGGTGAGCCTCCCTCCCAGGTGGATGCGACTCTGCTTAGAACTGTGGCCAAGGTCCCAGGGCAACAGGGGACAGGAGCCTGGCTGCACTAGGTCTGGGTCTGGCCTGACCAGACACGCAGGAACTCCATCCCAGGATTCTAGCATCCTGGTGGGCCTGGGCTAGGGACGTGGGAGCTGCAGAAGGAAGAGACCTGGTCGGAACAGGCAGCAATATAACAGGGGGATGGGGGAGGCAGAGATGGCCCAGGTGGAGAAGTAGGGGCAGCCAGAGGGCCCTGGCAGCATCTGAGAATAGCACCAAGAGGGAGGACAAAGCCAGGGCCAGGCCAGGAGGAGGAGGGAGGTCACTGTGGCCTTGAAGAGAGTGGGGCTGAGCAGCAGGAGGGAGGAGCCAGACAGGAGGAGGGAGTGGGGGTGAGGGGGAGGAGGAGGGGAAGTAGGACAGGAGCTAGAGGGGCCGCTGGGGTCAGGGCCGGTTTTGTTTAAAGATAACGTGGTAGGAGAGTAAGGTCCCCAGGAGGCCTCCTAACAGGCCAGTGGGGCTCCCCTTGCAGGAGCAGGGCGTTCACCCGGAGGGATAGCTTGGGCCTGACCATGTTGAGAGGAGGCTGCCAAACGGGGTGTTTCCTGCAGCCATGGTTGGTCAGCCGTGGGAGCTGAGATGGTGCCCGGAGAAGCAGGCACAGGTGGGGCCTGGAGACCAGCGGCGAACCTGACAGAAGCCGTGACAGGGAGGGGACCTCTGAAGGGCAGCCAGGGGCCTGCGCCCTGGAGGCTGAGGCCGTGGAGGGGAGCAGCACAGACTCACTCTGAGGGACAGTGAGCAGGGGGGAGTGGGGACCCCAAAGGCTGTAGCCCAGAAGGGTAGGCCTGGGGATGGGTGGGGGACTAGGGTCTGAGGGCCAGTGAAGAGGCCACCATGGATATAATGAGCGATGAGAGGATGTGGGAAGGCCCCTTTGGACAGGGCTGGATGCTTGGCCCAGGGCGGTGGGGATGGGTGGAGGGCAAGTGGATGAGGTAAGAGATGTTTGGGAGGAAAATCTTGTGGACAAGGGATGAGGAAGCAAGCAGGGGGCATCTATGGGTGGAGCCCCCAGGAAGGGAGAGGCTGGGAGAGGTGATGTGCCAGCACTCAGCTCTGAAAGTGGAGGTCTTTGGGGTGGGGTGCAGTTGCAGGGAGAAGCTGGGGCTGCTTTGAGGAAGGCAGCAAACTTGTCTGCTTAGCCAGAAGGAACAAGTGGGCTGAGTGGCACCCCAAGTCTTCGCTGGCAGTGATCCATCCCCCAACTGCTGGTCTAGGCCCAGTCTGGGGACAGCGCAGGCCCTTCCTGGCACCACTTCAGGGACCAAGGCACACAGACCTTCCAGTGGCTCCTTATGCCGTTTGTGACCCCACATTTCTGCCACAGTTACAACACCCTCAGATTCAAGTGGGGGCTGGATCACGGCCCCAAGAGTGCAGGAGCCTCTGGAAGACCCTCCACCCACCCGGTCTGGTTATTTGCCAGCCTGTGGGGGGGCTGTCCCTGGAGCCTCATGCCACAGGTGGGGTGGGGCTGGATGCCAAACTAACGTAGTCAGGGGCGACCAGGCTGTGGAGAACAAAGCTGGGCAGGGCAGCATGCCCACTGGCCTGTGCTGGGGGCCCAGTGTGACCCCACCTGATCTAGAACCACTGAGGTATCTCAGTGCTATTGCCACAGTGAAATGCCGACCCGAGGATGGGTGGGGGTGTATGGGGAGGGCTGCCTGAGTCTCTATAGCCGAGGACCAGACTTGCCTCTTGAGTTTAGCTCTGGCCCTGAACACAGGGACCACCTTCCCTGTTTTCAGTGCTTTAACACATCCACACCCACTTCTGGTTCATGTACTGGAGGCTCCAAGCTCAGCCCACCCTGCTTCCCCCAGAGCAAGCCCTGGCGGGAGTCCTGGGGGCAGCACACCTGTCTTGTTAAGTGGGGTCTTTGCCCACCTTTGCTCCAGCTTTCCCTCCTCACGGTCAGATGTGGGGGTCCTGCC
Source organism: Neotragus moschatus (assembly GCA_006410615.1). Lineage (NCBI taxonomy): Eukaryota > Metazoa > Chordata > Mammalia > Artiodactyla > Bovidae > Neotragus > Neotragus moschatus. Next base: position 2,973,766 of record SJYA01002443.1, read on the forward strand.
TTTTGGGGGGTCTAGCACCCCATGAGAAGAGAGCCCTCCCAGGAGGGAGGAGGCTACACCCCTATGCCCCCTCCCCATGGAGCACAGTGCTGCACAAACACAGTCTGCACCCTGTCATTGTGCATCTGGCAAAGAGGTCCCCTCCTCCCAACCAGGGTCCTGCCCTCTGAGGAACAGGCTCTCACTCCAGGCTGCTGCTCCAGACCCTCGGGGAATCGACCTCCTCCTTGTGTCTGGTCAGCCCTAGGGTCTTCATGTGCCAGGTGTGGGCATACACAGGATGCACTCTGGCCCTGAGTCCTGTGGATGGACTCAGAGGGCACCTGTGAGGGGCTTGTCTGGGTCCCAGACTCTGTTGACAGAACTCTGGATTGGGCTGCAGGCTGTGGGGCCAAGGCTCACAAACACGTGTGCAACACAGGTGTATCAACTCAGTGAGGCACATGTGGGCAGGTGCATCCAGGGGTGTCCCCGGGGCACTGGAATGGCAAAGGAGAAGCGGGTGTTGGTGTTTGGGGTTGGGGATTTGAGCTCGACCCATCAGAGGTGCCCAGCAGAAGTGGGCCCACCTCATGACCCTCCACATTCCTGTCCTGTTTGGAAAGTGACATGTTTCCTCAGGGGACCCAGAGGAGATAAGTTCAGGTGCTGGTGCCTTGGGCAGGGGTCTGCTGGGATTAGGGGGGTTGTGGGCCCTGAGGGCTTCAGGAATGCCCTGATCTGGGAGCTGTGTGGAGAGGAGTGGTGTGGAGATGGGGCTGTCGGGAGACGCATCCTGGAGGAGGGTCTGTGGACCCAGGATGGACCTCAAAGCCAGCTCCGGCGGGGTGGGCAATAGTAGGGTGTAGAAGAAAGGACAGACTTCAGCTCCCCCTGCCCTGCTTCAGGCAGGACCCAGAGATGCTGAGGCCCCTGCTGCCTAGCCTTGGTGAAATTTCCTTCTCTGACTCCTCCTAGTACCCCTTCCTCTGCCATTTGTCTTTTCAAAAACCGATCCCAGGAAACGGCTGGAGCCAGAAGCAACAAGCAGCCCCAGTGAAGAGGGTTCATGTCCTGAAAGCCCAGAGCTTTGGGTTTGGCCAAAGGCCTTTTGTTGTCATACAAGTTGGTGAATAGAAGCAAAACACATTTCAATTGAAAGACAGAGCACAATTCTAATTGGTGGTCCTGCCCTCTTAGATCCTGCTGCATGAGCTGTCCTGACTTTAGGCCAGCGGCCACCATCCAGGGCCCCCTGGGCTCCTAGACGCAACTTCCCCAGGACCACCCTCCCAATGGCCGCCCACACTTAGGACAGTGCTGTCCCAAAGCTAGAGACACCTTGTGGTCAGCTGGGCAATGCCTGGGCTTCCTGACCTGCAGGTCCCAGGCAAGGCCACCCCGTGACCCTCCAGATGTCCAGAGTACTGCATCTGTCTGTCCATCTGTCCATTTCACCAAAGCCCAGGTTTGGCTGCTGTTCTGCTCCTCTTCTCAAAGTGCAGACCAGCCCCGCTGTCCTGGACTTTGGGGAATGTGTTTATCTGGCCAAAAGGACACTGACAAATGCCACCATCTACCAGCCTATATCTTACAGAGCACACAGTGCGTTCACAGCAGTAAGTGGAGGGGATGCAGTCTCAGGATCAAGGATGCTGCCTCTAAGGGGAGCAGTGTAAACTCAGCTTCCTGGAAACTCAGGTGCACTGCATAGCCCAGGATCCCCAGCAGAGGAGGCCTGGGGCTAGCATCACCCTCCCGGGCTACTCCTCCCACCATCCACCGAGTCCTCTGCTCTGTCACCTCTCACTGACTTTGGGAGTGGACGAGGTTGCCGAATGTCCAGTGTGTGATGGAAGCTTGGGGAGAAGTCAGGAAGGGTTTTCAGAAGGTAAGGGAATGGGGGTCTTGCCCTGTTCCTGGAGAAGGTGGAGGCAGGAAGGAACCGGTAGCTTAAATCAGGCAGAGTTTGTGGGTGGGAGGGGCCGCCAGGCCAAGAGTGAGTGAGAGCCCTACCTGGTGAGACCAGCACTGTCCTGTTGAGACTGCCTCTCTGGGAGGCTGCTGTGGGGCTGTCAGGCCCCTATCCCGAAGGCTGAATGAGATGAGCAGCCACGATGCGGGCAGGGGGCACCTGCAGTGCTCTCACCTGACCGCCAGCCCCAGGCGCACACTCCTCTGCGTGTGTGTGTGCATGCGTGTGTGTTCATGAGGCCGTGCCTGGGGAATGTGGGGTTGTGGGTGTGTGATAGAGTGTGTGTGCATGTGTGCATGTATGCACAAGGCTGTGCCTGGAGAATGTGAGGTTGTGGGTGTGTGATTGTGTGTGCATGTATACATGTGTGTATGAGGCTGTGCCTGGGGAATGTGGGGCTGTGGGTGTGTGATTGAGTGTGTGTGCATGTGTACATGTGTGTATGAGGCTGTGCCTGGGGAATGTGGGTGTGTGGGTGTGTGAGAGTGTGTGTGCATGTATGCACAAGGCTGTGCTTGGGGAATGTGAGATTGTGGGTGTGTGATTGAGTGTGTGTGCATATGTACATGTGTGTATGAGGCTGTGCCTGGGGAATGTGGGGTTGTGGGTGTGTGATTGAGTGTGTGTGCATGTGTACATGTGTGTATGAGGCTGTGCCTGGGGAATGTGGGTGTGTGGGTGTGTGAGAGTGTGTGTGCATGTATGCACAAGGCTGTGCTTGGGGAATGTGAGATTGTGGGTGTGTGATTGAGTGTGTGTGCATATGTACATGTGTGTATGAGGCTGTGCCTGGGGAATGTGGGGTTGTGGGTGTGTGATTGAGTGTGTGTGCATGTGTACATGTATGTATGAGGCTGTGCCTGGGGAATGTGGGGTTGTGGGTGTGCGATTGAGTGTGTGTGCATGTGTACATGTGTTCACGAGGCTCTGCCTGGGGAATGTGGGGCTATGGGTGTGTGACCAAGCATGTGTGTGGATTGTGTGGATTCAGGAGGAGGCAGGCAGAGCCATGGGGAGAGGACAGGAGCAGGCCCTGAAGAGCAGGCAGTGGAGGTGTTCAGGCCCTTGACCTCTGACCCACTGGGTGTGGCTCTGCCTGGGAGCTTTTAGAACCTGAACCCTCCCCCAGGGTCACAATAGTTTGAACCTGGGCCCAGAGGCTTTGCCACACCCCTGGGGTGGGCCAGGTGGGGTGGGAGGAGTCCTCTCTCCAAGAATCACCCCCTCCCCAGCCCCCCAGGGAGTACTCCTACAGTCAGGCTCAAGTGTCTGGTGCACCCCGGGACCCTGCATGTGGCCGGGGTCCCAGAGGACCCACAGCTCTGGACACTGGAGAGGGCTGGGGAGTCCAGGGCTGCGGGTCCCAGAATCCCATAGAGGGCTGGGGCAGGGGAGGGAAGAAGGTATGGAAGGTGGCAGAGGGGAGCCAGGACACCCCACCAGCAAAGCCGCTTCAACTTAAAGGTCTGACTTTCCCGGAAACCATCTCTGAGACTGATTTAGTGAGCGGGCCCAGGGATGGTCCCTGAGGAGTGAACACTGGCCTCCTGCTCCAAGTCCCTCCATAGTCCCCCATAGAACCTGTAGTCCCCCATGGTCACCTATAGTCTCTGTAGTCCCCCATAGTCCTCGTAGTCCCCCATAGTCCCCATAGTCCCCCTGAGTCCCCCTGGTCTCCCATAGTCCCCATAGTCCCCTGTAGTCTCCCTAATCCCCCTACTTCCTCATAGTTCCCCATAGTGCCTCCTGTCCCCCATCGTACCTCTAGTTCCCCATAGTCCCCTGTGGTCCCCCATAGTACCTGTAGTCCCCCCCATAGTCTCCCTAGTTCCCTGTAGTCCCCCTTGGCTGTCCATAGTCCCCCATGGTCCCCCATGGCCCCCTGTAGTCCCCTATAGTCCTTCATGGTCCTCCATATTCCCTCTAGTTCCCCATAGTCCCCCATAGTCCCCCTTGCTCCTGCTAAGTCACTTCAGTCGTGTCCGACTCTGTGCGACTCCATAGACGGCAGCCCACCAGGCTCCCCCGTCCCTGGGATCCTCCAGGCAAGAACACTGGAGTGGGCTGCCATTTCCTTCTCCAATGCATGAAAGTGAAAAGTGAAAGTGAAGTAGCTCAGTCGTGTTGATGGTAGCCCACCAGGCTCCTCTATCCATGGGATTTTCTAGGCAAGAGTACTGGAGTGGGCTGCCATTGCCTTTTCCGATAGTCCCCCTTAGTCCCCTATAATCCCCCATAGTCGTCCATAGTTCCCTGTAGTCCTCCGTGGTCCCCCATAGTCCCCCGTGGTCCCCTGGAGNGATGGTAGCCCACCAGGCTCCTCTATCCATGGGATTTTCTAGGCAAGAGTACTGGAGTGGGCTGCCATTGCCTTTTCCGATAGTCCCCCTTAGTCCCCTATAATCCCCCATAGTCGTCCATAGTTCCCTGTAGTCCTCCGTGGTCCCCCATAGTCCCCCGTGGTCCCCTGGAGTCCCCCATAGTACCTGTAGTCCCCCAGGTCACCCTGTAGTCCCTCATGGTCCCCCATATTCTCCTAGTCACCCATGGTCCCCCATGGTCCCCCTGGTCCCGGGGGTGGGGGTGGGGCACAGAGTCTCTGCCCCTCCCTCCCACCCCTCTTGCATGCAGACCTGAGCCCCTAGCACCCGCCCCTTGCACCTGGGCACCTGGCTGGCTCCGGTTTCCCTATGCAAAGCTCAGCTCTCACCCAGCCACACCCTCCCCACCCTGGGAGGAGAGGTCCCAACAATGAGGCCACCTCGGGGGCCCCTGCCCGCATTGTTCACTGCAAGACCAAAGAGGGTGGTGGCGGACAGGTGCGAGGATCCACTATCCCCACCTAGGGGCATGTGGCTGAGTGCCCAGGGCAAAACACTACTGGCCCCAGTGGCGCCCAGCCCCCACCGGCCGCCCCACCCCAGGGAAGCGTTAAGTGCCTGGCCAACCGCACCTTTGTTTGCAGACCTGCACCTGCGCTCCAGTCTACTGGGCAAAGGGAGGCGGGATTGCATGAGTCCCACCAGAAAAATTACCCCTCCTACACACTGTCTTCTACAAGCTTTGCCCAGGTGGGGACCCTACTAGGACCAGAGCCCCCACACCCTGCTGCAGTGGAAGGCAGGCATCTGTCTGCTCAAATCAGAGGCTCGGGGAAGGGTGGGGTGCTTGCCCAGCAGCCTCCCCGCTCCACACTGCCAGAAGCCCTGGGGTCCAGCTGCATCCCCAGAGCTGAGCACTACCCACCCCATGCTCTGTCCGTGGGGTGATCAGATCTGCTCCAGGGAGATGCTCCTCTCAGTGAGGCTTTCACTGTCCTCAGGACTCACTGGAGACAGCCTGGGTCCAGAGCCGACCGTCCACCCTGGTCCCTGTGCCATAGGCTGCGACAGCCCCTCTCCATGCCGTCTTCCTAGTGAGAACATGGCTGACCTCACCCTTCTCTACAAGGTGGCTGCAACCACCCAACACCCACCAGCATAGCCTGCCTGTCTAGTGTGGACCCCTCAGCCCATCCCCAGGGCTGGGGGTCCTGTAGCCCTCTACTCACTGCCCCCAAAACACTCAGCTGAGAGCCCCCCAGGACCACCTCCTCTACCCCCTTCCCATGTTTCTCAGAGCTATGCTGGCCCCTCCCCACAAATCAAAGGCTGCAGGGTCTGCTCCCACCCCCACCCCCTGGCACCCAGAGAGCAGAGTAGCACACAGGTCCTTTCAGCTTCACAGGGTGTGTGGCCATGTGCTGTACCTTTCGCGCCCTCCATTTCACCATAGGCTCCACCCCCATCCTGCCCCAGTTCACAGGGATGGGGGGCAACGGAAACTGGGGCCTACTCCGTCTCCCTGGGACCAAGGACCACAGCCACACGGCCCTAAGTTCCCCACTTTTAGACCTGAGGGCATCCATGCTTCCGACGATTCTTGATCCACCCAGGACCCCCATGGGAAGGACTCAGAAAGCCCTGAATTCCTCACCCAAGCTGTCCAGGAAGCCCCCTACCCAGCTCACCACATTGCTCCCCAGCTCAGGGCCTGCTGGCCACACCTCAGTGCCTTGAGATCCGTGGCGGGTGTCTCCACCGTAGAAATGAGCAGTGAGGCGTTGGCCCTGTGCTGATCATCCCAGGCTTCTGTCTGAGGTAGGAGAGATGTCAGCCCTCCTGACCCCTTGCTTCTCAAAGGTGAGTCAGTAGCCAAGACTGGCACTTTATCACATTGTTCCTTTTTAGGAAAACAGAACACAAATTCCATATCCTAGGATACAGCCCCTCCCCAGACCAGCACCCAAGGGCCCATGCTCCAGAAACTCTGCACTTGTCCAAATTGACTGGGGACAGATCTGCCCTTTGCTAAACCTGTTTGTGGACAAACACCCTGGGTGGCCCTTCAGTCCCTGGTGGCTCAGTGGTAAAGAACCCAACTGCCAATGCAGGAGACACAGGTTCAATCCCTGATCTGGGAGGATCCCACATGCCATGGAGCAACTAAGCCCGTGTGCCACAACTACTGAGCCTGTGCTCTAGAGCCTGGGAACCACAATACGAAAGCCCACACATTGTAGAGCCTGTGCTCCACAACAAGAGAAGCCCCCAGAGTGAGAAATCTGTGCACCGAAACTAGAGAGTAGGCCCACTTGCCACAACTAGAGAAAGCCCTCACAGCAACAAAGACCCAGTACAGCCATAAATAAATAAATAAAATTGCTTTAAGAAATACTACACTTAAAAAAAGAGGCGATCAGGATACAGACCCTGGGAGGACTTGGGGAAGTGGCCTCACAAGAGCCCTAAGCTCAGACCCCCTGCCTTTAGGAGCGGAGGGAACTGACTTCTACTCTCTAAGCCCTGGATTTGTGGCACTTTGCTACAGCTTTCCCAGGGCAACCACACACCTAGCACTTGCTCTGCACCACCACCCCAGACACCCCAGAGGGGCTGTGAGATGCTGCAGGACCACCTCGGCCTGGGGCCCTTGCAGACACCCGGTGGAGTCAGGGTTTGCAGATGCTTCTAATTGTGTGATATGACCAGATGGTCTGGCCCTGAATTCCTCTACATGTGAGAGCGAGCTCCCCTCCCTCTGGCCCCTCTGGCAATCTGTGCTTCTGCGTTTTCATTTTTCCTGAGTGACACATTCTGGGTGACAGCTCACCTCCAAAGAAGCCAGGTGCCCCAACTCAGGCTCCCTTCTGGCAGGTGCATGGCACCCCAACCCAGGGCTCTCAGTGGCCTCCTGGGAAGTCACACTTGGGACGGTGACCCACACCGAGGTGGGCCAGTTGGTGCTCCTGGGTCCCTTATCACACTAGGACCCTGTCCAGGCTCTGCTCCTTGGACACTGATCCGATGTCTGGGATTCTGGCTTCCTGGACGCCAGCAAATCAGGCATTCTCATTAGACAGCTCCCAGATTTCTCAGTGGATTGCCAGTCACAGCCCTCACCCATCTTTCCATGGAGTTTCTTGTCTTTTTCTTGACAATTTATAAGTTCTTAATACAATATTTATCTTGTAATCACTTGTCTGCTTTAAAATATTTTCTCAAATTGATGATTTGTCTGCAGACTTTACTTATGGATTATCTTGTTATGTTTAAGTTTTAACTTTGATATAGTAAGTGTGATTATGGAAAAAATTTGTTTATTGCATTTCTGCGGACAGAGCCTGCACAAGGGGGAAAAAAACTTAAAAACAAACAACTACTGTTGATCTCTTCAAAGAGAGAAGAGAAAATAGAGTGACCATAGAAAAAGATCTGAGTGCTTTAGAAGTAAATATTCAGAGACCAGGCACAAACCTCAACAAAGGAAACTAAAGCTGAAAGACCCAGAAAAGGAGATCAGGTCACTTACTCCAGTCTATGAGCTCCCAGGTCCCAGTGATACTTACCATGAAAGAGGGAATAGAGAAAACAGGAGCTGGGAAACAATTTAAAATTAATGATTAAAGAAAATATCCTGGAAATGAGCAAGAATTTCCAGACTCACTGAGCCACGGAGCTCATGGTAGAAGGTGAGAAGGAACCCACACGAAGGCCCTTTTCATGAACTGTCAGAACACTGGAGACAAAAAGGAGCCCTGAATCTTCCAGTAAGAACTGACAAGCCAGTTGACCTCCTGATCAGGAGTTAAAAGTGACATGGAATTCACTCACAGCAGCCTCAGAGGCTGGGGTCCCAGGTTGGGGGGACAAGGTTCTGAGCTGGAGGGCCATCCCCAGAGACAGGCCTCCATGTTGGGGAGGGACAGGCATTAAAAGCCCCATGTTTGTGGGAGCCCTTTCTCAGGAAGGATGTGCTTCATCAGGACCATGGTGAACCCAGAAAGAGGAGAATGTGGGGTCCAGGGAAATCCAACCCAAGGGAAAAGCAAAGGAAATCTTCCAGGTGAGATCCAGAGATCCTGGGGTGCCAGCCCTCCTGTAGACCTAGGAGGACCAGCCCCCAAGGGGCCAGGGTGGAGGCTCCCAGAGGTGCTGCCTCAGAAATACCCGTGTTTTTGAACTGAAGCCACAGCAAGAGTCTGAGGACGAATTAGTCATGAGTTCAGAGAAAACTCAGCAAGCATGAAAAAAGGAAGGCGATGATTAACTCTGGGGAAAACTGCACATGTTCAGATTGGAACAGTAACCATGGCCTGGCTCAGGCTTGGTGTGAACACAGACAGACCTTACCACTGAATTCAGAGCTAATTAAAATTAGAACGTCATTCTGTTGCAAAAACAGGGGGACCTGAGTGTGTAGGGGGAGGGGAAAGGTGGAAGAAATAAACACCAGCTTCCCTGGGGTGAATTCAATAGACAATACCTAAACCTGAAACAATGAGAAGCTGTTATTCAATCATGTTGTTACCCAAATGCCGATAAAGGGCCTAGGAATTAAGTGGGAGAGGGAATTAGTTGCCTCAGGGGCCAGCAGGGTGGCTGGTGGGGCCGTATTTGTCTGAGCCTTGTAGAAATGTTTGAATCTTAAACCACATACAAGTGTAACTCTGATAAAAATGAAATTAAAACTGAGCCAGTGCCCTCCCACACGCTGAGGTCTGGGAACAGTGTCCACGACCCTGGAATGACCTGTAAGCAAACTGGGCCGAGGCCCCCTCTGCTGTCACTGTCTTTCAGGATATGGCTCTGATTACCTAGCCTTATGCTCTGCCATGCCTTCCCTCTCTTCTCTGACAGTTGAGATTCTGCTGGGACAGTGCCCATTTCTCTGGGTTTTCCCATCACAAGGCCACGTGGGGTCCAGCACCCCAACCAGTGTCCACCTCCCTGGTCAGGCGTGGCCTCCCTGCGCCCTGCCCATCTTCCCAGGAGGCCACGCAGAGTGAACGCTGCGGCGGAGCCATCCCAAGTCTTAGACCCACGTCTTACTTCTTTTGTACCCTCTTCTTACTGGGGCATCCTGGACAGGATAGAGCTTCAGCTTTGGTGAAGGAAGCTAGTCCTGCTCTAGCCGATCCCGAATTCCACACCTCTGGGGGAACTCACAGATACACGTGACTATATACATGGAGTAAATTTGGTTTCCTTGCAAGAGCCTTGTGCCCGCTGTCATGCAAACTCACGTGTTTCAGGCCTGCTCCCTTCCCACGGGGCCTGCATTCTGGCTGTCATCCTCAAAGGTGGCCATGTCACAGGCACGCTCCGTAAACAGTTTTGGGCCTTAACAGTCACCCTTGCCCACCAGAGGCTCGAAAACACCCACCAATGTCCCTGAGGGAGGCCCGTGAACCCCCTCACAAGGGCGGCGTGCCCCTCTGTCCCCTGGAGAGCCCAGCCTGCTCTGCTCTTTCCACACAGGCCCCAGGGTGTGCCGCTGACCTGGTCCCCACCCCCTTGCCCAACAAACAGCAGAGAGAAAACCTTCCGGCCAAAACAGGCTTTTCCAAAGACCCCTACTTTCCCTGCAGGCGACTCTATGCTGGCCCAGTGCTCAGACCCTGAGCTCACAGCTGCAATGGCCCCCTTGGCCCCAGGCGGAACCCGGTGACCGGACTGGACTGGACAGCAGCAAAGTTTCAAAGTCGGGGGAGGGGAGCGCTCGAGCCAGCTCTGTGCAGAGGCCACGGAGTGACCACGGACCCCCACAAGACAAGCTCTCCCCAGCACCAGCTGTGGGCCTCAGTCCTACCTGGTCCCCGTAGAGGCGGCAGGCAGTGTCACCAAGGTGCAGCTCCCGCTGCCTTATCGCGGCCTGGCCGGGGGATGCGGTGGAAGCCTTTGCCTGGTACAACCCGCTTCTGCAGCACAGCCCAGGAATTCTGCCTTGAATAATCTTTAACTTCTGCTCGAGAGAAAACTAAGGTTGTGTGCCTGTCTGTCTACATGGAATGCCAGGGCCTTCCACTCAGGAGCAGAGTCCTCGGTAATAAAAAAAAAAAACCCACCTCGTCATAAGAAGAGGAAGAACAGAAGAAGAAAGTGTCTGGGGATCCAGCTAGCCATCAGCAGCAGCAGCAGGCCGGTCCCATCTTGCTCTTTGGACATGAAGCTGCGTTGGTGACCGCCCCCACCTCCCCAGCCTCTAACCCCACACCCAGTTCTGCGATTTCTTCCAACAGCCTCATATTTCAAACTGCCAGAGCCAAGCTGGCGCCACCCCTGCACCCTGCATGTCCACCTTCCACACTGGGGTTAGTTCTGTGCTCATCCAGTATTGGGCCTGTGAACTTGCAGCTGCAGTGGCAAGTCCTCTCAGAGCTCCCATGAGCCCTGTGGCCACGACGGGGGAGGGGACAACCTGGCCAGCCCCCCTCAAAATGGCTACACAGGGAGCTGAGAAGCCAGAGTTTTCCTTTAAAATGACCCCGAGTTTCTCCAGCGCTGGGACAGGAGTGATCAATGCTTAAGGTGCCCAGGTGAGGCCCGCAGACCCTGTGAGGGAGGGCACTGGCCCCCCAGGACATGAGATCATCACCACCCAAAGGATAGGGGTCTGCAGCTCTGTTCTGCAGGTCTCCCCAGGACCTGCCTTGGAGAGCCTTGTGCCTTAGAAGCTGAGCTTAGTGAGGTGTAGGGGGTGAGGGGGTCTTATGCAGCAGCCAGAGAGGCCGACACGAGAGCCTGGGCGCGGGGATCCAGAAGAGGCTGCTTCCACCAACCGCCTGTCCTGGGCTCCCCACACTCCTCTTGTAGCGTGTGTGACCCCCGCACCTCATTGAGTGACCACAGGCTCTCTGCCAAGGAGTGGGACACTGATTCAGACCCACGCTGGGAATAAACCTCACACAAGCTTGCAGAGGGGCCCCCTTCACGGCCTGCCTGCCAGCAAGATGGTCACCCAGAGAGAAGTGAAGAGAGAACCCAGGCAAGCGTGCAAGGCCAGGACCCCTGATGGCCAGAGCAGCCTGTTGAGTGTGCATGGCTGGGGATTCTTGGGCAAAAGGGCCCTCCTGACTTCCTTGGTGGCATAGTGGATAAGAATCCGCATGCCAATGCTGGGGACATGGGTTCAATCCCAGGTCTGGGAAGTTTCAATGTGACTTGGAGCAATTAAGCCTGCGCCCCACAGCTGTTGATCCCGCGCAGAGCCCACGCAGAGCCTGTGCTCCGCAATAAGAGAAGCTACCGCAATGAGAAGCCTGTGCACCACCACAAACAGTAGACCCCTGTTCACCACAACTAGATAAAGCCTGTGCAAAGACCCAGTGTAGCCAAAACTATAAATAAATTAATTAATTAAAAGGGCCCCAGTCCTTCTGACCAGGGGCCAAGCCAAGGGGTGCCAGTCACCCTCCCACTCCTGCTCATCCCGCTCCCTCCAGGCTGCGCTGGCTATTTGGGGTGCTAACACTGCCAACCCCATATTCCTCCCCCCACCATCATTCACTCAACCTTGGATTTCAGGACATGTCTGCAGAGCCTAAGCATTCAGACATGCTCCGGCCCTGTGAGGTGACCCCTTCAGGCTGCCCATCCACACTTGGGGATGCCTGCAACCCCCACACAGCTCTTTGGGGAGGTCATCACCCAGCTGGTCACATCCCCAGCTGGGCTGCCTTGTCCACACCTGGCCACCCTGATCATATTCAGCCACCCTGGCTGCAGCTGCTTGCCACGTTCACACCTGGCCACCCCATCCACTCTCCCAGGGTCCCACAGCTGCATATGCTCCAGTCTTCCCTGGTGGACTGTCTGATGGGGAGGTGGCACTCATGTGCATTTCTCTCCTGGGCTTGAAGGTGTCCCCACATGAGGTCTTCTGAAACATGACCATTTTCTCACTTTTTGGGTAGGGTTCCTCTCCTTCCTGTTAAATTGAAGAATTCCTTGTGTTTCCTAGATAACAGTCCCTACAGATGGGCACAGTCACGATCTTCTCCAGTTCTGCCCATTCATTGGTCAGAAATCCTGATATTTATAACCAAACACATCCACTGTTTGCCTGAGGGCTCAGGTGCTTGGGGCGGTATCTGAGGCCCCTTCCCTGTCCCTCCCAGGCCACCAGGCAATCCCGGAGGGCTCTCCAGGTGGCCGAGAGATGCCTGCAATTTAACAGGAAGGAGAGGAATCCTACCCAAAAGTGAGAAAACATGCTCCACACTCCCCATGCCAGTGCTGCCAATTCACACTGACACACCTTTCCCATCCCTTGGCCCATGTGTCCTTCCTGCCTGGATGTGTGACTGTCACCCTGCCATGGTGTGTGACTAACCCCTGTCATGTACCCCAACGTCTGGGAGAGCGAGCTCTCCTCTTCCCCTTTTTAACATGTTTACTCCATTATTCATACCTTTTTCTGTCATAAATTTCAGAGTAAGCTTTTCTAGTTTCTGCAAAACTCCAACTGTAGTTGTGACTAGGATTGAATGGACCATACAGATTAATTAGGAAGAACTGACATCTGTGCCATGTTGCTCTCGCCCGTGAGAAGGCAAAGGACCCCTTACTGACTCAAATCAGCACTTCAGCCTTCATCTCAGTCTACAGCTCTCTCCATACAGGTTGTCTGTATTTTCGCCTAAGTTAATTCCTAGATGCTATATTTTCTCTCTTGCTATTGTGAATTCTTTTTTCCTAATTTGTTATTGCTGGTATAGCGCAATATTATTGTTTTTTCATTTTAAAAAATTGAGGTGAGATTTCATAACGTAAAATTAACCATTTTAAAGTGTCGGTTGTTCCAGTGGCAGTTAGTACATTCACAATGTTGTGTGACCGCTGCTGCTGCTACTGCTGCTAAGTCGCTTCAGTCGTGTCCGATTCTGTGCGACTCTGTAGATGGCAGCCTACCAGGCTCCTCCGTTCTCGGGATTCTCCAGGCAAGAACGCTGGAGTGGGTTGCCATTTCCTTTTCCAATGCATGAAAGTGAAAAGTGAAAGTGAAGTCGCTCAGTCGTGTCCAACTCTTAGCGACCCCATGGACTGCAGCCTACCAGGCTACTCCGTCCGTGGGAGTTTCCAGGCAAGAGTACTGGAGTGGGGTGCCATTGCCTTCTCTGCACCCCACCCTCAAATGCTGTCACCACTGCAAGGGCCCCTGAAACTAATCATACAGTGATTTCCTGTTCTCCCCACAGCCCCTAGTCTGCTATCTGTTTCTATGGATTTGCCTCTTCTGGATATTTCTTAAAAATGGGCTCACACATACTCACACATACAATATGTGACTTTTGAGACTTATCTGGCTTCTTTCCTATATTATTATTTTTTTATTTTTATAAATTAGACCTAACGTAAAATTAACTATTTAACCATTTTTTAAGTGCACAGCTCAGTGACATTAAGCACATTCATATTGTTGTAAAATCATCACCACCATCCACCCCCAGGACCTTTTCATCTTCCCAAATTAAAACTCTGTCCCTGGGACTTCCCTGGTGGTGGAGTGGTATAGAATCTCTCTGCCAGTGCAGGGCACGTGGGCTCAATCCCTGGTCTGGGAAGATCCCATATGCTGCGGGACAACTTAGCCCACGTGCCACAACTACTAAAATCCTACAGCCTGTACTGTAAGGCACCCTACAGCCTGTCTTCTGCACAAGAGAGAAACCATTGCAATGAAAAACTCATGCACTGCAGCTAGAGAGTAGCCCCTGCCCACTGAAACTGGACAAGGCCATAAATAAATAAATATATTTTTTAAAGCTACTCTGTCCCCATTAAACACTTGCTCCACACCTCCTATTCCAGCCCCTAGCACCCATCCTCCTACTTTCAGTCTGTGAGTTTCACTCCTCCAGGGACCTCATATAAATGGAGTCATAATTATTTCTCCTTTTGTGACTGGCTTATCTCACTCAGCCTAATGTCCTAATCTATGCTATGCTCTGTACAGTCAGCAAAAACAAGACTGGGAGCTGATTGTGGCTCAGATCATGAATTCCTTATTGCAAAATTCAGACTTAAATGGAAGAAAGTAGGGAAAACCACTAGACCATTCAGGTATGACCTAAATCAAATCCCTTATGATTATACAGTGGACATGACAAATAGATTCTAGGGATTAGATCTGATAGCCAGAGTACCTGAAGAACTATGGACAGAGGTTCATGACATTGTACAGGAGGCAGTGATCAAGACCATCCCCAAGAAAAAGAAATGCAAAAAGGCAAAATGGTTGTCTGAGGAGGCCTTAAAAATAGCTGTGAAAAGAAGAGACACTAAAGGCAAAGGAGAAAAGGAAAGATATACCCATCTAGATGCAGAGTTCCAAAAGAAAGCAAGGAGCAATAAGAAAGCCTTCCTCAGTGATCAATGAAAAGAAATAGGGGCAAAAATAGAATGAGAAAGACTAGAGATCTGTTCAAGAAAATTTGAGATACCAAGGGAACATTTCATGCAAAGATGGGCTCGATAAAAGACAGAAATGGTATGGACCTAACAGAAGCAGAAGAGATTAAGAAGGGGTGGCAAGAATACACAGAAGAACTATACAAGAAAGATCTTCATGACCCAGATAACCAAGATGTTGTGATCACTCACCTAGAGCCAGATATCCTGGAATGCAAAGTCGAGTGGACCTTAGGAAGCATCATTACCAACAAAGATAGTGGAGGTGATGGAATTCCAGTTGAGTTGTTTCAAATCTTAAAAGATGATGCTGTGAAAGTGCTGCACTCAATATGCCAGCAAATTTGGAACACTCAGCAGTGGCCACAGGACTGGATAAAGTCAGTTTTCATTCTAATGCCAAAGAAAGGCAAGGCCAAAGAATGTTCCAACTCCTGCACAACTGCACTCATCTCACACACTAATAAAGTAATGCTCAAAATTTTCCAAGCCAAGTTTCTACAGTACATGAACCATGAAATTCCAGATGTTCAAGCTGGATTTAGAAAAGGCAGAGGAACCAGAGCTCAAATTGCCAACATCCACTGGATCATAGAAAAAGCAAGAGAGCTCCAGAAAAACATCTACTTATGCTTTATTGACTATGCCAAAGCCTTTGACTGTGTGGATCACAACACACTATGGGAAATACTTAAAGAGATGGGAATAGCAGACCACCTTACCTGCCTCCTGAGAAATCTGGATGGAGGTCAAGAAAGAACAGTTAGAATTGGAGATGGAACAACAGACTGATTCCAAACTGGGAAAGGAGTATGTCAAGGCTATATATTGTCACCTTGCTTATTTAACTTATATGCAGAGTACATCATTTGAAATCCCTGTCCGGATGAAGCACAGGCTGGAATCAAGATTGCCGGGAGAAACAGCAATCACCTCAGATATGCAGATGACATCACCATTATGGCAGAAAGCGAAGAAGAACTAAAGAGCCTCTTGAGGAGAGTGAAAAAGTTGGCTTAAAACTCAACATTCAAAAAACTGAGATCATGACATCCAGTCCCATCACTTCATGACAAATAGATGGGAAACAATGGAAACAGTGACAAACTTTATCATTTTGGGCTTCAAAATCACTGCAGATAGTGACTGCAGCCATGAAATTAAAAGACTCTTGCTCCTTGGAAGAAAAACTATGACAACTTAGAACAACCTAGACAGCATATTAAAAAGCAGAGGCATTACTTTGCCAACCAAGGTCCATCTAGTCAAAGCTATGGTTTTTCCAGTGGTCAATTATGGATGTAAGAGTTGGCCTATAAAAGAAAACTGAGCATGGAGGAATTGATGCTTTTGAACTGTGGTATTGGAGAAGGCTCTTGAGAGCTCCTTGGACTGCAAGGAGATCCAACCAGTCCATCCTAAAGGAAATCAGTCCTGAATATTCATTGGAAGGACTGATGCTGAAAGCTGAACTCTAATGCTTCGGCTACCTGATAGGAAGAATGGGCTAATTGGAAAAGACCCTGATGCAGGGAAAGATTGAAGGCGCGAGGAGAAGGGGATGACAGAGGATGAAACAGTTGGATGACATCACCGACTTGAAGGACTTGAGTTTAAGCAAGCTCCAGGAGGTCATAATGGACAGGGAAGCTAGGTGTGTTGCAGTCCGTGGGGTCTCAAAGAGTTGGACTCGACTGAGCAACTGAACTGAACTGAACTGAATGTCCTAGCCAATACTATTGATTTTTATTCATTGATCTTTTACTTAACAATTGTATTGGACTCTTATTCTAAGGTTTTCCATCTATTCTACTGGCTTTTTTAGATAGATGATTGTACCTTTGCAAATTATACTGATTTTTACCTCCTTTCATAATCATACCCATCATCTACTTTTCTTTCTTTATTATGTTAGCTATGATCTCCAGTCCTATGTTGGGCAATAGCCACGACATGGGAGCACTCTTGGTCCCATCCAGATCTTAAAGAGAACGCACTAGAAGTTTCTCCAGTTAATGGAAAATTTGCTACGAGGTTTTCATGTGTGAAATTTGTCATGTTACTGAACTTCATTTTTAATGTCAATTTATTAAAAGGTATTTTAAAAATTACAAATAGGTTTTGAAATTTATTTAAAACTTTTCCTGAATCAGTTAAGAGAACCACATTTTCTTTTTTATTCTATTGAACTATCTTTGCTTTCCTATTACAAAGCCCAAATTTTAACAATTTTTTTGAGTTAGTTATTTTGTTTCTGGTTATCTGGTTAATTCTGTGCTGGCTCTTCCTTGCTGCATGGGCTTTCTCTAGTTGCAGCAAGTGGAGTCTACTCTCTAGTTGTGGTGTGCAGGCTTCTCACTGCCGTGGCTTCTCTTGTTGCAAAGCATGGACACTAGGGCGTGTGGGCTTCAGTAGTTGTGGCTCGTGGCTCAGTAGTTCCCACTCCCAGGCTCGAGAGCACAGGATCAATCATTGTGGCACATGGGCTTAGTTGCTCCATGGCATGGGAAATCCTTCTGGACCAGGGACTGAATCTGTGTCTCCTGCATTGGCAACTGGATTCTTTACCAATGAGCCATCAGGGAAACCCTACAGTGCCCATTGATCATAATGTATTATTTTTAATACCCTTGAATTTCATTAGTTACCGAGATCTGGATGATAAGAGGCAAACTGTAGATGCCCTTCACTGCCAGGACACACAGCAGGGCCCACCTTCCCAGGGTGCTGTTTGATTTACTTCAGCCCTGACCTTTTAGCCTTTGCTTGTCTATGGGAAGGTGTGCAAAGGAGAGGAATCAGGAATGGCCCAAGACACAGCACACTGAATATCAAACTTCCTAACACAAGGAAGATTGCCTGACTCCCCGTGTTCTGTGCTGGGCATCAGGGTCCAGCAGTGGACACGGTGGGTAGGTTCATTCCCTGACACCCAGGGGCCTAATGAAGTCCCTTTGAAACTGGAGGGACTATGGTGGAGAGGCCTCAAAGGGACTCAGGTGTTTGTTAGGCTGTTGTAGGATGTGAATTCCACTGGCATTTAAGATGCTCATGCAGTTCTCAGACAGTTAATCTGGGCAGAGAGTAGAAAAAGCATTTTAGAAAACAAGTCATCCTATGCAGGGAACAGGGAACACAGCTCATCTTTTTCAAGGGAGAACAGATCAGTAAAAGAGCTTACTGTCTGACATATAAGGTGTTCGAGGGACTTTCCTGGTGGTCCAGTGCTTAGGGCTTCACTCCTCTGCAGAGCGCATAGGTTCAATCCCTGATCCAGAAACTAATATCCTGCCCACTGCGAGGCTTGGCCGAAAAAAAAAAAGGGGGTATCTGAAGAACTGATACACTGAAATCCTCTGGCCTTGAGATAACATCTTTTCACAAGGGAAGCATCCCTAGGAAGCTGCACTTGGACAAGTATCCAGCACCAAGATTCAGAGAAACACAAGAAAAAGCATCTGAAAGTAAAGTGTGTTCAGACTTGTAATGTTGCTGGGGGTGCCAGGGCACCACGGAAGAAACCCAAGGAGTGCAACTGTGGGATATTGGGGTGTGTGCTTGCCCTTGTCACCCAGTTTAGGGTAACTTACGTCGGGAGAGGGGCAGTGCCGTAGCATGAAGATCTGCGGGGAAACCACACACATATGGGAGTCGGCAAAGGATGAGACATCCCCACCTAACAGGAGTGACAAGTTAAGGCAGCAAACAAAGGCCAAGAGGTGCCACACTGTCTGGGAGCAAGTCTGAGGATGAGGTGACCAGCAGGTCCAGACCAGGGAGGGTGGGAACCATGGCCATGGCCCCTGACAGCCTAGGGGTCAGAGATGTAGTGTGTTCCCTGGAGAAGACACTGGGTCAGGGGCAAGAATCTGACCCTGGCCAGGGGGCTCCGGCCCTGCCCTGGCACCAGGGCTGAAGTTAGAGTCTCCACATGGTGACAGGTTCCCCACACCCAACTGTCCGTCCTATGCCTCCGGGACCATTCTCTTGGCTTGCAGGGATGTCTCAGATGCCCAGAGTAGAAAAGGGCAGCAGCAACTGTGAGGCCCTTTCAGCTCTTGGGGACATGAGGGAGGCAGCTTCCCATGTCCTCCAGTGTTCGTGGTGGCAGGGCACTGACGGGTGGCTGGCAGGACCTCTTTGGAACGTGTGCACATGTGTACATGCGTGTGTGCACATGTATGTGCATGTGCATGCACCGCCACACACACCATGGGGAGTGACTGAGGACCACGTCTAGCCCTGGTCTGTGACCACTGAGGACAGGCCAGCTCCCTGCTGGAAAAGTGTGTCTGGATAGGCTGCCAGAAGTTCGGGGGGGGCTGGAGTCTGCCCAGGGTCAGATCCCTCAGAATCCAAAGGCTGAGCATTTCCCAGGCCCAGATCAGCCGGTGTACACCCCTTCCACCAGAACTAGCTGTCCTCGAATCCCAGACCCAGATCAGCCGGTGTGCACCCCTTCCACCAGCACCAGCCCTCCTCGAGTCCCGGGCCGGGCAGGGTGCCCGCAAGGCTACAGAGCAGTGGTGACCCTGGAGGTGGAGAAGGCCTTTCCCACGGGCCATGAGCTGAGCTTCTGGAGCCTCCCTGGGATGAGGGGCATTTGATAATACAACCTCGGCTCATCAGGATTTCCTTCTGGGTGAGATGTGGCCTCTAGGAGCCCACTGGCTGCAAAACCACCCCCAGCTCTATCTGATGCACGGCGAGGCACCCGGGGCCCCGGCCTGGTAGACTCTAGGCAGCACAGCAGCCGGGTGGCCAGGGCCCTGGGGATGCAGGACGCAGCTGAGGCCATGGAAGCCAAGAAGGGAAGCAGCTGCTCCCAGCACTTCACTGCCTTCAGAAACGGGCACAATATGCACGGTTCTCCATGGACTGCCTCGGGGCCAAGTGGCCTGGCCCTGGGAGGGAGCAGCTCTTAAAAGTGGTCAGCAATTCCCATGTTTAACAAAGGGGCCCTTCACAGTGAGTGGGCAGTGGGAAGTGACCACGGGACACTCAGGGGTCACCACTCAGCAGACAGAGCAGAGGTGCTGCACTGCCGGCAGGAGCTCACTGGCCGGCACATGGCTGGGTTATCCCTGGTGATGAAGCGGTACTCACAGGGAAGATGCCTAGGACTGTGAGGAGGAACTGCTGGCAGCCCAGCCCCAACATTATCCTACTGACATCTCCACGCATTTCCTTACCAATGTTTTTCTATGCACTGATGTAAATCTAAGCAAATAAATCCTAGGTTGAAACCCAATTTCGCTCGTTCCATCCCAGGCCACGCTCCATCTTCTCACTTGGTGTTATGACACCTCCCTGATGGAACATGGTAGCTGTCATACCAAAGCGGGCACACCGTGGTCTTCACTGCACGTCGTGGGTATTGTGTGCTTCACAAACCAAAGATGTGTGCCAACCCTGCACTGTCAAATAACTGCTAGCAGATTTTAGCAATAAAGTACTTTAAAACCAAGGTGTGCACATTGGGTTTTAGATATAATGCTATTGCACACTTAATAAACTACAGTGCAGTGTAAATATAACTTACATGCGCTGGGAAAGCAAATGCATGACTCGTTTGTTGTGATATTCTCTGTGTCAGGGAGTCTGGAACAGAACACGCAGGGTCTCTGAAGTCTGCCTGTATTATGTGTACATAACAAGTTGGTTCCTGGGTGTCGGGTGAGCACCTCACCTCCTTTTCTGGTCAGAATTCCAAGAATGAGCTCGGAGCCAGCGCCCTGGCAGGTGACTGCCCCACCAGTGTCTCCAGCTTCTGTTCACTTTACAGATGAGCCACACGGAGGCCTCTTGGTTCCTCCCAGGTATGGTTAGCGTGGGCAAAGCACTGGCCCCTAGGCTCTGCAGGCTAGCCGGATCCTGGACCCCACGGAGGGGTGGACACCCTAGCCCCTTTGGTGTTGCTCCCAGGGGGTACTAGAACCACCTCCAGGCCAGTGCCCCGGGGGTGGTGGGGTGGGGGCTGCTCCCAGCAAGAAATGTGGGGCCCTCTGGGCCTGCGCCCTCCCACTGCCCTCTTGCAAAGCGTGCTCACCAGCCACAGCATATGCGCTTGCACTTCAGGTGCCAAGGTCTGCGACTGGTGGTGCTTCTCGTTTCTGCCTGGGACCCTGGGGCTCTCTGGGCCCTTGACTGGGACCAGGCTCATCACTCCCTGGATGGCTCAGCTCTCCCTGACCCAGAGTGTGGGTCAGGCTCTGCAGTGTGACCCCTCTGTGCATCTGAGTGCAGACGAGTGCCCAGAGGGCAGAGGGGAACAGGGTCTGCCTGGTGGCACCTGCATCTGTCCAGGAGATTCCTGGGGGCCTGAGAGGACAGAGGCCGGAATGGTGATACAACCCCTGCCTAGCTTCTTGCTCCAGGGCCTGGGCATGAGGCGTTCTGGCTGAAATCCAGGTGGAAGCCAGCTCTGGATCTGTCCCCACCCAGTCCCAGCCACTTTGTCACTGTGGTCGGCAGAGGCAGGGGTCAGCTGCAGCCCTGGAGCAGCCCTTTCCTGGTGTTTGAGTGCCTAGTTGAGGTCCCTGCAGGACACACTGCAGCCACCACGGCCCCTCCACAGTGGGCAAGAGCTGGGGCACTGCCATCAGGAGGGCCTGCAGGTCCCACTGCTGTACCTGACTCCAGGGCAAGGGCGCCATGCTGCCCCCAGGGCAGGTGAACACTGACTGAGGCGCTGGCAGGCTGGAAGCTCCGTTGCCCTCGGGCGTCTCTCCAGGCCTCCGCCCCCACAGGGTACAGACGCTCCCAGGCTTGCTATCTCGGCATCAGTACATGGAGGTTAGGCACCAGGACATATCCTGTGCCTCTGCACCAGGACGGATGTCCAAAGCCCCTCAAGCGTGGCCTCCTGCTAAGTGGGCCATCGTCGCCATGCAGCTCGAAAGCCCCAAGGTGCAGCCAGCTCCCTTCCCAAGGCCCATGTTGACAACCCTTCCTGGACAGTCAGCCACGGTGGTTTGCTCTGCTGCCTCCCCGGCTGTGAGAACCTTCCGTGGCCTTCGTCCTGGTGAGCCCTTAATTGCCAAATAAATATTTGCCCAGGGTGGGGCTTGGTGCTCAGGGTTAAGTATTAAATGGGCTGAAAGCCGGAGGACCCCGACGCCACCCTCGAAGACCCGGGTGGCATGGGGATGCTGGCCCGGCTGTGTTCCCGTTCACCATCCAGACGGGAGGCAGAACTGACCCCAGCCCGGAGCAAAGGCCAGCCCAGGGATCAAGGAGGACCAAGGCAGCAGAAATCCTGGGAACGCGAGGTGCACAGGGGCGGGGAGGGGCACTGTCTGCCTCAGAGGTCCGCCAGAACGTGGCCTGTCCTGAACAACAGGGGACAGGGCAGGAAAAGGCACGTCGAGGCCGACTGAGTCAGTCATGTGGTGCTAGGTATGAGACAACCCCAACACGGTGCCTGGAAACAGCAGGGGGCTTCAGAGCAACTGATGTGGCATGAGGCTGCCCACAGGGGTGGCCACAGCCACCTGGTGACCAGCCCTGGACATGCCGCCTCTCCCTTCCTCATTTGTGTCCACGGAGAAGTAAACTGGAAGGTGGAGGGGAGGGCACTGGTCAGGATCAGCCCTTCTGGTTTGTTTCCCGGAAGCCGGTCATCCCATTGGTGGCATTTGTTTGCTTTTGCTGATGGACTGGCATTTGGTTGGTTAAGTAAGACTGTAAAGTGAGAGGAGTTTCGAAAAGATGCACATTTGTTGTCAACGTAACTCCCATGAAGGCCAGGCCAGGTGCACCTGTTCCCACATGGGGATTCCTGTCACTGCTGTCCCACAGCTTCTTGTGCACAGAATCGTGGGGACATGTTCATCATCAGGCTTCCCAACCTAGTTTTCACAGGTACACGTGTGCACTCATCCTGTGTGTTTGTCCCTGTGTGCAGCCTCTCTGACGCGGCCTCGAGTCCCCATGGTGAGTCAGAGTCTGGGCTGATTTTGTGCCAGTTTGGCTGGGCCACGGCGAGCCCAGGGACATGGCCAGATCCTGTCCCAGGCAATTTCCCATGAGATTAGCATTTAAATTGGTGGACAGAGGAAAGGAGATGTCCCTCCTGTGAGAGTGGGCCTTGTCCAGTCTGTGGAGGGCCTGAATGGAACGAGAAGGCCAGCCCTCCCCACTAAGGGCAGGGTTGGGGGAGGGGGGCTGTTCCTGCCTCTAGACAGGAGTGACCTGTCCTCTCTAAGCCTTCAGTGGGGTGACTACACTTCCCAAGGGTCTTGGCCTACATGACTGCCAAGTCCTCATAATGAATCTCTGTCTGTCCATGTACCTCCTGCTGGTCTGTGTTTCTGGAGACCCTGACTCTTACGTCCAGGTGGATGGGTGTCTGTGGCCACACAGGGCTCAGCTGGTAGGGGGAGGCCTGGGCTTGGGTCAGTGAGGATGTGAGCCACTGGAGGCCCCAATGTCCAGGCCCAGGATCTGGCCAAGACCCTCCCATGAGTGAGAGCGAGGGGCTGTGTGATCCATGGAGAAGGAGGTTTGAGACGAGGGGCAGGAGCACAGTTGCAGGGAAAGAGCAGCACCTGAAGGCCTGGGGAGGACACAGAGGACCAGTTCGGGGCCCTGTGTGGGCAGCAGGCCAAATGCCTCGAGTTGGCTAGGGCTACCCCTAGCGCATCTCAGGGTTTTGGGCACCCCAGGCAGCCATGGTGGGGAGTTTGGGGCACCAGTCCAGGGAGGCACTAGGGTCACAGATTGAGGCAGGGTCCCTTTCTCCTCCCCAGGGAAGAGGGCCTCAGTGACAGTCCTGGAGCATCAACACATCAATTTCTGCGTCTTGGGGAAGGGTCCAGACCCAGGTCTGCCCCTCTCCACTGTCAGAGGGCCTTGGACAGTGGAGGCGCGGGCTGCACACTCGGTCCAGGCCATTGCCTGCTGGACAAGGGCACCACCTACAGGCCTACTCAGGGACATGCGATCCCTGGGGCTCCAGCCCAGGATGGTCAGGCAGGAGATTTGTTAAGGACAAGCAAGAGACCGGCTTCCCTGCTGGGCTGGTGTCTGGAGCTCTGAGAAGCTTCCAGCAAAGGTTAAATGTATTCTTGGGCTTTCAATCATGAGTGAGGAGCACACAGAACCCAGAGGTCAGCCTGACAGGCACGGGGTCCATGAGGCTGGCACCCTCCAGGTGCTGTCCCCACCCAGCCCTTCACCAGGTCACCTGTGACCACACAGTCTGGTCTGCGTGCAGTGAGGACCCCAGAAGGCAAGCTCAGGGTGGAGCCTGTGCTTCCAGCACCTGGCCCAGCAGGCTTCCTGCTGGTCTTCAGAGGAAAGCTCCACCCACCAGTCTGCGCAGATACTTGCACACAAAGCCCACAACCCAGGGAAGTGGACCAGGTTGGGGAGGGCTGGGTGGGGTGGAGGGTTGTAAACAGCAATTAAGGCCTCCTTCTAATTGCAGGCGATTAATTAGCTGATGATTGAGCCTCCCCCAGCGTAGGGGCTGTTTGGAAAGAGCTAAGGACTGTCACCTGCTCCTCCTTGGGCTGCAAAGGTGCAGGAGGGTGGGGTGGGTGGGAAAGGGGGACAGTCTCAAGGGCTGCACAGAGGCGGGGTAAGCGTGAGAAGGGAGAGGACAGGCCCAAGGGGCTCTGGGGGTTGGATCCTGGGGGCCATTAGGCACTGGGCTGGGGGTCCTGAGTCTGCCTATGCCTGCTCAGCTTCCAAGTACCTGCGGAAAACACTCTCATAATGGGGAGGAGGAGGGGAGAGCAGCCCCCAGGGGAACCCAGAGCAGAGCGGATAATTGCTGTTCCCACATCCAGGAACGGGAAACAGCGGGAGGAGGCGAGCCTGGGCAGGCCTGCTCCTTGGGTGCCCAGGGACCTGCCTTCCTGGGCTGACGCAACAGAAAGGCCCCACAGGAACTCCAGGAGCCCGGGGGATGGGGATGTGGGCTGTTTGTGCCTCAGGTTCCTCTGGGCAACCCTGGCCCAGCCTGAGGGCCCTCCCTCTCTGCCGCAGCAGGATGAGTGGAGGGGCTGGGAGTCCTTTGTCTGAGCAGCCATCTTTCAGGAAAAACAAGCACGAGAAAGGCCACTGGGTTTCAGGAGACAGAAACAAAAACCCTGGGATGGTCAAGGCCAGACGGAGGCAGATAATGAGGCTACCCCATTCCCCGCCAGGAACTTCTTCCCCAAACTGCATCATTGCTGCCTGCCTGCTTCGTTGTCTTCTTGTCTCACATGTGATCCTGGGAGCACTCTGTCATCAGGCACAGAGCAGTCCCCACAAGGAACCTTCCAGCCGCGCCCCCACCCACTGTTGTCTATTCTCCGACTCCTCCATAATTCTGTCATTTCGGGGGTTACATGAGCCTTTGAGACTAGCTTTTCTTCGCCTGCAGCTCCCCCGTGCGGCAGCCCCATAGCTGGCTGGGCTGCTCTCCCACCTGGGACACCTGAGTGGTTGCCAGGTTTGGCTTTTACAGACAAAGCTGCTGTGAACAGTCTGTACAGTTTTTTTATGTAGACATCAGTCTTTGTTTATCTGGGGTAAATGCTCAGGAGTGCCATTGCCGATTGCTGCGGTAATGTTCGGTTGATGAGAAATTGTCAGTCAGTCTTTCAGGGCCTGCCCCTTTACATGTTCCCAGCACTGCAAGAGTGATCTAAGTCTCTGAGCCTGGACAGCATCAGTGCTGTCACTATGTTTAATCTTAGCCATTCTGATGGGTGAGTGGTGGAAGCTTCTGAGGTTTTAGCTTGCATTTCTCTGATGGCTAATGGTGCTGAGCATCTTCACAAGTACTTTTCTGCCACCTGTACTCCTTTTCAGTGAAATGTCTCTCACCCACCTTCTAATATTTTAAGCTATTTGCAAATGTAATATATTCTATTTCCTTCTCTCTCTCTCCTATTCTTTCTTTGGCTGTGCAGCACGGCTTGTGGGATCTTAGTTCCCTGACCAGAGCTTAAACTCGGGCCCCAGCAGTGAAAGCACTGAGTCCTAACTACTGGACTGCCAGAGAATTCTTGACATTCTATTCCCTTTTCATCTGAATTAACAAAATCCTCCCAATTAAATAATCAACAGATACCTATTTTAATTAAACTTATATGTAGGTTATTCCAAAAACTCTCTTAAATTTTCAACACTTAACGTAAGTTTAGTAGGATTGTAGGATTTCATCTTAAAGAAACAAATGTAAATAATTTCCTCTCTTGAAGGATGCTGCTGCTGCTACTAAGTCACTTCAGTCGTGTCCGACTCTGTATGACCCCATAGATGGCAGCCTACGAGGCTCCCCTGTCCCTGGGATTCTCCAGGCAAGAACACTGGAGTGAGTTGCCATTTCCTTCTCCAAGACATGAAAGTGAAAAGTGAAAGTGAAGATGCTTAGTAGTGTCCGACTCTTAGCAACCCCATGGACTGCAGCCTACCAGGCTCCTCTGTCCATGGGATTTTCCAGGCAAGAGTACTGGAGTGGGGTGCCATTGCCTTCTCCACTTGAAGGATGATTCAGTCACAAGGCTGACCGTCTGAATAGGAAAAGATCTCTGCATGGCAAACACAAAATGTTCCCTGATTTCCCTTCAATGCAAATAAATAACAGTGCCTGAGTCTTTGCTTCTTGTAGCTGTCCCTACACTGAATGAAAATCCCCCAGTGGGGAGGTATTCACTCACGGGAAGTCTGCTCTCGGCCCAGGCAGTAACCTTGATCCCAAAGATTTCTGGGGAATGCTGGCTAGATCCATCACTGACCCTGGCATCCCACATTGCTCCCTGTGGCCTTCATGGAGCCTCCCCCACATGACCGCTGTAGGGGATTTCATATTTTTGTGGCCCTTAAGACAGTAAACATATTTTTCCATTTTATCCTGGAAATTATCCTTCAACCTGATGGGCTCCTCAAAGATGCCCTTGTATTCCCCACCAGCCTAACAGGACTGGGACCATGCAGCTCAGGGGCTCCTCAGAAACTCCCAGAACATCTTTCTCGGGGTTGTCTGGGCCACATGGGACCATCGGCTGCACACACCCACCTGGCTTGTTCAGGATGTGCCCTCACCCCCAGCACCACTGCCCAGGCCTTGCTGGGCCCCTCCCTGCCCTGGGAGGGGGCCAGGTGAGCCCCTGCCTGCCTACCTTCTGGAGCAGGAAGTGGCACTCCACGCCCCTGATGGTGTGGTGCTGGACACAGCTGCCAGGAGACAGGCCTGTGTGGGGGCCACTGGGGGTGCATCCAGCACGGTGCTACACAGAGCAAACACCCGACCGCCGACACTGGAGGCTGACCCCAAAAGTCAGCATAATTTTCACATGTATTGTTGAAGGAAGGGGGTGACAAGGGGGACCACAACATACATTCAGGGGGCTGAATGTATTTCTAAGGAGTGGGAATTGGGAGTTTGGAAGGAAAAGGTGTAATCAAGATTAAAAACAAAAATAGAGACAGACTTCTGCTCCTGGCCAGAGGGCGTCACAGGGACCAGTCACCTCTTCCCCAACCAACTAAAACTCAGGCAAGATTCAGATGACTGCCCTCAAGGCACTGGACATCAGGCAACCAAGGACAGTGACTCCCAGATGCAGGGCCCCGGGCCCTTAGAGTCAGGAGATGGAGCTGATGATTCAGAGGACCCAGAATGGCTGGAGTGCCCAGGACCTCCTCACAAAGTTTGACCCAAGAGGGTCAAACTGTTTCCAAGAAACTTTTGTGCATCCCAAGATAGAGCTCAGGAGTACTGACGGAATACAAAATTGTCCAGCACCAAGGTCAAATTCACACCTACCAACCAGCCAAAGACTGCCAAAGCATGCTCAAAAGAAAATAGATAACTTCACTCAAGAAGTTGAATTCATAGTTAAAAACCTTCTCATAAAGAGAAATCCAGGCCTAGATGGCTTCACTGGTAAAAAATCTACCAAGTGTTTAAGGAAGAGTCAAGAGGAATTCTCTGCTTCCTGCTCTAGAAAACTGAAGAGCAGGGCAAACCTTCTAACCCTCTGTGTGTCCAGTGTGACCCTGATGACAAACAAAGGCCTTACAGGAAAACAACATCCCTTGCAACACAGATGCAAAAATCTTAGCCAACTCATTCTTAGAGAATTTTAGCAAACTGACACAGCAATATGTAAAAAGGGTAACATATGACCAGATGGGCTTTTCCTCGGGAATATAAGGTTAGTTTAACATTGAAAGTGAAAGTCATTCAGTTGTGTCCGACTCTTTGAGATCCCATGGACTATATAGTCCATGGAATTCTCCAGGCCAGAACGCTGGAGTGNAGCAATATGTAAAAAGGGTAACATATGACCAGATGGGCTTTTCCTCGGGAATATAAGGTTAGTTTAACATTGAAAGTGAAAGTCATTCAGTTGTGTCCGACTCTTTGAGATCCCATGGACTATATAGTCCATGGAATTCTCCAGGCCAGAACGCTGGAGTGGGTCGCCATTCCCTTCTCCAGGGGATCTTCCCAACCCAGGGATCAAACCCAGATTTCCTGCATTTCAGGCAGATTCTTTACCAGCTGAACCATCAGGGAAGCCCTGATGTTTAATGTTAGAGAATGTAATTCACCACACAGACTTTTCTCAATAGTTATTTTTAAAAAAAAGCATTCGACAAAACCCAACATCCATTCCTGGTTTAAAACAAAACAAACAAGCAAACAAAAAAACAAGTAGAAGTGAGATGGGGGTTCCCTGTGGGCCATGAGTATGAAGGACAGATAAGACTTCCAGGCAGAGGTGTCAAGGAGGCAACTTGTCACAGGAGACTTCAAGAAACTCCTAAACATTGAGATCTGCTCTCACTTTATTATTGGTTTTTACAGAATTGTCCTATTTTTCTACATTTTTCCCACAGGTGACTTTTGGATGCTTTTGTCAAATTGTGAAAGTGAAATCTTCTTAGTGTCTTAACAGGGATTCAGTGGATTTACAGATTTATTAATAAATAGATTAAAGAGAAAAAAACTACTACACAGAAAAAGTTGCAGATAATTTTATTGTTCATTTCAGAAACTTTATGGAAAAAAAATGCAAACCCTAGGCTTTCAATAGATCCCATGAAAAGACTCCTCAGGCCCCTTTGCCTTGCTATGTCCACCAGCCTGGAGACCTTTACCCAATCTGAACTAAGCCTCCTTCCCACTGAAGGCCCAGCTTGACCCAGACCCCAGCCTCCTGATGGGGACTCCTCAGAGACTCAGTTGAGAATATACTTGCTTTGGCTCATTGCAGGCTTCTTTGGCAGCATTTTCAGGGAGCCCGCATTTGACCTAAGAATCACTAGAGTGAAAAGACCACCCTCTGATACTAGATGATTTGTTATTAAGGGGCAGCCTGATGTTAGGGGCACGTGGGGCTGAAGCAGGCAGGCTCGGGATAAGTAACAAGATCCTGGAAGAACGCTGTTTCCACTGGAGTTCAGAAAACCACCGAGAAAGTGGAAATGGGCGAAATGGAAGGGAGCAGTGATTCTGTGACAGGAAGGGCAGCTGCGGGGCCACAGAGCAGCCACAGGTGGCAGAGGCGCCGCCGTGCCACCCACCATGTTTCTCAGATGTCCCAGCAATGCCAGGCCAGGTTCCTCCTGACTGCACGGGCCCACAGAGCTGCCACATTCCTAGGCACGATTTCATTCTGAGAGACTTCACCGTCACCATCAGGAGTCGCATCATCCTGAAATCCTGTAGTCAGTGACTCCCCAGCTCTGCTGTATGGCAACGAGGTGCCATGAGGTCATGCTTGGAGCCTACATCAGCTCCTGCCTCGGAGGACCCCCGAGGGCCGTCCCGAGAGGGAGCGCCTGGCTCTAACTAAAGAAATTCAGTGACCACTGTCCTCTGGAAGAGAAGACACAAATGTGACTCGGCCTCCAGTCCTCAGTACTCTTCCTAGGAGAGCAGTAGCCTCACACCACAAAATAGATATTCTGTTGACATTCAACTCTGGACACTCAAACTTTGGATGAGTGTCCTGAGGCGGCACCTCACGGGGAAGAGAGCCCACAGGATTCGGGCCAGATGGCCAGTTGGGGCAGAAGCCAGCTGAGGGTGGGGATGGTGTCAGCCTTGGAGTCTGGGAGCTCCAGTGTCAGGTGTGGGCTTATGCTAGCTGTCCTGCAGCACCCCACACACCTGTAGATCCTGACCCTAACCTGCACCCTACTCTTACTAGACACTCCCAGGGATGCCCACAGGGCCCCCATCCTTTCATCGGCACACCTGTGATCCCATGTGCTGAGAAGTAAGGACTGCAGGACATATACACAGGCAGAGCCTGAGATCACACAGGCAGACATTCCTCCAGTGTCATCCTTTCGGAACAAACCAATCTGGGATGCCAACCATCCTGTCACCTAGACCCCATGGTCTTAGGGATAGACTGGGGAACATTCCCAGCGCCTGGGAGGTACCACAAGGCCAGAGTGGAGTTTTTGTGGAAAGAGTAACCAGTTGGACCAGCTTCACCAGTTCAGAGAAACCAGAAATCTATCCCATCCACCCCTATTCATATCGAATAAGGAAGTTTGAGAGAGAACTGAAAAGCCCATGTTTTATGTGTCCCTGTGGACTGCAGTCTGCGGTGTGGGAGCCCGTCTTCGTCTAGGCCTCTCAATTCAGACCCATCAGCCCAGACACTTCTCTCCAAGTAGCCACCTTTGAGGGAACTCAGCCCCACCCAACAGCACAGAAAGCACAAAAAGGCGATGGTCGATTGTCCTCTCTTTTCACCAAGCGCCTCTGCACAGCCTTCCCTAAGGACAGCCTTATGCGGACCAGGTCCAGGGAACCCCACGTACCCCGACCCCACAGGCTCTGCCTGAAACCCTGAAAGTGGCAAAGCTGGCGCAGGGGTGGGGTGAGGGGCGGAGCAGGGCAGCCCAGGAACAGCTGCCTTCCTGGGGAATCACACACAGAGGACACAACCCCCACACAGGCCTTTTCCAGGCCCCGCCGTCCACCATGCCTGAGCGTGGGGAGCAGCCCCCAGGTCGAGTCCAGAGTTGCTGCGGGGACGCTACTTGCAGTCTGGAGTCACCCTCCAGGACACATCTGTGTAACCCCGTGCTGTCTCAGGAATCGCTACCCTGGTGGACACCAACAAGCAGCCTCACTGAGCATCCGCAGAGGAGTTTTGGGCCCCCAACTCCAGGAGCCAGATGCCCTGGCACCGACAGCCTGGCTTCCCCGTCTCCTGGCAACGCCAGAGACAGCTGCGTGTGAGAGATCCTGGGTAGCATGGGCCTCCCCTTGCTTCTGCTACTCTATCGGGGCCCTGAAGATATTAGAACACATGGCAAGAATACACATAACTGTACAAAAAAAGATCTTCATGACCCAGATAACCATGATGGTATGATAACTTACCTAGAGCCAGACATCCTGGAATGCGAAGTCAAGTGAGCCTTAGGAAGTGTCACTACCAACAAAGATGGTGGAGGTGGAAGAATTCCAGTTGAGCTATTTCAAATCCTAAAAGATGATGCTGTGAAAGTGCTGCACTCAATATGCCAGCAAATTTGGAAAGCTCAGCAGTGGCCACAGGACTGGAAAAGGTCAGTTTTCATTCCAATCCCAAAGAAAGGCAAGGCCAAAGAATGTTCAAACTACTGCANATAATTCACATAAGTGAGGTGCATAGATTCAGTTTGACCAATTTTGACAAATACATACAGCTGTGTAGCCGGCACATCGTGGTGATAGAGGGCGCTTCTGTCATCCCTAAAGCTTACCTTGTGTCGTGTCCTCTGGGTCGTCAGGTGGAAGCCCTGATCCCCATGTGTTGGTGTCTACAGCTGGGCCCTCAGGGGTGCTCAGGGTAAAGTAGAGCTCACGAGGGGATCAATATACTAGCAACAGGAGGAACACAGTTGCTTGCACACCAAGGAAGGGCCTGGAGGATCTTGAGAAGGAAGCCTTCTGCAGTCCAGAAAGGGCCTCAACAAACCCAGATCTGCCAGCACCCGGATCTTGGGCCTCCCAGACCCAGTTCTGTGAGGAACAGCATCTTGTCTACGCTGCCCTGGGCTGACTGAGACTTCCTAAGCCTTCCCAGACCCACCTCCCAGAAGCAGGCACAGTTCTGACTTCTGCCACATTCCTTTGTGGTGCCATGTTAGACCTTGTGGTCTGTGGAGTGGCCTTGGTTGTCCTCAGCATCGTACCTGTCCCTGGAGGGCGCTTGGGTGGGTTCCTGGCATTGCCCTGGGTGACAGAATTGTGCACATTCTTCCATGTGTGTTCTGTGGGCATGAGACTGCCGTGTGGGCCTGGTGGGCAGAGGTATTTGCTTGTGTCTTCCATTTGCATGTGCTTGAACATTGATGCTGGGCCTGTTGCACCCACTCAAGGCATCTAAGCAGGTCCTTTAGGTCTCTGGATACAAGCCGAGACAGGTGTGTGTGTGTGTGTGTGTGTGTGTGTGTGTGTGTGTGTGTGTGTGTGTGTGTGTGTATGTGTATATATGTTCAGTCATGTCTCCAACTCTTTATGATCTCATGGACTGTAGCCTGCCAGGCTCCTCCATCCATGGGATTTTCCAGGCAAGAGTACTGGAGTGGGGTGCCATTGCCTTCTCCGGGGAAGCCCTGGCTCAGTCGATAAAGAATCTGTCTATAATGCAGGAGACTGGAGTTTAATACAGATAGATAGATATTACCGTCCATTGTTTGAACTTGCCTATTCACATTATCAATGGTGTCTTTTTAAAATTAACTTAAAATCTTTTGGAGTAGTTTTAGATTTACAGAAAAGTTGCAAACCGAGGCACATTTGTGAAAGCTTAAACACGATAGCACTCTGTTACTGTTCCCGGCCCTCCAGGCTTCGGGTCGCATGCTGC
The DNA here is from genome assembly GCA_006410615.1 of Neotragus moschatus. NCBI lineage: Eukaryota > Metazoa > Chordata > Mammalia > Artiodactyla > Bovidae > Neotragus > Neotragus moschatus. The sequence continues at coordinate 3,006,279 of SJYA01002443.1, forward strand.
CTCACAGTCCTCTTTCTGCCCTGGATCCCATGACAGCTATGAGGAGGACTCGTCAGGTGTTTGTAGCATGTCCCTGATTTGGGGTTTGTTTGCTATGTTTTTTTCTGGTTGGATAGGGGTTGTGGGTTTTTGGAAAAAGGACCCCAGAAGTGAGGTGGCCCTCTTGTCACATCACATCAGGGCAGCTGACATTTGCATGACATCATGGGGCTGTTGGCCTGGTCACCTGGCTCAGGTGGTGTCTGCCAAGGAGAGCTGCTCCTTGTCCTGTTCTCCAGTCTCTCTGGCAGCCATGCAGGGAGAGGCAGCCCACCCTGCTGGGGGTGGGAGCTAACCTCAGGGAAGACCCACCATGTGGTCTGGAATTCCATGAGGAAGACAGACTTGTGGGTGTGTGTCTGCACTCTGGAGGGGACCCAGCTCTGTGCTGTTTGTCTGGCGGCTCACCTGTTCCAGCCTTGACCACCATGATGTCATCAACCCCCAGCTGCTACTTTTAAGAATTTCTTCCCTTTCTCACATTGCCAGCCACTCCAGCTTCTCTTCCTCTTGTAGTGTTCCTGCCACAGTTCTCCAGGGAGCGTTAGCTCATTTCATTGGAGAGTGGGATTTAGAGACCAGGAACCAAGCAGTGGGTGTGGGCATTGCTGCTGGGGTCATTGCCTGTAGTCCTCTTAGCAGATAGGTAAGTATATACCTGTTCACCTGTGTGTCTGTAACCTGTAATCTGTAACGAAATTACTTATGTGTAACCTTCTCACCACCATTGCCATCATTTTCTTATTTGTCCCACCCCAATGTATTTAGAAAGCAGTTTCAGAATTTTTCACCGATACACCTCCCCACCTTGAGAAACAAAATTATCAACTTGAGTACAATGTTTTATATTCTGTTTCTTATCATTGGTCTTAACAATTTCCAAAGAGTATTTTCCAAACACTCTCATCCTGTCCCCTCCTGTGTGTTAGTGTCATACGTTGTGATGCAGTTAGATTCGGTGGCCACAGTCTGCTTTCCGTCCTGACATCCCTGGTGGGTGTTGTTGATTTTTTTATGTATTTTAAAGTATAATCTATGATACAACTTTCTGTAGGTTTTGGCAAATGCATAGAGTGTATATCCACCATAGTGGTGTATTTTAATGAGCAAAAGTGTTTAATATTGTTGAAGTTCATTTTATCAGTTTTTCTTTTTTGGTTCATGCTTTTGGTGTTCTATTTAAAAGTCTTTGCCTAACCAAAAATCAAGGGCTTCCTAGGTGGTGCTCATGGTAAAGAACCTGCCTGCCGATATAGGTAGACAGAAGAGACATGGGTGCGATCCCTGGGTCGGGAAGATCCCCTGGAGGAGAGCATGGCAACCCACTCTAGTATTCTTGCCTGGAGAATCCCATGGACAGAGGAGCCTGGCAGGCTGTAGGGTCACACAGAGTCAGACACAACTGAAGCGACTTGAGGATGCACACACACAATCAAAAGTCACAAAGATAATCTATAATTTCTTGTAGAAAGTTAATAGATTCAGTTTTGTGTTTAGGTCTGTGTTGTTCAGTTGCTCAGATGTGTCTGACTCTTTGTGACTGCAAAAACCAATTTGGACTGAAGGCCAAAAACCAGGCCTTCCTGTCCTTCACCATCTCCCAGAGCTTGCTCATTGAGTCAGTGATGCCATCCAACCATCTCATCCTCTGTGGTCCCCTTCTCCTGCCTTCAATCTTTCCCAGCATCAGGGTCTTTTCCAGCGAGTTGGCTCTTCACGTCAGGTAGTCTGTGAGCCGTCTCTAATTAATTTTTCGTATGCTGTGAGTCTAGTTTCACCTTTTTTGGCTGCGATAGGTTTTCATTTTGGGGCAGGCTTTCCTAGGTGTGGCAAGGATGCGCGCACTTCTTATTGCAGTGGCGGAGCACAGGCTCTAGGGGCTGCAAGCTTCAGTAGTTGTGGCTTGTGGGCTCTGGAGTGCACGCTCCATAGTATAATACTGGGACCAGAGATTGAACCTGTGTCTTCTGCATTGGCAGGCGGATTTTTAACCACAGGACCACCAAGGAAGTCCTAGATTCACTTTTTATTCCATGTGAGTAACCAGCTGTCCAGCACCATTTGTTGAAAAATTTTTCTTTTCCCCATTGAATTGCTTTGGCACCTTGTCACAAATCATTTGATTGTTTTTGTGAGAGTCAGTTTCTGTTACACTAATCACTGTTCATCAGTCCACACTGTCTTGTGCCAGTTCCTCAAAAAAAGCCTGCTGTAATTTTGCTTTGGATTATATAAAATATTGGATAAATTTGAGGAGAAGTTAATCTTAATAATATTGAGTCTTCCAGTTCATTCACATGGATTAATGGAGATATCACACATATATATGTGTGTGTGTTTGTGCCTATATATATATACACCATTATAGTATATCTTTCCATTATTTGGATCTTGAACTTCTCTCAGCAGTATTTTGTAGTTTTCTGTGTACAGCTCTTACACATTTTTATATTAAATTTATTCCCACCAATAGATTGTTTTTGGATGCTATTGTGAATGATACTAATATTTATTTAAGTTTCATTTTCCAATTACTTGTTGCCAGTGTATAGAAATAACAATTGATTTTGCATTTTCTCTTTATATTCTTGGAACATTGCTGAATTCACCTACAAATCATGGCAGGTTTTTAAACTTTCCTAGGATTTCCCATATGAACAATCATGCTGTGAGCACAGAGGCAGGATCACTCATATATATTATTTATATATATCTATACAAGAGTCAAACTTGTTTCTTATAAAGCACATATCATTTGGTCTTGCTTTTTTATTCAATCTGACAGTCTCTATTTTAAAAAATTAACTTTAATAACTATCATTTATGAGGCACTTTATATGTATTATGTATTTTCATTTTTTCTAGATATTTTATTGCAGTTCATCAGTCCACACTGTCTTGTGACAGTTCCTCAAAAAAAGCCTGCTGTAATTTTGCTTGGGATTATATAAAATATTGGATAAATTTGGGGAGAAGTTAATCTTAATAATATTGAGTCTTCCAGTTCATTCATACATAATATGAAATTTACCACTTTAACCATTTTAAAGTCTGTAGCCTATAACGTTAAGAATTTTTATGATATTTTACAACACTTACCACCATCTGCCTCTAGAACTTTCCATCTTCCCAAACTGAAACTCTATCCCCATTGAACACTAACTCCCATCCCTCTTGCCCAGCCCCTGGCACCCACCCTCCTACTTTTTGTCTCTATGGATTTGATGACCCTGGTGACCTTATATAAGTGGAATCATACATTATTTGTCCTCTCATGACTGGCTTATTTCACTTTTTATTATGTCACCCATGTTATAGCATGTATCAGAATTTCCTCCTGTATAAGGCTGAATAATATTCCATTGTATGGATGGGCCACATTTTGTTTATGCATTCACTGATGGATATCTGGGTTGTTTCTACCCTTTTTGTGTATGTGTGGCTATTGTGAATAATGCTGCTGTGGACACCAGTGTAAGACCCTGTTTTTTATTCTTTTGAGTGTATAATCACAAGTGTAATTGCTGGATCATATGGTAATTATGTGTTTTATTTGAGAAACCGCCCTGCCCTTTTCTACAGCAGCTGCACCACTTAACATTTCCCCCAGCAACAGAAAAGGTGGTGGAAATTTCTCCACATTTGTTTTTTCTGGGTTTTTTTTGATAGCAGCCATCCTCATGGTTGTGGAGTAGTATATTTGCTGCATTTCCCTAGGGGTTAGTAGTGTTCATCTCTACTTTTTGATGGGGTATTTAGTCCATTTACATTTAGTACGATTATTAGAGTGTTTGGGTTTAAGTCTTCCACCTTCATGTTTGATTTCTGTTTTTCCATCTTTCCCTATTCCAGTCCTCCTTTCCTGCCTTTTGTTTGGTGTATCCAAGTTTTTAAAGCTTTTGTTTGATCTTTATTGACTTTTTAGTTCTGCCCTTTTATGTTACTTTTTTAGGGGTTCCTGTAGAGATTTATTTTGTTATGGTTTACCTTAAAAATTAATCTTATACTTCACAAACAATGTGAGATCTGTATACAGAGGGTCCCAGTGACCACCTTCTACTTCTTGCACTCTTGGAGGCATGTTTTACTTCTTGTGCTAGAAAATCCTACAACACAATTTTTATCTTTAGCTAATATTCTTTAAAAATAGAGGTGTATTATATTTAATGTTTAAAGTCTCAGATGCCTTTGTTTACTACATTGAGAATTTCCAGTGGCTAAGACTGTGCTCCCCCTGCTGAGGGCCTGGGATCAATCGCTGGTCAGGGAATTAAAATTCTACAAGTCTCTCTGTGCAGCCAAAATAAAAAAGGGAGAATTTCTATAGAACTGCACCATACTTGGCCAGACATGCTGATTGTATTAGTTGAACGTTGTAAAACAAGCAGTGCCCACTGGCTTCAGGAGAAACCTTTGGACCCCAAGTCAGTGTGGTGGGTAGATAGACGCTCCGGCACCAGGCCTGGCTGGTCCTCACCCTGCCGTGTACTGCCATGTGGTCTTGTGGTCCGTTTCCTCCTCTTTAAAAGGAGTCTATTGCAGGCATTGTTGGAAGGGTCGAATGGGTCAATATGAGTGAAGAACTCAGAGTGGTGCTTGACACACATCAGGTGCTGTATGATTGCTGTTCTTGCTGTGGTTACACAGTGAGCAGGTTCACATCCTTTGGAGATCCAAGATCTGCAGCAAAAAGAGACTGTGACAGACCTCTAAGTTGTGAAAATACATATCATAGGAGAATAAACCTCAGATGATTAATTTGATCGTCCTTCGGGGAATGTTTTAGAGATGAAAGGGGCTACTAAAGTAATGTACAGTGTAACTTACTATTTTAAATTAATCTTTTTGCAACTGGATTCACGCTCTTAAACAAGAATAGTGTTTGGGCATACATCCCCTGTTTGTTTCTCTGGGGCTGATTCCTGCCCAGTGGAGACAAGACCATCGTGGCCCGGTAGTTCTCTCCATGTGCCCTGCTGCTGACCAGGGGCAGCACGTCAGAAACTGCCTCTGTGCCCACCATTGGGTTTTTGAATTAAAAAACCATGCAGTGCAGTTAGTTGTTCCCAGGGTAGAAGAATTAGCTCCAACAAAGCAACTCTCCCTCAGGTGGTAGTTATCAACCAAGAATAAGCTATGGGAAGCAGCTGCCTATGGATACCTGAGGAGGGACATGGCAGGCAGGTTCTGAGGGCAGCTTAAAGAGGAAGTGGCAGGCCCAGAGTGTGTTTCCTGTTTGTACGTCTTAACTTTGAGGGCAGTGCAGTTGCAGCGGTAGTGTGGGGTGGTTAGAACTCTGGTGGAAAGACCACACTCTTCCTTGTTAGACAGGGAGGAGCTGGGCAGATGTAGCTGCTTCAGAGTAAGAGAATTCCCAGAAAAAAGAATTCTGCAGATAAATTCTGCTCCGATTTCTGGCTAAGCCCTGAACCAGGCACACACAGGGCAGGTGGGAAGCCACCTCAACCAAGTGAGGCACCGCTTATCACAACATTGATGGCGATGGTTTCCTTTTTGAATCTAATGAAATTAATTACCTACTAAATCATAACCATAAACTCTCTTCCCTTGCTTCCCTTGTAGCTCTGTAAAGAATCAGCCTGCACTGCAGTAGACCCGGGCTTGATTCCTGGGTCGGGAAGATCCCCTGGAGAAGGAAATGGCAACCCACTCCAATATTCTTGCCTGGAGAATCCCATGAACAGAGGAGCCTGGCAGGCTACAGTCCATGGGGTCGCAAGAGACAGACACGACTTAGTGACTAAACCACTACCACCAAATCATAAACCAGTCCTCTCTCCAGAGGAGTATAATTGAATTCAGAGTCTCTGCAACATAACAGATTGCAGAGTCTTTGCAATCCAAAGTTACTCCACATACAAAGAGCTGGGGTGCTGTGAACCATCCTCAAGAGGAAATACAATCAACAGACTGTCATCATGTAATGATTCAGGTGTTGGGTGATCAGACAGGCACTTCAGAGCCAAGGGAGTAACTGTGTTCAGTGACGTAAAGGAAAAGACACTCCTAGTGAACAAAAACATAGGAAATCTCAGCAGAGGGATAGAAAATGATTTTTAAAACCAGCCAAATGGAAATTTAGAATTGAAAAATATAACACTTGAAATAAAACATTCACTGAATGGGCATAATAGACTGGAAAAGACAAGAAGTAGTCAGTTGGGGGAAAGCAAGAGGAGCCTTAGGGACTCAGAGGGCAGTGACAAGTGTGAAATGCACAGTGACTGGAGCCCAGAGGGGAGGCGAGAGGCATGGTGGGGCAGGAGAAGTGCTTGAAGAACAGACTCTCCCAATATGGGGAAAAACATAGATTTATAGATTAAAGAAACTCAGGGAGTCTCAAACCGGGTGAATATGACTACAACCACCCCTGGGCACATCATTTTTAAGTTACTGAACACTTTAAGATTCACTTTAAAAATCTTGAAAGCAGCCAGAGAAAACCAACAGATTACATACACACAGTGCTGCAAACACTAGGAACTTATCATCATAAGGCCAGTGGAGTGCTGGAAGAAAGATAGTCAGCCTCCCAGCTGCATGTGCTAAATACAGATATTTTCAGAAAAAGGAAGGCTGATAGAATTTGTTGCCATCATCTGTGTACTGTCAGAAATGCTAAAGGAAGTTTTTCCTGGCTGAAGGTAAATGATATGAGGGTGAAACTCAGATCTTTATGCGAGTGATGAGCATCAAAAAGAGTAAATACCTGGGGGAATGTCTTCTTTAAAGTATGTATTTAGGGACTTCTCTGGCAGTCCAGTGATTAAGATTCCACACTGCCTATGTAGGGAGCACTAGCTCAATGCCAGATCGGATAACTAAGATCCTGCATGCTGCATGACTCACCCCCGTCCCCACCAAAACACTTGAAATATGTATTTAAAGAAAAAAACCAGAACGTGTCTCGAGTTTGTAATGCATGGAGGTGAAATATGCATGATGGCCATCAAATAAAGCCACGGGTGCAGGGCCCATGGACCTGCAGGCTCTGCCTTGGCGTGTCGTGCTACAGGGTTCTAAGCAGGCTGTGGAACAGGATCAGAGCAACAACCGTGAAGTAATGCAGAGAACCATAACTAAAGAGCTAGAAGATAAATTGAAAGGGAACTTAAAAAAAATACAAATAATATGAAAGAAAGCAGGAAAGAGAGAAGTAAAACACTGGAGAGATGAGCAGAAAACAAAACAGTAGCCTTAAACCTAGCCATAGTGTCATTATACACTTGCCAAAGCCTAGCATCAAAAGTGATCCTTTTCTAAGCATGGACTTGAGGCATGAATGATGTGCCCATGTAGGTCCATCAGAGTACTTCCCTGGGGCAGGATGTTAATAGTGGAAGAGGCTCTGCTGGTGTGGGGGCAGCAGGTGTATGAAACTCTCTTACTTCCTGCTTAGTTTAGCGGTGAGCCCAGCACTGTTCTAAAAAAAATAATTTTTTATGTATTAAGACAAAGGAACAAGTAGAAAACAAATAATAAAATGGTAGACCTGAGTCTAACCACAGTGATATATACATTAAATATTAATGGACTAAACTCTCCAGTTAAAAGTTAGAAATGATAAGAATGGGTAATAAGCAAGACCCTATGACATGCTGTCTATGGGAGATTCACTTTAAACAAAAATCACAAGCTGAAAATAAGTGGATGCAAAATGTGTATGTATACAAACAGCACAAAATGTGTATGTATACAAACCTGAGCTCGTCTTCCTCATGCACAGCTTCCTCCTACAGCTGGAGTGGCTGTACTAATATCAGGTAAAGTAGGTTCAAGATAAGGAGTATTACCAAAGAGAACCGGAAAATTCTAGTGATAAAATGGTGGTTTCGTCAGAAAAACATATCAGTTACAAATGCACCCAATAAAGGGAATAATAAGCAATTCCACAGTCATAGGCGATTTTAGCATCTTTCTCTCACCAGTTGTTAGAACAAAAGACCTAAAGAAATCAGTGAAGACTTAGAGGGTCTGAACAGTGCTCCTGGAATCTTGACCTGAGTGGTGTTTATAGAGCCACACCCATCAGAAACAGAACACAGATTCCTTCAAGTGCATGTTCTCTAACATAGACCAAATGCTGTGCCCTGAAACAAGCTTCCAGGAAAAGTGAAGAAGTAAAGCTGCATTTATTTGCGTAGGACATGATTATTTATATAGAAGATGCTAAGAAATCTGAAAAAGTCCTTAGGATGGAAAAAAGGCAAGAACCATTAGAGAAAAAATGGATGCAGTTAATTTTATGAAAATGAAACATTTGTTCTTCTAAAGAGACCCATAAGAAAATGAAAAGACAAGTCACAGAATGGGAGAAATGCCTGCAGTACACATACCTGGCAAAAGACATGTGGAGAGCTAGCATGTGATAATAGACAACTCAGCCGAACACGGTGGCCCAGAGATGTGAACAGACTTGTCACAAGAGATCTAAGGTGTGTGAGTGGCCCACAAGCAGGACAGAGGTCCTGACCATATCTAGTTGCAGAAACACAGATGGGAACAGAAGAGAACCCTCGTCCACCTGCCAGTGTGTAATCACGACCTGGTGTGGCCAGAGCAGGTGAGGCGCTCAGAGCTGCAGGGGCTGGATGTGGAGCCGTGGCCGGAGAACAGCTGGGCATTAGCTTCCCCGAGTTNAAAATGAAAAGACAAGTCACAGAATGGGAGAAATGCCTGCAGTACACATACCCGGCAAAAGACATGTGGAGAGCTAGCATGTGATAATAGACAACTCAGCCGAACACGGTGGCCCAGAGATGTGAACAGACTTGTCACAAGAGATCTAAGGTGTGTGAGTGGCCCACAAGCAGGACAGAGGTCCTGACCATATCTAGTTGCAGAAACACAGATGGGAACAGAAGAGAACCCTCGTCCACCTGCCAGTGTGTAATCACGACCTGGTGTGGCCAGAGCAGGTGAGGCGCTCAGAGCTGCAGGGGCTGGATGTGGAGCCATGGCCGGAGAACAGCTGGGCATTAGCTTCCCCGAGTTACCTTGACCCAGTGCTTCCAGATGTTGACCCAAGAAGGAAGGCAAGTGACCATGCAGGAACAGGCCTAAGAATGTCCTTGGCAGCGTTAGCCAAAATGCAGAAACAGCCATGTGGCCATTGGTAGGCAGTGGGCAGGGGAAGTGTCCTTACAGTGGATGCCACTGAGTCACAAGAGGGCAAAGTACAGAGGAATTCAAAGATCCCCATGGCCATGCTGATGGGCAGGAGCCCAACCCAAGGTGCGTGGATGGTGTGGTCTTTGCCCCTAAAATTCCAGGAGACACAGTCCACGTGCAGTGGTGGGGTCTGAGGAGAGGCAGTGTGGTGTGCACACTATCAGTGGTGTCTGTTAAGCAGATGGAGGTGTCGGCTGAGCTGATTCCTGAATCAAAGTTGGTAGCGTGTGTGTGACACCAGTAGTTGCCACCGAGGGGACTTCACATCCTAGAAAGGGGCCGGTGCCCCAGAGAAGAGCTGGTGTTTTTAATGAGGGTATTTGACTCCAGACTGGGGAGTGCCATCTGCTCCATCAGCCTGGACTGAACCCAGCACAGAGTGGGCAACAGGACAGACCCCAGCCTGGGACCCCTGGGCCCTGGGCCAGTGGACGGAGCCGCTCATCCCACAGGCCCAAGTGCGCTCTTTGGGACACACCCTCCCTTGAACCTGAGCTCGTCTTCCTCATGCACAGCTTCCTCCTGCAGCTGTTTTTATTAAGAGAAAAGACTTTTTAGAAGTGACTTTTGTGTGTTTGGGACAGATTATAATTGTGGTTCCCACCTTGCAGAAATCGATTAAAAGTCCAACTAACGTTTACTTCCAGGGTCGTGCAGGCTAGTGTGTTTCCCTGGTTACTCTAGAGATGTGGCAGCATGAGCACTAAATCACCTGGGCTGTCTCGTTTCGAGTAGTTTCTGTGTTAGGAAGTTTACTTGAGGCCGGTGATCCTGTTTTGTCTGTTTGCTCTCTGGACCCACTGCCCATCAGAAGCTCTTGCCTGGGACTCCCTGTGCCTTCGCCCCAGCTGGAGGTTGCTCACATGCCCTTCTGTGATGACGGCAGGTGGGCAGCTGATGTTGCTCTGACTGGTCTGGCCCTTCAGAGGCACACCCACTGCTGGACAGTTCTATCTCTGGGTGAAAATGCTGGAAATTGAATTCAGGTCCTAGGAGGACAGGATGAAGTGGTGGGTAGAATGGCCAGCTCCCCTGACCCCTCCACTCAGGTTCAGCCTCCTTTCTGGGAAGACCCAGTGCACGGGCGGTGGAAAGCCGGTGGGAGGGAGTGAGTCTGTCGGATCCTGATCTGGACGGGCTGAGCCCTAGGGTCTCCTGAAGGGAAGTCTGGTCGGACCCTGAGCCCCAAGGCCAAGGCCCAGATGTGTTTGGCTGTGTTTGACCAGCAGCGGNGGAAGACCCAGTGCACGGGCGGTGGAAAGCCGGTGGGAGGGAGTGAGTCTGTCGGATCCTGATCTGGACGGGCTGAGCCCTAGGGTCTCCTGAAGGGAAGTCTGGTCGGACCCTGAGCCCCAAGGCCAAGGCCCAGATGTGTTTGGCTGTGTTTGACCAGCAGCGGGGCCTCACCTGTCCACCTGGATTTGCAGGCTGGGCTCCAGGGTTGTGACACTCTGGAGCCAGCTACCAACCCCCTGACTGCTGATCGAGGGTGGCGAGGGCCTGAATGTCTGCAGCCCACATCCAAGAGGGCCAGGTAAGTGTCCTCTGCCCCAGCCCACCTCCCTCAACCATGCCCTGCGCTGGCAGGTGGCACCTGCAGCCACACAGTACCTCTCTCTCTCACAGAGCCTGCACTCCGGGACATGGCACTCCGGCGTGCCGTCTTCCTGGCTGGCCTCCTGGTGGAAGTTGCTAGCAGAGCCTCAGGAACTGCGGTAAGCACCTGTCATGTGGCACGTGGGCCCTTCACCAGGGGGTCTCGCCCTTCCACCTGTGGGCACCACCCTTGTCCCAGCCCCAGAGATCCTGACTGTACACCCTGTAGGGTTGGGGCCTGTGACTCTGGGCGGGCAGCTGATGCACGGGCCTACCCGTGGCCCCTGCTCCTCTCTGCCTGCTAGACCCTCCTTTCCCTCTGCCCAGCTGGACCTCTTCTTGGAGCTGAAATGGGGTCTCCACACAGCTGCCCACTGGCACTGGCCAGAGCTAGTGGGATGGACAGAGATGCCTGCTCCAGGCTCAACTTGGCCAGGTGACGACTACCAAGTCAGTGACACAAGTGTGCTGAGCGGTGGTTCCTGGAGGTGCCTGGCCACATCTACACACACCCGGCTGCCCGTCTCCAAGATGGTGGGCCTTCTGGCCGCTCTGCCTCAGCTGGGTTGGGTGGGACAGGTCAGCTGAGCCTCCCTTCTCAGGCTTGGCCTGGCCCCCATAGCGCCCTCCATTTCTTGGCCACCTTTAGGCACTCCTTGCGAGTCCCAGGCTGGGTCTTGGGAAACCTGGGTAAACACGGAGCAGAGCTGCCTGGAATGCCCTCTCGAGGCACCTCTAACCATCTGGTCTGTGACTGAAGCACCTGCGCCCCCCACTCCTGCATGTGGACCTGGCCAGCGTGTTTGCCCCTGAAGTGCTGCCTGGGGCAAACTTTTCCTCTGTGGGGGCCAAGCTGGAATCCTCCCAGGGGGTGTCTGTAGAACTGCAGGAGCATCACTGAGGTGTCCAGGACTGTGAGCTATTTGGTCGGGGGCGAGGGGCAGACGTGTCATGAGAGCCACTCAGGCCTCTCACCAGGGAGGCTGCGGGAGCCTGGGTTTATCTTTGTGAGTCACCACAGTCCAGAAACACATGTGCCTGCTTTCTTAGCAGCCTCATTTTTTGATTTTCAAAGCCACCAGCTGCAATTGTCGACTAGTAACTTCATTTGAAATGCCTGCCCTGTGCCTGCCTGTAGCTCACAAGGCGAGAGGTGGCAGCTCTGCCCCTGATCCAAGAGATCCCTGAGAAAGGGTGCCGTGGAGGCCCCAAGGGAGGGCAGCGGGCAGTGGAGGAGAGGTCCATCCCTGCCCACTAGGCTGCTCCGGTGCCCTCCTGACAGGCTCTCTGGGTCAGCCAGAGGGAGTCTTCTTCCTGCTCTTGGGAGTCTAGGTGCTGGGGAGAGTGCCCCAGCAGGTCCCAACCAGACACCTCAGTTGTTGATTCAATCTTCAAATGCTTTCCAGACAGCAAGTGCTGTCCCAGGGAGAGTCTGTGCGGTGCGATCGTGTGTCCTGACCTCGCTCTAGGTCAGCGGGTGCAGTCCCCAGATGCTGACTACAAGAGGCTGGGCCCTGGGTGTAGGGGTGAGCTCTCTGGGAGCCCCTCTGTGGATACCACCCTGGGCCTGGCCCCCACACGCCACCTGGCCACAGAAACTCACCGCTGTCTCCCCTCTAGGGTCAGCAGCCTGAGTGTTGTATGGATGCGGGGGACATCAACACCACCTGCCCAGGCACTAGCCTGTGTGGCCCAGGTGAGCTTTGGTGTGAACCAGCCTAGGCGGCCTAGGGAAGGAGGGGCTGGGGTGTGGGCAGAGGAAGCAAGGTTGATGGGGCCTCATTTTGAGAGTTGGGGCAGAACCCCAGGAGGACACGGTGGCCTCGTCCTGGGAGGTAGGGGCAGGCAAGACTGCCTGTTGCCCGCAGCAAGTTTCAGCTGGGTTAAGACAAGCTGATGTAAGATAGGAGCAGCAAAGTACACAAATCTGTGAAGTTTTACACACATTTTGTCTCAGGAGGAAATGAAGCCCCAAATAAGTGGCAGAACCTCAGTGCTAACACATCAGATTGAAAGAGGAGGTGATTGTGGGCAAGTGACTGAGACACGGGCAGCTGAAGGGGACCGAGGGGGATGGTGACAAGGCCCCTGAGTCCTGGTTGGGCGAAAGGGGAAGCTCTCATGGGGTTTGTTTCCTGCTTCTGGGAAGAAGAGGGAGGTCAGAGCACCCTTCTGGCACCTGCTGTTTTCTCATTGCCTCACCTCAAAACAATCTCTGTGCTGAAGTGGTGACATATTCTGGTTTCCTTCAGTCCCCACTTGAAACTTTACCTTCAGATAGTGTCACATATTGAAAGCCAAGTTGGTAGCCATGGAGAGATTTGGGTTAGAAGTTGTGCAACAGGAGGTCAGCAAAAGGGAGAGAAAGCAGATGGAACCAGGCAATCACCGGCTCCCACGCTGCTCTGACCCTCAGCCCTGGGACAGGCCATCCCATAGACCACGTCAGAAAGAGGGTTGCAGGTGGGCTCCATCCACAGTGAGGCCTCTGCGTGGGGGCAGCATGGTAATCCTTGATACAGCCTGATTTTCTCCAGAACTTTCCAGAAGGCCCACATGGCAGCAGGTTGCCATGACCTGTTGAGTTCACTGCCCTGAAGGTCACATCTGTTTGCAGGGCTTTGGGAAAAGGCAGTTTTGGTTCTTGGTGATTCCAAGTCAGCAGGTGGGCGAGAGGCAAAAACGTTAGTTTGGAGAGTCAGAGCCAGACTCGGGGAACCAGGGATTTCAGGATCCAGGCCAGTTTATGGGGGCTGGATCTCAAGGTCGAAGAGCAGGACTGGAGTCTGCTGTCCACCAGCCAGACCAGTCCGCTACTGAAAGATCACTTCTCTCTACAGCCACCCCTTTCCACCAGAGGAAATCACAGTGACACAAACTGTCTTTAAAATAAGTCTATCCTCTTTAAATTGGGCCTGATTAAGAAGTTTAGCCAAAGCAGTGATTGACCACATCGGCTCATTTGAAGTCTACTTTGCTGGCCTCTTCACAAGGACTCTCAGATGGCACTTCTGAAGGCCTCTTGAATCCAGAAAGCCTAGTCAAGGACTCACCTCCAGACCTCACCTTAGTATCTTTAGGTTGGGATGAATTCTCCCTTCCTGAGTCCTCATGTGCCAAGGTTCCTGGCCTTTCTGGGCGGTGACCTTCCCTACTCACTGGGAAAGGTGTAGAGCCAGTGAGCCAGGCCCTGGGCTCTTTTCCAGGTGCTATAATGCTCCATAAAGTCAACCTTTGCTCCTTAAGTCTGGCCGCTAGTCCTGCCCTGTACACACAGCCGAGGGCCTCCTCGTGGTCAACCACCCTGGCAGTTTTGCCAAGGAGCCAGTTATCTTAGGGCTTGGCCGAGGGAGCCCTCGAGAGTATTGCTGCCTTGGTGACAGGTCTGTGCCCAGGACCCCACATTCCTGGGCCTCCTTGAGATGCCTCCCCGAGGTCTGCCCCTCCCAAGAAATGCCAAGTGAAGGAAAAAGAGTCCACCTGCTTCAGAAGAGAAGCCCGGTTCTTACAAGAAATGAAGGCCTATTCCTAATACTTGTAGATTCCATTCTTGTAGAAGCTGTTTCCAAGACGTCCAGTAAGGGGCCCATGGGGATCCCCAGGCAAGAAAAGGCAGGCTGTGTTTCCTGTGGAGGGGCTTCTTGTTCTGAAGTCCATCCAAACTTCCAGAATGGGTGAACTAGTATTCTGGAATAAACATAGTTTTACAAACACAAACCATAGCTCTCCCTGAAGGCAGCCAGCTGCCATGGCTGTGCTTCGAGCTGCATCCTCTGTCCCCCGGCACAGGCTGCTATGGGCGCCCAGCCGAGGATGGGAGCGTCAGCTGCGTCCAGTGCAGGAACGGAACCCACAACAGCTCCGAGTGCAGAGGCCGTATGTCCTTCCGCCCCTCCTCCCAACCCCATCCTCCAGCCTGCTTCTCACCAGGGGGCCACACCTCCGAGTTCTGGAGGAAAGGGTGGGGATCTGGGTTGTTGTCCCCCATCCTGGGCCACTGTCCCTCCATGGGCACCCCAGGAGTCCCCTCCGTGAGTCCTCATGTCCCTCAGAGCAGCTGTGGGGCAGGGGCCGCTCTGCCTCCACAGCCACCTCCCTTTCTCATTTCTGGGCCACAGTTGCATTTGGGCTGCATCTCTGGGTCCCCGGGGGTCCTCCAGCAGCACTGACCGCTGTGCTCCCCCACAGTTGCCAGCCGAGGTGCACAGTTCCCTCTGAACAAGAGCACAGGGATGCCTGGGCGGCAGAGTGTCGGTAAGTTTCTCAGCTCACCACACCAGTTCTGGGGAGACGCAGGGCACCATCAGAGCTGTTTCCAGCACAGACCCAGTCACTCGTGCTGGCCTCGGCAGGGCCATGTCCACAGTCAAGGGCAGACTCCACCCCAGCCAAGAGCTCTGCACAGGACCCCTCCCTGCTCACAGAGCAGAGCCTGTGGTCTGGACGCTTTATCAGCTTTGAAGTCAGGGTCTGGGGTTGATTCAAAAGGGCGGATGTGGCTGGGGTCACTTGGCATGGGCCCCCACATGCCCCTGAACAGGCCGCACATCTTAACCTTTTGCCTTGCTCATAACCACCACCTCGCCCAAGCCCCTCAGTCCCTGGGAGCCCAAGACGTATGGTTCTCCACGATGGGAGGACATCCTGAGGAACCCCAGCCCTGTCCCTGGGGGCTCCTCTAGGACGTAGGTCTCTGAAGAGACTACAGACACTGTAGGCAGAGAGAAGGGCCCACTATGCCACCTGGTCCTCAGGGCAGACACAGGAGCCACCTCCTGGGCACTCTGGGCCTCAGCCTGCTCCTGCTGCCAGGCGTCCCATCATACCTGACACACCTGCGGAGCCACAGAGTGGCCAGGCCATGGGGGTATGGTACTCAGGCCACCCAAGGCCACTGCAGTCAGGGAGCAGGACTTGCCCTGGGCCTGGGGTTGATTCAAGAGCATGAGCGAGGCCACCTCCTCTTCTGAGGTGTTGGAGTCATGATGGGGGTTATGATCGTCCACCTAGACCAATGGTTCAGGGCTTCCCTGCGAGTCTCAGAACTGGAAGCAAGTAGCCTTGTGCTGCTGTGGGCTGAACAGCAGTGTTAGGGCAGTTGGGCACAGACAGCCCCTGCCTCTTGCGATATGGGGCTGGACCCTGCAGCAGAGGGTGGTAGGTAAGGCCCATGCAGTCCAGTGTTGAGCCCGTTTCCTTTGTGGCAAATCTAGGCCAGTTTAGTTGGAAGTCATCCCTCCTGAAGCTCCAGTGTGGCCATAGCTGGCCTCCTGTCTACATGGCAGGGTCAGAAGGGCGCTTGTCACAGGCTTCTGAATGCAGAGTCCCCTTGCTCGGCATCAGTGTTCCGGTTGTCCTGATCCTGTGGAGGTGGAGATGGCTGGTGTCCTGGTGCTGGGAAGGCCACCTGGCTGACAGCCAACAGGCTGCAGTGAGGCGAGCCAGGGCACATCCTTGTGCCAGAGCTGTGGGGCCCTGTGTGGGTGCCAAATGATGAGGAGGAGATGGGGAGCTTGGGCTGGGGACACTGGACCTCTCAACAGCCCACCCGCTGAAGAACTCCCCAGCTGATGCCTGGGAAGTCAGCGGAGTGCAGGGGAGGCCCACACCTCTGCATGCAGCACCCTCAGCCCTGCGGGAACCCAGGTGTGCACACCACCAGCCCTCACCTTACTTGTAGGGGGCCCTCAGGTGGCTGCCTCCCTCTTCCTGGGGACATTTCTCATCAGCTCGGGCCTCATCCTCTCCGTGGCTGCATTCTTCTACCTCAAGCGAGCCAGCAAGCTGCCCAAGGTCTTCTATGGAAGAAACAGAGGTACCCCCTTCTGCCAGGGGTCCCAGGGGAACGACATGAGGCAGGGCCAAGATGCCAGTGTCTGGGGGCAATGCTCCATCTCAGGCAGCTTGGAGGGGACTGGGTTGTCACATGGCTCTTGTCAGGAATGGGGGGGGGGTCATGTCCTAGGAATGCTCTGTGTGGATGTCATGGGGTCTCAATGTGAAGGGTGACAGTGGCAGACACTCTGCAGACTGGCTTGTCTGCTCCATGGAGATGGCAGGATGCTGGGGAGGGGAGGTGGTGGCTTGATTCAAGGCGATAAGGGGACACCATCCCAAGTTCAGGGGCAGGCTGAGGGCTCCCCAAGCTGAGGCTCCCTTAGGCTCCGCGCCACCCCCAACCCCAGGCCGAGGCAGCTCTGTGGCCTCCAGGTGACGCCTGTGCTCTCCCCACAGCTCCTGCCTTGCAGCCTGGCGAAGCCGTAAGTACCCAATGGGCAGGTGGAGGCCCTGTGTCTGTACGTCTGGGTGTCTGTCCGTCTGGGCTGGTGGTTGTCCTGCCCACAGTTTTCACTGTGCCTTTTCCTCTTTTCAAGGCTGTGATGATCCCCCCACCTCAGTCCTCAGGTACGTCAGCTCCTCCTACCCTGCATCCTATCGGGTGCCTTGTGTCTGGTGAGAATTTCCCTTTTATTCCTCAGACGCTCAATGTGTCAAGGGTTCCCAATATGGATCCATAGTCACCTCTGCCACCCTCTGCCCTTCTCCAGGACCCAGCTCTGCCCGAGCCAGGAGCTGGTGGCTCTCACCAGCTCTCCCATGGCCCCTCCAGAGTGACGGGCACTTTAGTTTGACCGTGTCAGCTGTGTCATGGTTGATGCCGTGAGCAGAGAGGTCGCAGCCACAAGCCACAGAGCAGGCATCACCCTCTTCCTCCCCAGACTGTTCCTGCCACCATGCAGAGATCTGGAGTGGGGACAGGTGGGGACGTCCTCCTTTGGGGGACAGAAAAGTTACTCTGTCAAGGCTAGATCTGCTCTGTCTGGTGAAACACACATCTCATTTTTCCTGAGCGGCGCCGTGTCCAAGCACAGGTGCCTGCATTGTCTCCCGCGATGGCCATAACAAAGTCTGCAAATCAAGGCTCGAGAGGACAGAAGTGTCTTCTCTCACAGTCCTGGAGGCCATAAGTCAAAAGTCCGGGTGTGGGCAGAGCCGTTCCTTCAAGAGGCCCTGGGGCGGGTCCCTCCTGCCTTTTCTGACCTCTGGGATTGCAGGTGTCCCTGGGCTCATGGCCGCACCCCTCTGGCCACTGCCCACCTTCCACTGGCTTCTCCCCTCTGGGTCTCCTGCTTTCTGACTCCCTCTCACAAGGACGCTGGTTGCTGGATTTAGGGCCCATCAGATAACCACATCTGCCGAGACCATTTCTCCAAGTGAGGCCACATCCCCAGCTTCTGGGCCTTAGCATGGGTACACTGCAGGGGGCCACCATCCACCCTATAGCACATCATGATCTGTGCCTTTGTGTTTCAGGAGAGCCAGACCCTTGCCCTGGCCAAGGGGCTCCAGGTTTCCAGGAGCTGGAGCTCAGTGGGCTTCCTCTCCCATTCCCCTGTGGCTGTCCACCCCCACTCCCATGAGCCCCAGGGAAGCCCGCTGCCCTCCTGCCATGTCAGGCCCTGCTCTGACCCTGCCTGTCTCTGACTCTATTTCAGTGAGGAAGCCGCGCTATGTCCGGCGTGAGCGGCCCTTGGACAGGGATGTGGGCCCCACCACTGTCTCCTCTGTGGAGGCCCGAGTGAGCAACGTCTGACCCCGAGGTCCACCCACAGCTCCACGAACCACAGAAGAGGGGCCCCCATGCACAAAGGCTGGGTGCTGCCCAGCGAGGCCTCGGGATGGGCCCAGACATGGCCCTGGCTTGGCTCGTCTGATTCCAGCCACATATGCAGGGAGAGCCGCCCACCTGCAGGCCTTCCTCACCGCACGTGGTGCTCAGTGTGACCAACCCGGGGCATCACTCCAGCCTCTGCCCTTGAGCCCAGGTGGGGAGCCAGGCACATGGGGTCTGGGCCCCACAGGAAAGACAGCCTGCAGGACCCCGGGTGCTTCTCTGCCCTGGAGCCTGTGGTGAGCAGATTCCTTGCATCCTCTCTGAGAGCAGTGAGGCCCAGGCCTTTGAGGTTCCAGCTGCATCCACATGGAGGTGGTACCTGCCTGAGGACTGCCCGCCCACCCCAGGCTCGGGCACCACAGGCTGTGCTGTGTTGCTGCCCAGTCCCAGGAGCTGCAGGACCAAGCTGCTTGGCTTCCTGCTGACTCCTGTTTGTGTTTAAGCAGAAACGCATTTTGTACAGAAGTCCAAGAGGCACGCTGCCCTCATTTGAGCCCTCCCTGTGCCCCAGGCACTACAGGTCCTCATCCACCTGGGAATGGGAACTGGCTTGAAACTGCTGGAGGTCAAAGTCCCCCAGGGACGTGTCCACCCAGGGCCACATTTACCTGTGACTGCTGCCTGGAAGCCTGGACTAGCTCATCACGCCAGCCTCCCAAGGACTTTGCTGGCTGGCAGTCCTGTCTGGCTACCCCAACCTTGAGGCACCAGCCAAGGTTCCCATAGAGACAGGAGTGTTGGGGCACCCGCTGCATGAGGGTGGAGTGTGGCCTGGCCTCCCCAGAATCTCTACTGGGACTGCTGTCTCCTCCTTCAGGATCTGGTCCGAGTCCGTGCCGCCCAAGGCAGGGCCTGTGTGGCCAGCCTCCCAGCGTCTACACCGTGATTCCCACTGGAGCCTTTGTAGTTTCTGGACATGAGCTTGGTCACCAGGACATGAACGGATGACTGGCTGGTGGCCATGAGGGGCAGCCACCTGAAATTAGCATCAATAAACCACTCAGGCCTTTCTTACTGCCCCAGGGTTCCCTGTTCCTCAGCGAGGAGGAAGCCTCTCATGGGAGACGGGAAGCCCCTGAGGAGGACCCAGACCCCCACCCTACAGGCAGCCCCCAGCCCTGAGGATGTTAGCCATGGGAGAAGGGCGCTTGTCCCAAGTGGCCTTATGTAAGTAGATCGCAGTGGCCCCTAGTTGTCAGGACGGAGATAGGGAAGTGTGTGGGTGCCTCTTAGGGAGGTTTTTCTGTGAAGAGACCGTGCCTGTGCAGACATGACAACCATGGGGCACCCATGGTACCTGGCTCACAGCCCCAGGAGGAAGTTACACGTGGGCACAGAGTGCAGGCCAGCATCAGCTGTCACCTTTGGGAGGTGAGGATCGGTGGGTGACCCTTGGAAGGGCTGGCGAGCACAGGGATGTTTGCCAACTGATGGCTTCATCCCAGGCATCCTAGCCAGTAGTCAGGACAGAGTGGGAACAGGGCAGAGAGCCTGGACCGCCTGGTCTGAGGTTTGCAGCCACTGGGAACCCCCTCGGGGGGGTGTCTGTGTGGCCCTGGGCCTGAGC
Organism: Neotragus moschatus; assembly: GCA_006410615.1. Taxonomy (NCBI): domain Eukaryota; kingdom Metazoa; phylum Chordata; class Mammalia; order Artiodactyla; family Bovidae; genus Neotragus; species Neotragus moschatus. The sequence goes on from SJYA01002443.1 coordinate 3,026,348, forward strand.
ACGTGGGAGTGCATCAGCATACTCGGGCTTGGGAGAGGCTCCACCCTCTTTTGGGGACAGTGGCCCGGAACCACCTGCCTCCGCAGCTGACAGCCTTGAAGGGCTGTGGGGTTCCCATGGAGTTCTTGTGGATGCAAGATGACCCTTGGCTTTCCCTGGGAACCTCAGAGCCACCTCTTCTCTAATTTTCTTGGCCCTGCAGCCCCCCAGCCTCAGCTTTGCTCCACCCCTGGCTGCTACTGCTGCTACTTTGCTTAAGTCGTGTCTGACTCTGTGTGACCCCATAGATGGCAGCCCACCAGGCCCCCCTGTCCCTGGGATTCTCCAGGCAAGAACACTGGAGTGGGTTGCCATTTCCTTCAATGCATGAAAGTGAAAAGTGAAAGTGAAGTCGTTCAGTCGGTCCAACTCTTAGCGACCCCATGGACTGCAGCCTACCAGGCTCCTCCGCCCATGGGATTTTCCAGGCAAGAGTACTGGAGTGGGTTGCCATTGCCTTCTCTGCCACCCCTAGCAGCAACACTCAAACCTGAATTTGACCCTGCAGCCCTCTGCCCCCACACTTGAGATGCTGCCCCTGACCTTCGAGGCCTCTTGTAGCCTGGCCTCTTGGGCCCTCAGCCACGCTGGCTTCACCTCTACCGCTGGACACCCTGGGCCTGGGTGTGACTGTCTCAGGCCTCCCAAATAGTTGGGGGGGCATTCCTGGACTCTGGGGCACATGACTGATGGGTATCCAGGCCAGAAAGCAGGTGCGGGTGGGGCAGCTGGCAGGGACAGGGTGTCTGTGTGGGGACCCTGCACAGTCCCCTCCCCAGTTTGTCACCTATTCCACACCTGGAATCCATGCCTACATGTAAAAAGCCAAGATAAGGTCAATTTTGGGGGTCTTTTCTGGCCAAAGCAGGCAGGTGGGGCACCTGTCCCCTCCTAGTGCTCCGCCATGTCAACCACCACAAGGAGCCCCACGTCCTAGGAGGCGAGCTTGGTGTGGGGCTGGGCAGTGGGCATGGCCCTGGGGTCACAGCTGCAGCTCATCCATTCATTCATCTGTTCACTCAGTGCCAAAGAAGCACCCAGAGCCATCAGAGGTCAGCAAGAGGCAGTACCAGCTGTAGAGTTGGGAGGTGGGAGCACAGAGAAGAATGAGCAGGGCCTGAGGATGGGACAAGAGAACAGAGACCCTGGTGGGGCCTGGGCACTGGGCCCCAGAAAGAGCCAGCGCCCAAGGCCAGGCTGACTGGGAACTTGGCTCACTGCTGGGTGTGGGAGGGACAGGACCGGAGGAGTCACCTTGTGGCCAGAGGGCAACTCTGAGCTTATCAGGAGCCAGAGTGCAAACGGTGGTGTGGAGGCCAAGCCCAAGCGCACCCCCTAGAGCCCCTGCTGCAGCCCAGCCTCTGCCTCCCAGGCTCTGGCCTGTGGGGCATGCCAGAATTTATACCCATGTTGAGACCTTTCCCCAGACTGGCTGTTCTCTGTGCCCCTGCAAGCCCTCAGAGTCTTGAAGCCAGTCCTCACACAAGTACTGGGTGGGGGGAGCCATGGCCAGAGTGGGCCTTGTGGGGCAGGCCTCTTCCCTGTTCATTTGGCCAAAAGTAGCTTCTGCCTCCAGCCTAGGACTCCCAGGTATCCTGAGGTCTTGGGGACCCCTACCATCTGAGAGCCGTGATTGGACAGGGGCGGTCACTGCAGGCCTTTCTCTCTGCCCAGTCCTGCAAGTAAGCTCCAGCTTCATGGTCACCTGCTGGCAGCCAGGCTCCCCTCACACGTGCACACACAGGTGCACACACAGCCAGCCGGAGTAAGCTGGTAAGCAGCTCATCTGCTCACATGAAGCCCACATGCTTACAAGATGCAGGTATTCTTCCCTCATCATGATGAGTGCTCATGATGAGTCCCTGCTCATGAGAGTGAGGTGTATGGAGCCAGGGGAGCCCTGAGCGCCACAGTCCCGTGTGGTGAGACCCGGCCCCGCCCCAATGGCACATCCCTCGGGCATTCCTGTCCCCTTGTCTCGGGCACTGACTGTCCACTGAGGAGCTCAGAGTGATCTCAGAGCTTGGATATTCCCAGGAGCCCTTGGGGAGGTGTGCTCAGAGGACCAGGACACTTCCTGGAGGAGCATCAGACCCTGAATCATGATACCCGTGGGAACCAGAGCCCTGTCCTGCTCAGGTGGGTCCCGCCCTCACAGAGACTCCCCATTCTCTGGGCCCTCACTAACCCCGCTAGCCCTGAACCTTCGCCAAGCCCCTCACCGAAGCTCTTCCTGCTCCTGGAGCACACAAGGAAGCCCCAGTCCTCTCTTCCTCTCCTGCAGTTGCCCCACACCTCAACCTCCTGTGGCTGCAGTCCTGGCTGCCCCCTTCTCCTCTCACTCTGATTCCTCCTGGGGTCTGGGCCCAGGCAGCCTGCTCCATGCACCCATCTCCTAATGCCTCTGGATGACCTCTGACCTCTGTTGGCCATCAGTGCTTCTAGTGCTTTTGGGGATGGGCAGCCTCTGGGGGTCCTGAACCATCCACTGAAGTGTCAGGGCCGTCCCCCACCAGGGTGGAACCCTCTCCCAGCTTCACCAAGCCCAACACTCCCTCCCCACAGGCTCATGATGGGGTTCCATCTCAGGTCCTGGGCCCCAAGGTCAGATCAGGTGCACACTGAGGTGTGGTATGTGAAGCTGGGGTAGGGGGTGGGCAGCGAAGCCACAGGGTGAAGGGGAGAGCCTGCTGTGACCCTGTGGCCAGGAGGATCAGGTATCAGATGGAGTGTCTATGACACCTTAGGAACAGGGTGACTGTGGGTGGTCACAGCCTGTGCCACTGGCTAGGCTCCAGGCCCCTCCAGCACAGCCCTCACACCCTCCATCCTGGCCAGACAGGCCTGGATGGAGGCTGGCCCTGTGGTGTGCTGGGACTCGGTATTGACCTGCTGAAACCGCTCCCTGTACCCCAGGGAGACTTCTGGATCCTCTGCCTGGGTGGGCACTCCCTTAAGTCCCTTCCCTACCTAAGAAACTAAGGTCCCTCCAGCCAAAGCTCCCCTGAAACAAGTCCTGTGGCTAGCTTGCTGCCTGACACGCCTTCACTCCTGACTCACCCCTCATTCACCCTGTGGGCACTCCCAGCCTGACCTCTCACCCCACTCCCCAGACCCAGAGCAAAGAGTTCCCTCCCAGCCCCCAAAGACTGCAGGTGGGATGGGATGGGTGGGGACAGCAGAAGCCCATTTGGGGGGTGCTGTGCTTTTGAGTGGCAGCCACACGGATGAGGTGGGTATTGAGGGGAAGGGGCAGGAACAGGGGCTGCTAGGGGAGGTTGTCAGTGAACTGACTGAGTGGGGGGGCCTCCTTGCAAGGACCCTCTGGGGGCCTACCCAAGGAGCTCAGGTGTCCCCACCTTGAACAAGGCCAGTGAGCAGGTAGGTCTGTTTCTGGAGTGGCTATTCCAGCATCTCAGGAACTGCAGAGTAGGGAGAGGTTTTACTAGGCACCCAGTCACCTGCTGAGACCTGCCCAGACTGCAGAGGTCTACTGACCCCCAGCCCCACCCCAGATTCTGACCTCTCACTTCTGACTCCCCGCCCTCTACTGCCCAGCCTGCCAAGGAGAGGATGGGAGGCCAGCCAATCCTGAAGGCCCTGGGCCACACCCTGGCCAGCATGATCCCAAGCGAGTGTATAAATACACCTGCCAGGAGCCCTCGCCCAAAGAACTCACACCTGCCTCAGACAGCGCTCCACACCTGAAGGAGCGAACACGTCCCACACCCCACCTGGCCAGCACAGCTGTGGACGGACAGCTCTGGAGAGGAACACTAGTCAGGGGGAACACAGGCCAGCCTGGACCAGAGGAGACGAAGCCAGCGCTTCCAGGACGAGTGAGCTCGGGGCCTCAGCCTGGCCAAATCAACCAAGAGGGTCATGCCCGGGCCCCTCTGACCCTAGCTACCAGGTAAGGCCGGCTCAGCTGGCATTCGCCTCTCACCAGTACAGGTTCAGGGTGGGGCACCTCCTCAGAAGGGTGGGACCCAGTGCCAAGGAACCAGTCATGTGGGGAGCAGCTGGGGGAGGACGGCTGCAGTACCCCAGACCCTGCTGAAGCTGTACCTGGCCTGCGGCAGCTGCTGTCATCAAAATACACTGACATCTCACACCACGATGCCAGAGCACTCGTGACATCAGTGATACCACCGTGACTCACAGTGGTCACTGTCAGGTGGCAGCAATGCTTGAGCCTTGTGGCACGTCACTGCAAAGTCATTCCACCAGCCCTCCTGTACTGACCAGCCAGTCAGGCTCGGGTTACCTCTGGGGGGCCTCATGGGCTCCGTGGGGTCACGTGGTCAGGTCTTCCCAAGGCCCCAGCCTCCTCTGTCCGTCATGAAGGTGATGGGTGAGTCACCCCCTTACCTGCCCTTTTCCAAGCATGACCCATGAGGCTTCCTGGGGTATAGACCTAGGCCCAAGAAGGGGCAGCAGGCAGGTTACCTGAGCCTCATCAGGGAGACAGGCTGGGCCCCCACGGAGAGGGCAGTAGGTGAGGAGTGGAACGTCCCACTGCCTCCTGGATGGCAGCTGTGGCTGGTGTGACCCTCCTGGGTGGTGGGCCAGCCCAAGGAGGATGCCTGGCTCATCCACCCTCCCCACTCCACTGGCCAAAGGGTGAGGAGCATTTCCAGACCCTGAGGGCCAGCACCAGGCTCTTGTCACCAGCCAGACGAGCTGGCCCTGCAGGTTGGAGCCATGGTGGGGAGACAAAGCCCCTCCTCAGGCCATGGCCACCACCCTTGCTTAGGCCCCCTGGTCTCTGGCAGCCTGTCGAGCCAGGCCTGGCGCCCACCCTCACATAACTGACTGCCAGTTATTGTGCGCCCACCGAATAGGTCACCCACACTGAGATCTGTGTTCAAACCAACTTCACCTGGCCCAGAGCCACTCTTCCTGTGACACCCCGAGGCCCCTCCAAGCTACCTCTTCTGTACTGTGGCTCTTGGTATCACATGACCAGGGTCTAGCCCAGAAGAGCCCTGATGTAAACAATAACTGTTGTGGGCCGTTGTCATCATCACTTTTATTTCTGCCCAATGGCAGTCAGGTAGGCCAGGGCTGGTGGGAGGGGTTCACTGAGCAGTGGTCCACAGAGCCTGGCCAGGCTGGGGTGGGGCATCCCAGGGTACTGACCCCTGGTGAAGCATGTGAAGAGCTGGGGAGCGCTGGGGTGCAACTTGAGCAGCAAGACCTTGAGGTGGGAACAGGGGTGGGGGGATTTTGCAGAGGTGCCCACAGGCATCTCTGAGATGATGCAGTGAAGAGGGATAGGGAGAGAGTGACCGACTGACCTTGCAGGAAAGGAGCAGTCAAGGTCACTCACAGTGGTCTCCATTGTCCCACAGCCCAGAACCATGTCGTCAGGCCCACAGGTGTGGCACACGACCATGCCGCCTACCAGCAGGAGCAGCCCCACAGCCACAGTGCCCAGGTCCCCCAGCTCAGCCAGCAGCCCCAGGTCTCCGGGAACCCCAGGCTCAGAGAAAGTGGCCTCCCCTCTGGAGTGCTCCATCTGCTTCTCGGGCTATGACAACATCTTCAAGACACCCAAGGAGCTCTCCTGCACCCATGTCTTCTGCCTGGAGTGCCTGGCACGTCTGGCTGCTGCCCAGCCCACAGGCCAGCCAGGTAGCGAGGCTGTGCCCTGCCCATTCTGCCGGCAACCCACAGCTGTACCCGCTGCTGGAGCCCCTGCACTGCGCACCAGCCGCCAGCTGCAGGCCCGGATGCCAGTGCACCTGCGGCAGGAGGAGCCCGTGTGGCTAGAGGGCACCAAGCTGTGCTATTACCCACCGCCCTCTGTGCCTGGCCCGGTGGAGCCTGGCTTCATGTGCGTGGACATAGGCCCAAGCAAGCCCGCTGAGCCTGCTGCTCCTGTGCCCACTCCAGACCCTGCCCACCATCGGGGGCCCCTGGCCCGCTGCTGGGCGCGCTGCAGGGACTGGAGGCGCGTGGCGCTCATCACAGCCCTGCTGCTCGTGCTCTTCTGTTTGGTCCTCTGGCCCGTGCAGTGTGCACTCAAGACTGGGAGCCTGCGCTGCCTCCCCCGGCCGCCCTCCACTGCCGTCACCACCTCCTCGCTCGGGTCCCTGGCGGACAATTAATGTCACCACTCCTACCCAGCCCACACCTCCAGGATTCCAGAGGAGCCCCCACATCTCTGAGGAAACCCACCACATTCAGCACACACAACCCCTCGCTCTCTGGGGCTGGGTCCTAAGGGGTGGACAAAATGGTCCCTGGAGCTTCCAAGAATCAGATTGCTATGGGCTCCAGAGACCACCTCCCTAACTCCCATCTTGTAGATGGGGAAACTGAGCCCCAGAAAAGACAGCTTGGCAAGGCCCCTCCCTGTCCACACTGTGAATCACCTGTAGGACCTACCCCTTGCTGAAAAGGGAGGGTGCTTGCCAGCCTCATCTTATTTTCACATTTCACCATGGTTCCTCGCTTCCCCAGGCAGGGCTGGCCCCTTCCCTTGGGTGGCCACGGGGACAGAGGGCAGTGGCAGGGAGCCCAGCTCCCCAGTGCCCATCCTGCCCTCCTGAATTGTACATTTTAAAATAAACTATTTTGTACCCACAATTGATAAGGGGTCCTCACCCTCTGTGTTCTTTCCTATACCATTAAGCCCCTCCCTCCAGAAAAGTCCAGTCTGCCCCTTCCACAAAGGCTCTGAATCCAAAGGACACCTCCTGGACTGGACTCCCAACAGCCCCTAGCGTGTGTGGCCCAAGTTCTAAGGGGTCCAACTCCGGTCCTGTCTGGGCTGTGGATGGGCTGGAGCAGTTCTGGGCTTGGCTGCCTCACGGGGCTGGGAGGCTGCCTGAGGGAGACAGGGAGGGCCGGGAGCACCTGGGGCAGGGGGTACCGGGATGGTGCCTTGGCCTGGTCCAGAGTCCTCCTTCCCACCCCCACTGTGGTCACAACAGGCTGCAACCCCCAGAAGTCATGATCCCAGAGCCCTGCCCAGAGCCCTGAGTGGAGGGCTACAGGACCTCATGACCCCTGGGAACCGAGGCTCAAGGGTGCACAGAAGCAGAGCTGGCAACAACCAGCGTATCCTGACGATCTACAGGCCTCAGGTTTCTCCAGCAGAGGAGGGCCAGACCTGGCTGGTGAAGTGAGCAGCCTGGGGGATGGGCGGGAGTCCTGCCACCCACCCCTCCCCCACCCAGTACTGCTATCAGTCCAGGAATCCTGCACCGCCAGGCTGGCATGACGAAGAAAAGCCAAGCCGGTTCTGGCTTGCATAGGCCTCAGCCTTCTCATTCCACACCCCAAAGCCCAGGACTTCCTGCTCCAACCAGCTGCACCTCTGGCTCAGAAAGACCCTGGGGAATTGGGCCCAGTCGTGGGCACCCAGAGATCCCCTTTCTCCAAGCCCCAGCAAAGATGCAGAACTGAGAAGGCATTTTACTGAGGAGACCAGCAAGTCACAGGGCCATCCATAATGGGAGGGTGCCAGTGTGGACCACAAGCCAGTGACATCGCATCGCCACAAACGAGTCATGCTCTCATGCAGCCTCGCCCTCCTCGCTGTGGTCAGATGAGCACGTCATATATTCCCTCATTTAACAAGCATTTATCTACGCATGACTGCAATGTGACAGTCTGGATTAGGTCTGGATGTGGCAGGACTGAGCCACTGGCAGGCCACAGCCTAGACCACAGCTGTAGGCTGAGAAGCAACTCTGAAGGGGCGGGGGCACTCAGAAATCAGGGAGAGGGGTCACAAATGCTGGTGAACAAACTGGCATTCACTTGCTGGTCTCGTGTCCCACATACAGATTGACCCTCAGACATGTAGCACACATGTCTTCACTGTAACGTACAGTTGGTCACTGGTGGCCTCTCAAACTGAGTCAAACCGCAGCCCTGCAGCTCTGCCTCCCCTCCTCCAGGAGTGCCAGGGCCACCGGATCTGCCCGCCCCTTACCATTTCTGGGCGTGCAGACCTGGTCAGGGAGGGTCTGAGGGGCAGACCCGGGACCCCACCCCTATCCTCATCCCCACCCCCATTCCCACCCCGACTCCGCGGCGCTCAGGGCTGGGCGCCTGCCTGCACAATCCTAAACAGTCCTTTGGAGGAACGCGGAGGCCGGCCTTGCTGGGCTCCCGCCTTCTTGCACGGCTCCAGCCCCACTTGGGGCACGCGCACGAGNATCCTCATCCCCACCCCCATTCCCACCCCGACTCCGCGGCGCTCAGGGCTGGGCGCCTGCCTGCACAATCCTAAACAGTCCTTTGGAGGAACGCGGAGGCCGGCCTTGCTGGGCTCCCGCCTTCTTGCACGGCTCCAGCCCCACTTGGGGCACGCGCACGAGGGGCTCTCACGGCTCTAGGCCCTGCAGGTTCTCATACTCGTGGTGGCGGGGGTCTTCCCGGGTCCTGAGGGCGGAGACAGAGGTCGACTGGGGCTCACCTGCGATCCCGCCCCCTCACCCCGGTCACGCCCCCAAGCCTGGGCCACACCCCCGAGGCCTTCCTGTTCCCCTCTCCCGCCCCGCCGCCGCCCCCGGCCGGGACTCTGCCCTCCACAGTCCCTGATGCTCCACTCACGCCGCCGGCGCCCGGGACGGCGCGGGTCCGGCGCTACAGCCGGGGTCGGCGGGCGAGACGCTCAGGTTCAGCGAGCCGCGCTCCTCCGTCCGCTCGCGCTGAGAGGAGGGGCCCCTGGTCACCATGGTGATGCCAGCGCAGGCTCCGCCCCGGCCCGGCCCCGCCCGCACAGGCTTGCGGGGACGCAGCTGTTCGCCCTGGATGTACCGCTGCAGTGCCAGGTACACGAACTTGTACTGCGCCTCGGTCTGCACCATCCCCGAGCGCTGCCGCCTCACCAGTTGGATCGTCTTGGGGACGTCGATGTCGCAGTCTAACCCTGGAGAGGAGCGTGCTCAGGGTGGAGAGGGGCCGGCAGGGAGAAGGTGGGATGGTTAGATGCAAAGGGCGGGACCGGCAAGAGCAGGGGGCGGGGCTACGTGGGGCGGGGCCTTCCTGGGGCGGCTCACCCTGCCTGCGAATGACGTCCACCAGGATGTCAATCACAATGATGGTGCCAGTGCGTCCGATGCCAGCGCTGTTGGGACGGACCAAGGAGGCCTGTGGCCAGTTGGCAGGACAGAGCCGTGGCCCCTTCCCCTGTCGCACCTGTACCGCTGGCCCCGCCCCATCCCCCGTCGCACCTGCAATGGACTACCATGGGTCCGGCCCCCGGCATGCTGCTCTGGGCCCGGTTCACCTCCTCCAGGAAACTAAGGACGCCAGTGGGCTCGGTCGGGACGCCATGGTCCGGCCAACTGAAGTACTGGTAGTGCTTCACTGTGTGCGGCGACTCCTCCTGGGCAGGGTGGGCTGGTGAGTGCCAGCTGGGAGGTCTGGGCTGTCCCAAGCGCCTCGGGCTGCTGTGACCCTTGGTTGGCAGGGGCACAGGGACTGAACCGGGGAGAGACAGGACGAGGGCCCAGCGAGGTTTGCCAGAAGGAGTGACCAGCAGGGCCCAGACAGAGCGGGAGGGAGTGGGAGGAGAAGATGGGATTCAGGGCTTGGAGGACCCGCAGATGACCCCAGGCAGCCCAGGTGCCTAGGGAAAGGAAGAAAGATGGTCCTGGGGAGGAGCAGCTTGCAGGAAGTGAATTCTGTTTAAGAAGGGACAAACACAGAGGCTTGCAGGAGCCCCGCTGGTTTTTAAAGGAAACCGGCCAGGAGGGAAATGTGCCTGGGAGAGGAACAGGCACCAGTGGCGTACAAGCAAGGCCGAAGGTACTGAGAGGCCCTGGGAGGAACTGGAAGGAGAGGCCTATATGGGTGTGAGGCCACCCTGGAGCCAGACAGCTGGGTTGAGAACTTGCCTGACTGGGATCACTGCCCAGCAAGGTCCAGGCCAGGACTTTGCCCACTGGATTGAGCAATGTGGAAGCCACCAAAGCCAGTGGGATTGGGGGGAGGCTGGGCCAGCCCAGCGCAGACCTGGGGACTTCCCGAGCACGTCACCCTGGTCCCAAGGCTCCCGAGGCTCTTCAGGCTCACCTGGTCTGGCCTCCACACCTGCAGCTCCCGCACACAATAGCCCTGGGCCCAGTGCTCAGCCATGTTGCACACATGCAGGTGGCCGTACTCTTGGCTGCCGTGCAACTCTGGCCAGTATCGGAAACACTTGTTCTGCGGGGTGGGGGCATGGCATTAGCCATGTTGGAAGACCACCAGCACCCATGCCCCTCCTCCCTGAGGGGCACACACAGGGTCTCTTTAGGGCCCTCGCTGTGCCCCAGCATCTCTAAGACTGAAGAAGCAAAGCTGGGCCAGCTCCAACACAGGTCCAGTGGGGCACACAACAGGAAGATGGGAGGAACACGAGCTAGAGCTCCTACCCGGCCTCGCTCCACCTCCCTGGTGGTCATGACGATGACACGTGTGTTCTCCTGATGCACCATGGCCCAGAAAGCAGCCACTGTAGTCGGCAGACAGCCCTGGGTGGCGATGTACACCTTGCCCAGTCCATGGCCTGGCTTCTCCTCTGGGTCACTCTGAAAGAAGGTGAGGTCAGCTGCCTGCTCTTTCCAGGAATTAAAGTGCCAGAGGACCAATTCAAGTTGATGCAAATGATATGCAAAGTAGCCAAAGTGGACTACTGTAGCTCACACACAGTCCATGGAGGGTGGAAGGGGCTTAGGACCAATATTTAATCCAGCAGGTTCTGGATTGGGCCCTCTGAGGACCCCGTGCAGACTGCTGCACCCTTCCCGAGTATCTGTTGTCTTTACAAAGTCCGCAGACCACTCCAGGAACTCCAGGCTTATTATTATGGGGAATGGAGTGCCCAGGGATTGATTCATGTAGGCCACAGGTGCAGCAGGCCAAGTACCCACCCTGATGTAGTTGGCATTGATGTAGTCGGCTCCAGGCACTCTGTCATCCACATCGTGAAGGATGACACGCGTGGTATCAACTGAGAAGGGAAGATGTAGCTCAGGTCTCCAGGGAAGAGGGATCCCCACTGACCTGTGGTGAGTAGAGGCAGAGGACGAAGGGGCAAGAGAGGGCATTGCACCAGCGGTGGGGAATGACCCCCGCCTCCACCCCCAGGACCCCTCTGCCAGATGGGCCCTGCACTTGATGGGTGAGGACCTGGTCCCCATGTGACCCCAGCCCCAGCCTCACAGGGAAGGATGTTCTTATATCGATTCTTGGGCTTGTTCTCCGGCCGCTGGCCTTCCTTCCGGGGGTACAGGAGCCGGCATTCCTGCTGCTGCAGCATCTGGAGGAGTGGGGCTTTAGCCTGTGGCCCCGACCTTTCCCCAGAGCCCTCAATACCCGCCATATACGCTCTGACCCACACCCCTCTGCTGGCCCTTGCCACAGCCCAGAGGACGGGAGCCTGATGGGGGGCAGTGGGCAGCAGGCCGACACCTCGAACTCCTCCCAGAAGCCCTGCTTGGCCTTCTCGCTGGCATCCGTGGCCTCGCTGAGCTCCTGCACACGGCTCTCAATGCTTGCAGCGCTGATTCTCGTGGCCTTGAGGGGCTGGCAAGTAGAGGCTTGAGTCCAAGCTTAGCAAGGTCCAGTGGACCCCAGAGCACCCTGGCCCCCACCCTTGCCTTCAGCCACCCTGCCCCAGCACTGCCTGGTGTCCTCTTTCCCTGGTGGGGCTATGCCAGAGTCCCTTGTCTCCCAGAGGGAGAAGCTCACTCAGACCCCAAAGTTAAGGTGCCTGGGGACATACCTGCCGGAGATGCACCACAACCCCTGACCTCTCCACCATGGGGTTCTTCCTGTAGCACTCCACCAGATCTCCAAGGGTGTCGAACTGCTCACCACCTCCCACATCGAACTTCCCATCTGGCTGTGGGATGGCAGTGAGGGCCTGGTGGCTACCCCCTCCCCAAGCCACACCCCCAACCCCACCCCCGCCTCTTACCTGGAAGTGGATCATGATGTGGGTGACACGTGGCTGGCGGTCCGCCCTGTCCAGCTGCTGTGTGAGCACTGACAGCACAAAGTCCCCAGGTTTGCTCTGACTCTCCCGAACCAGGAAGCTGCCTGGACGCCCTTTCTCCATCAGCAGCTTCTCAGCCTCCTTCCCAGACAGATGCCCATGATACCACCTGGCCCAGGGCAGCACACGTGAGAAAGGAGGCCCTGGACTAGACAGGTGAGGGGCACAGACCCACAAGTAGCTGAAGTCTCTGAGGCACAGACATCAAGAGAGAAACACACTCATCCAGACCTCGTGGGCCCCGGGCAGCACCCACACCCAGGCCAACCTGGGTCAGCCCTCCCCACCTCTCGACCCTTCTGCAAGCCTCCTCCAAACCTCCAACCTAGAAAGCTGCAGGAGGCGGGACCCTCAGGCCCTGCAGGGCCCCATAGTGGCCACCAGGTGGCAGCCTAGTCCTCAGCAAGGAGGGGGCCAGGCCAGCCCCACCCGGCTTCCACAGCAGGTGCAGCTGGCTCAGGCTTCCACAGTGCAGCCAGGGAAACAGGCTGGGAGACCTGCTCTCCCCAGATCACCAGCCAGGCAGGCAGAGAGGAGGCTGGCTGCAGCTCTTCCACAGGCACCTCTCTGTGGCTGGTGCCTGGGACCTGGAGAACCAAGGCCAAAACACCTAAGGAGGGAGTGCTTTATACTCCCTCAACTCTGCCACAGTGGTGCCCAAGCCTGACCTTGAGTCCTGGGGGCAGAAGAAATCCAGAGGCTGTGTCCATCAACCCCTGCCCCTCGGGCCCTCGCACACACACAAGTGCAGACACAGATGTCAGCCAGATGCAGACGCAGCCGCTCACCGTTCCGACGTGGGGTCCTGGCAGCCTAGCGGGTGCCGGAGCTCCACAGGGGCCCCACCACGCTCTCGGAGCAGCCCCCCATGCTGGCCTGTGTAGTGCTGCACCAGCTCGGCCAGTGTCGCGAACTTCTCCCCTCCATACAGATCGTAGTAGTCACCCGTGTTCTGGATCTTGATGTGAGTCACCTCATCATGGCGCCTGGAAGGGCCAGTGCACCAGCTGCCATCAGGGCCAGTGTTCCCACCAACCACCCTCCTTCCTATGAGCACTCAGCTTCCCAAATAGCCCCAGGGGTGTTCTTGCCCTGATGTCTTGGCCTCGGCCATCCCTCTGCCCAGAACAGCTACAGTCAAAGTCAGCTCCCTCCCTTCTGCAGGTTCTTGCCCAGTTAGTGTCCAGGCCTCATCCTGGGTGGCAGGCACCCTGCCCCCATTGCCCCCAGGGCAGCCAGGACTGGGTTTGGTGACTACAGGCTTAACTCTCCCTTGGCCCGCTGGCTGAGGCTCAGGCAGCCTCTCAGGACAGACTCTGCCTCACCCCAGACCACCTCCCCAGGGGCTCTGAAGGACAGGGGGCTGGACTGTTTCTCCCAGGTGCCCAGTGTGGCTGGGGAAGCCCCAGGTAAGAACAGAACGCCTGCCTCTCGGGTGAGGGAAATCCGCCCTAAGGACTCGTCACACCTGCTGCCTCAGGTTTAGCAGAAAACCCAGAAAAACTTGGAGTGCTTTTGGAAGACCCCCCCCCCCAGACTCTAGACTGACCTGCCTCACACAGGGCGGACATGGGTCCGGCTGTCCACTCTGCTGGTCATGGCCCCTCCTGCCCATCCTCCCTACACATTGGCTCTTGTAGGGCTCTGGGCAGATCTCCAGTGAGCGACATCCCCAGAAGATGGAGGTACAATTATGGCCAGTAAGGCCCCTCAGAGGGATGAGGGCATCTCGCTGACCAGGGCTCACCACACTGAGCCATCCCTGAAGATCTAAGTGGCCTCTCCTGCTCAGGGGCCACCTGGCCAGAACACCAGACCCCCCAGATCTTTCATGTCTAGCCCCCAGCAGAGGTCCCTGCTGCTCGGAATGCTGTCCACCAGCCCTCTGGGAGGACTAGGGAGCCTGACCCCCTGCTGTGCCCTCAGCTGAGGTTATTGCCACCCCTCGAGGTCCCCTGGGGCCTCAGGCCTGTCCACCCTGCACCACCCACCCACCTGACAGACAGTGTGAAGCCCCCAGGGCAGCTCTTGCTGGGTCTTGCCAGGAAGCTTCCGTGCTGGCCGCTGGACATGAGTAGCTGCTCAGCTTCAACTCCACTGATGTTGGGGTGAAACCACCTGAAACGAAGAGGGAGAGCTGCTGATGAGAGGGCCAGGAGATACTGGGCCGTCCTGACCACACCCACGATGCCCGCTGGGGCTGCCCTGTGCCCACCCCCAACCTTGGTCTGTGACCACAGGGTCTGGGGTCTGTGGGGAAGGAGGTGAGGCTGGGAGTGACCAGGGACATAGATGGGCAGAACCTTTCCCACATGGCAGGTGAGCAGGGCAGACATTCCCTCCCAGGACACCAGCAGGAACCTCAGCTCAAGGTCTCTGCCATCTCTCCCCCACTCACTGCCCACCGGGCATCCCAGCTCGGCCAAAGGCACTCGGATCCCCCATGGCCACCCAGAGCTCCCTTCCTCCCCTCACAGCCCGGCAGTGGACCGCGGGGGCCCCGCCCCTCCCACCTTCTCCACCCCTCTCCTGAGGCACCTTGGCAGGTCTTGTCAGTCATTTGAGCAATGCCCCTGGGAGAAGAACACAGCCCACAGGCCCAGGTCCACCCTCCACCTGCTGCTGCCCACCAGCCTCCCCTCCTCACCACACTAGGCCATGCATCGCAAGGCTCCCTGTACCAGCTGTTCTCTACTCCCAGCCCGCATTGCATGACTGAGACCCTCTCCCCTCACTTTTGGATGCGTATTCTGCTTCATTGTTCTTCATAGCCCTGAAAACTGTCCTGACATACGTTACATATTTATTGGCTTATCTATCTCCTATGGGAAGATTCAAGTTCCACGAGGGGTGAAAACATTCTGTGCAGTGTGTACACCAGGGAGCCTGGATATTAAAAAAACAGACATGAATTCAGAAGTGAATGATTAATGAACCTAAGGTGGGTGGGGGGTGGGGGGTGAGCTGGGCCGGGTGGCTGGCAGAAGCAGGTCAGGAAGGCAGAGAGTCATCATTTATTCTGCTGGGGGTCCAGGCTGAGAGGGGCTCAACCCTGCCCTCCTCTGCTGCTGCCCTGGGACCACCCTTCACAGTTGTCCCCATGAGATGGAGGGACAGCTCAGGAGGCCATCATCAGGGCTCCACAGGTGCCCACTGCTGAGATCATAACTGCTGTTTTCTTTACCTGGGTGGATTCTTTTGTCCAGTTAGGGCAAGAATTTCTGGGCCGGGGGTTAAATCTACTTGTGTGGGGGACCCAGAGCATCTCAGGGCAGGGGCCTGGCTTGACCCCCCAGCGGGACCCTGTAACACAGTATCTGGACTTCCACCGGCAACAGTGAGACTCCCATAGAGGCACAGAGGTCACTGCAGGAGGGTCTTGCGCCATCTGGTTCAGAGGTGTGTGTCCCTGGTTCACTGTACAGATGACACACGGTGTCCAGGGTAGTCTTGCCCCTGTCCTGCCTCCCGTGGGACACCAGGGCCCCTGACTCCAATTCTGCCACTTGCTACCTCCAGGCCCCACATAGCTGTTTGCTGTCATAAACTGCGCACAAGTGAGGCAGGGGCTGACGTGCCCTGGACAGACCCTATCTTGTCCTGTCCTGTCCTTGCAGATGGCTCCGGACCATCCTGCTCCACTGAGCTCTTTCTGGAATGGGAATCAGTTCACGCCTCTTCCAGGTTCTCCTGCCCCTCCCTCTGCCCCATCCTGTGCTCCGTTTGCCCCTGCCTTCAGCTGCTTCCTTCCTCCTCCAACAAGGCATCTGTGCTCAGTCTATACCTCACCGTCTGATGCTCAGCCCAGGGCAGGTGTGGGGTGTGCAGGTGAATGGGTCAAAATTCAGCACAATCATAATCCCCGTTCCTGGGTCACAGAGGCCACATTTCACTTCTGAAAGCCATGTGTGGCCAGTGGAGGCTGTCGACTGCATGTGGGAAAGAATCATTTCCACCATCACAGAAAGGATGGTCCTGCCCTTGTCCACACTGCTGAGTCCCCACAGGATAATTTCCCTGGGCTCTCATGGTCTCCTCCAGCCCCCTGGAGGAGGACTCCCAGAAGCACAACCTCCACTTGGGAGTTCCCCACACTCCTGGCTCCCCACCTCACCTGGCCTGTGTCCCCCTCCTCCTTCTGACCCCATGGTGTTGGAAACTCCCCACTCTGCCCTCCATGTATCTCCACATCCACACACCAAGGATCTGGCCCCACCTGGGATCTGACCTTCAAGCTCACAGACACAACCCTTTCCAGCATCTCTGTCTTGACATTTGCAAGATTCAAAAGTCCTAACAAGGCCCCTGAGGCCCTGTTCCACAGGGTCATCACTTAGTGAAGAGAGTCACTGCCTGACATGGCCCAGGTCCCTGCCCTCAACTCCCCAGCACTCTCCCAATGCAGCACCCTCTTGTCCTGACTTCCAAACTCCCCAGACCCAGACCCAACCACTTCTCCCACTCCCCTGGGACCAGTGCCCACCGGCTCTTGCCTGGACTGCAGTATTGATTTCAGGCCCTATCCGTAACCCCCAGCTGAGCCATGGCAGACAGACAAGTTCTCAGAAAACACACATCAGAGCTGCGTAAGCCTTATCAGTGGCCCTGTGTGGCTTTCAGGATGCTTGCCCACCTCAAGGACCCTGCCCCCACTGGAAAGCACCCTTCCATCCCATTGTTCATCTCTCTGTTCTCCGACCTCACCCCTCATCTGGCCACTTCCGGCTGGTCCTGCAGGCCATGGCTCACACTACCTCTCTGTTCATCTTCTGAAAGACACACCCCAGCCCCAACCCTGCAGCTGCATNCCCCCACTGGAAAGCACCCTTCCATCCCATTGTTCATCTCTCTGTTCTCCGACCTCACCCCTCATCTGGCCACTTCCGGCTGGTCCTGCAGGCCATGGCTCACACTACCTCTCTGTTCATCTTCTGAAAGACACACCCCAGCCCCAACCCTGCAGCTGCATCTCTGCCCCTCTTTCCATGCGTGACAGCTGCAATAGCAAGCAGACAGGTGTGTACAGGCTTCTAAGTTTACCTGTCCCCCACCCCCCGCCATGTCTTCACTATCAGATGTGAACCTGGGGAGGGCAGACTCTGTTCTCACCTCCATGGCTCCCCAGGGCCCATGTTCTGAGAGGTTCTGAGAGGCCCAGGAGCTCAGGTGACCTGCCCAGGGCCACCCAGCTCTCCCATTCAGCTCTTCCAGGGGGAGGGAGGTATCCTGCCAGCCAGTCATTTCCTGGGCATGTTTTGGGCCTGGGGTCTCGAGCTCCCTCCCATGCTGGCTCTAGAGGGGCAGTTTTTGTTGAGTAGTCCAGCAGGTGAGGCTGCCAGGGAAGGTTTCCTGGGCTAGGAGCTGCCACAGGATGAGTTCTAGGACCAGTCACAGAAGAGCAGGCCAGGCCACCAGGAAAAGGGTGAAGGCCTCCTGCTGCCAGAGACACTGCAGTGTGGAGGTGGTGGGGGACTGGAACCCAGAGGAAGGTTTCCGACCCCCATCCTGGAGCCACCAACTCTGCTGAACCACATCCTATCCCAGATGCCCACCCCCAGGCCCCAGCAGCCTCTGAATCCAGTCCGAGGTGGGCAATGCCCAGAGTGTGGGGGTAAGGGTAGAAGGGGCACCCAAGCCACAGAGCAGGGCAAAGGACACACTGTCCTTTCAGGGACTCTCGCTCATACTTTCTGTCCCTCTGTCCTCCCCACAAGCTACCTGTGGTCTGTCAGGTGGAAATCCCTAAAGGGAGGGCATCCTGAGCGGTCACAGCAGCTCACACCACTGCCTGCCTACAACCCTAGGCTGAAGCAGGCTTCACACTCCCCACTAGGTTGAGAGGTGGAGTCAGGTGTCCAGCAAGTTGGTGCAGCCACAGCTCTGGCTGCAAGGTGGGAGGAGGTGGGAAGCTGCAAGTCACATTTACAATCTCCACACTAGGGTCACTTCTGTGCTGAAGGGCTCCCTGCTCTGTAGCAGGTCAGTAACTCAGTTCTGCCCTTGTCACATGGTCAGGCAGGTCCGGGAGAGGGGCAGGTGGGGTGGGCAGGATACACTGGGCTCCCCACTGAATCAAACAGCTTGGGCCCTTCAAGGTCCAACTGAGTCTGGTCGATGCTCAGGAGCCCAAGAATAGCCCAGCCTGAACCCACTGGCCAGGGTCTGGTCCAGCTTTCTGTGTAGCCTTGGTGTCTCATCAGTAGGTGGGACACCCTGGGACCCTGGGAGTTCCATTAATGGCTTGTGGACATGCTATATACACGGTAGCTGCAGGAAGGACACTGTTAGGATGATGGGAGATACACAGAACAGAGGGGAGAGCCCCAGGCTGGAACTCCAGGGCTGAGGACCACAGAGTACAGTTAGTGTCTGTCTCCATCTCCCTACCCTTAGCCCCTTCTGGTCCCTGTTTATGCAGGCCTGACCTGTCTGTGCAGAACTGAATTAACCAGAGACATGCTTTCCCCTCCAACCTGGAACACAGGGGGAACTCGAGGGGGCTCAGTAGACCCCCATAGGACCCAGCCCCCTCCCAAGCACCAATATCAACATNCTGTTTATGCAGGCCTGACCTGTCTGTGCAGAACTGAATTAACCAGAGACATGCTTTCCCCTCCAACCTGGAACACAGGGGGAACTCGAGGGGGCTCAGTAGACCCCCATAGGACCCAGCCCCCTCCCAAGCACCAATATCAACATATCAAACCTCAATGCTAGGCAAGACCTGAGCCCAGCCCTGCCCAGAGCCGGAGTCCTGGGGCTAGTGGTGCCCATGGTGATGCTCGTTGACCCACAAACCACAGGGCAACAGGAAGGGGCCACTGGAAGGGAGCAAGCAGGAGGGGGGATGTGTTTCGCTTGGGATTTGGTTGGGCCTGCCCAGGCCTGATAGGGCTGTGGGCAGTGACCCAGGGGTCAGAGGAGTGACAGTCCAGATGGTCATCAGAGGGTGGGGCAGGAGGATTGGCAAGGGCAGGCAGAGCCCCACCCGGGGCTTTCCCAGGCTGGCCCAGGGTCACATGAACATGACACAGACATGACCTTTTCTGAGCACCAGAACTTGCCTGGGGAACCAAGAAATGAGGCTCAGGGGAGCCTGAGGGTCATTCCAAACAGATCCCAAATGCCCTCCTCCCTGAGCTCCAGCTGGATGTTACATCTTGGAACCACAGGGCTTTAGGGCGACAGGCTCTTAGAGATCAACTCACTTCCACTGTTCCTGAGCCTTGGCCATTGGCCCTGCCAGAGGCCATCTTGCCAGGCCCACCACACCCCCTGTAGGGATTCTAGGGCCCTCACCACTGAGGCACTGCCCTAGACCTGCAGATCAGATCTTGTCCAGCCCCTCACTGATCTAGGGAGTCACTTGGGGTCTTAGGGCAACCCCTCCTGTGACCTCCAGACTCACTCAGCCCCAGAGAGAGGTGTTCTGGATGTACCAAGTGCTAGGAAGTGGTGACAGGCATCTCACACCTGTGTGGCTCCCCAGTGACATCCACATCCAGCTAGAGTCTGAGCTCACATGAGTGTGTACACAAACAGGGAGTGGGGATCTTGTAGAAAGGGCAGGAAGTGCCCCTTCCTGCACATGCCCTCTTCAAGGGGGCAGAGCTGCGTCCTGTCCCAGGTTACACACACACCATTGCTAGGGATCTCGCCCCTAAACCTGGCCCTTAGGAGAGCCTGGGAAGGGATGAGCCTACCTTGCAGGCCAAGGGGCTTCCAGGATGCTCTCAGTCCTGAAACTGGGGAAGGGCAGACCCCCAGGTGGAAAACATCTCTGGTGACCAAAAGGAAGGCAAGGAGTCCAGGAGAGTGAGAGAGAGAGGGTCTGTCAGTGACTTGACACCTGCTGTCCACTCTAGGCTCCAGTGGCTGCCATGCAAGAGCACCATCCATTCCCTAGGGTCAGGGAACCTCTGACCCCCACCCAGGCCCAGCCTCAGATTGAAAGAGTCCTTTCCACCAGCCAGAGTAAGGCTAGGCCTCACTGTCCCAGGACCCAGGCATTTGGCCCTGGCTGTGGAGATGTCACAGGTCACATGTGGAGATGACATGTCAGAAGGTCAGGCCTGGGGGCCACCAGTAAGGAGCAGGAGACGTTCCGCGTCCCATCTCTCCCGCACCCCCTGTCCGCACCCGTCGGCCCGAAGCGCATGTGGTGGGGTCCAGCGTCAGGCCACCGGGTGGCCAGGCTCACCTGCTCGAGGTCATGTCTGCTGGGCTCCAGCTCTCTGGCAGCTCTGAGGGGGCCCCGCCTACTCAGAGGATCCGCCCATCATAGCCCCGCCCACCTGGACCCGCCCCATCCAGGGAGCCACACCCATCGAGAGGTCCCGCCCCTCCATATCTCCCTTAAAGGAGCCGAGCCCTCAGGTCTCGCTGCCTTGCTGGCAGGTTGGGTTAATAGCACCAGTTCCTAAGGTCGCTCCGAGCTTCAGGACAAGGAGTCCACACCATATTACAGGCTCAGAAGGCGCCGGTGCCAGGCAGCCCTGGCTGGGGCTGCACAGAAAGTGATTAATTATGGGTCCTGCTCGTTTGGGTGCTTTCTTTCCAAGAACCTTTCTGGCTCCGCCTCTGTCCTGAGGGAGGAGGGGCTGCACTCCCCACACCCTGGAGTGAGGGGCTGGGAGCTAGAGAAGTGGGCAGAACCGGCCCCACCCACCCTGTGTCCCAGAGAGGGCCCCAAAGGGGCGGAGGTGGGAGCCCACCTGATAACTGTGTCCTTTCCTCTTACCCAGTCCTATGTTGGGCTGCTAAGTTCCGTTCTAAGTTCCCTTTCCCCACCTCTGCCACTCTTCCTAGGCAATGTTGACACCTCTCTGACCGTGGGCCTTTACTCCTGCTACAGATGCCCCTGCCAGGTCGATTGTCCCTGGTGCCCACTGGCCAATCGCATGAGGGCTCCACCCTTCCTTGCCTGAGCTCCTAACTTTGGGATCCCCATTAGGAGCCTCAGCACCTGCCCAGCACCCCAGTCCCTCCCCTTCTCAGGAGTGGTACACCACACCATGGCTTGGAACCTTCTGTTGCTTGCAACCCCGACCCCAAATCCCTACCCTGAGCTCTTCCTCCTCATGCTCCTGACAACTTTGAAGGCCTGACACCCTCAGCACTGGTTACCCTGAGAGGCCCTCCTGGAAGCATCAGCTCCCAGAGCACCCATTCCCGGTCCTCCCAGTATGGAGGTCTCCTCTCCCCTCATTCAACACCAAGCAGAGCCACCTACTTCCCAGTGTGCCTGGCTTCAGCCCAGACTCCCCTCTGCCTGGTAACCCTTGGCTTCGTGGATTCCATTCAGGTGGCCTCAGCTCCTCAAACCTAGCCACTCCAGATGCTGCAGGAAGGCCCCCCTAGGTACTTCAGCACCTCAGTCAGTGTCTTCTCTGCCCCATGTCCAGCCCAGCACAGGCCCACCCTATCCCCACCCACCAGGGTTCCCACCACTCCATTCTGACTCCCCCACAGGCCCCCTTTACCCTTAGTATAGCCAGCCTGCTGTCTTCATAGCTCCTCTTCCCACCCTGTGCTCAGACACACAGATGTAGGCAGATATGTGTGCAAATATGCACACAAGGCAGGACCTGCCATCCCTAAGGAGGCTACCTGGGGTGCAGGCCCCATGGACCCACCTGGCCAGCCCCACGCNCTTCATAGCTCCTCTTCCCACCCTGTGCTCAGACACACAGATGTAGGCAGATATGTGTGCAAATATGCACACAAGGCAGGACCTGCCATCCCTAAGGAGGCTACCTGGGGTGCAGGCCCCATGGACCCACCTGGCCAGCCCCACGCACAAAAGTGTGCGCACTCACTGCACAGGGTCTCCTTGCCAAAAGCAGCCCCCAACTCAGCACCCTTCCTCCACCCAGAGGAAAAGGAGGTTGAAGCCTGCATGCCACCATGAAGCTGAGCACCATGGCGCTCTCAAGACAGAAACCAGCCAAGTGGGAAAGCGTAGGGCCAGGCGGGGCTGAGGGGAGTGGCATTGGTGTGGATACACACAAGCACCTGTTGAAAGTGTTCAGACTTTATTTCACGGTGATTGACACAGACACAGGTTGGAGTTAGTAACAGGACATATAAGGCTCCTCCAGCCTCTAAGCCAGATCCCAGGCCTGGCTGTGAGAGAGGCTGTGGGAGGGTTGGGGTTACCACCCCCACCATGAGAGGTGTGGGCAGCTTGGGGGACGAGACCAGATGAGACCTAACATTGCAGTTTAAGGCATTTCTGGCTTCGCAGCCATCTCTGCCACCCCTGCACCTGCTCCTTGGCCTTGGTAAGACACCCAGTCTACTCCTGGTCACTTTTGGATAAGGACAACCACTCTTCACCCTTGAACTGGACAGAATGTTTCCATGTGGTGTCCTCAGCTGTCCTCAGGCCAGGGCAGGAAAGACAACAGGCCCACCACCCCAGGTGTCAAATAAAATCCATACATAAAGACTCTGAGGTTGGTGGCCATGCCTGGACGTGCATCCTTGAGAGGGGATGCTGGCCAAAACCAAGCAGTCCACATATCACAAGTGGCCCTGCTCCTTCTCAGGGCTCCTCACGGGAAGTGGGAAGGGGTCACAGCCACGTCCAAGGTGGCTGGGTAGATGGGCAGGGCCAGCCGTGGGCCAGGGTGCTCTTAACAGGCCTGGGCTTGGCCTCTGCTCTCCAGTGCCCTGGGATGGGTGGGCATAGCTGGAGGGAGGGGCTAGCATGGCCCCAACAATGACATTGTTTCACAGGATTGGCACATGAGGCCCGGGTTCAGCAGGCCCTGGTGAGGCTGGCCCCACCCAGCACAGGCAGAGAGGAGGGGCAGCTCAGCTGGAATCCAGAAAGGCCTCAGGCCTACACAGAGGAAGGGCCCCTCCAAACCCCACAGCGCCTTGCTGCTCTAGGGACAGGCCTCGCCAGAGGGAATGTGGGCAACGTGTGTATGCAAGGTCTGCCGACAGGCTGGAGAACAGGGGCCAGCACAAGTGGTCACTGTGTAGGCACAGCCTGAGAGGCCAGGACACAGTGTCCCGAGGCAGAGGGTCACATCGCATCCCAAGGCTGCTGAGTGAGCCANTAGGGACAGGCCTCGCCAGAGGGAATGTGGGCAACGTGTGTATGCAAGGTCTGCCGACAGGCTGGAGAACAGGGGCCAGCACAAGTGGTCACTGTGTAGGCACAGCCTGAGAGGCCAGGACACAGTGTCCCGAGGCAGAGGGTCACATCGCATCCCAAGGCTGCTGAGTGAGCCAATTCCTCCATGTGCCGAGTTACCTTCCTGACCCTGAGAGTCCCTCGGCACTAAGTCCATCTCTGCAGCTTGCCTGCCTGGTTAGGAGGGAGGCCGTGCCAGCAGTCCCTCCAGCCGTCACATAGGCAAGAAAATCATATCAAAAAAGCAACAAGTTTACAAAAATAGAAAATAATTACAAGAGGGTGGGCAGCGGCTGCAGCGTGGCTCACAGGGCAGGGCAGGGCCGAAGCTCTGGCTTGGTGATGGCGTCCTCCAGCAGGTGCAGCAGGCGCTGGCCCACCACCACGTCCCGCAGGCAGCCCACAAAGCCTGTGCCATAGGCTTTGGGCAGGGCCTGGCCCGTGGGCAGCTTCTCCAGGCCACCTGCAGGAAGACAGAGGAAAAGCCCCAGGCCGTAACTCAGTGATGGGCAGTTTGGGCACTGGTAGGCAGAAAGGCTAAATGACTAGGTGAGTTACCAGAGGGCTGTCAGTGCCCTGCGGAGACCAGGCAGCCAGCAGGTGTGCTCCAGCCTCCTGGCCCCATCCCCTCCTGGCTACAGCAGGGGCTGAGACAGAAGGGGAGGACACCACCCCAACCCCAATCCAGCCAGCCAGCCCACTGTCCTGGATGGGGCTGATACAGTGCCCCTCTTAATTGCCAGCCGCAGGGGGCAGAACCCGTCCCTCAGAGACCCTTGGCTGCCCCTTCTCTGGCCTCCCCCACAATCACTCACCCAGCCACAGGGCTCCATCTGTGTCCAGCTGTGTGGCGCCCAGTGGGGAGGAGCCAGTCACAGGGGCTTCATTGCCCACCTGAAGGGAACCTTCTCTCTGTTTCCTGGAGCATGGGTGGAGGGAGGCTGTCAGGGCTCCAGATCCTGACCCTCATCCCTTTCATCCCAACACCACACCCTGGGGACCGTCACCCACTGTCACCCTGGGGGGCCAGGATGGAATGGCACCAACCCCAGGAGAGCAGCTAGTAGCCAAGGACCTCCTGTGAGAAAAGCGTTGCTGGAGGGGCAGCCAGACTGAGACCAGCATCTGGGTAGAGCAGGGACTCCCTTTTCAAATCAGGGGTTTCTTGGCCATCGCTGCTTCTCCTATACCCTCTTTTCCCTCCCTCCTCATTGGCAGTGACCTCAGGCTGGGCCACCACCAGCCCTACCCACCATCCCTCCCCCCGACACACACACCAAACTCCTACCCTGGCCATGAGTGGCCAGGCATGCCCTGGCCGGGCAAGTCCAGACACCACCCGCTGCTATTCTTGGTGGCCCTGGGCTCCCTGCTGACCTGTGTGCCCTGACCCGCAACCAGCGGTTGGTATTGACTGGTACGGTGGAGCGCAGCACCACGGGCTGGGAGCCTAGGTCATAAGCCAGCTGCAGGCGCCCGTCCACGATGGCCAGTACGATGTAGTCAGCCCGCTCCGTGGCCTTGCCACTCCACAGCACCAGCCCCTGTGTGGCCTCAGTGCGCAGGCTCAGCTCAAAGTGGTTGCTCTGGAGTGCCTTCTCACTAGTGGGCAGAGGACTGGTCAGGACCTCTGGGAAGGTCGTGGGGATGGGGCAGGGGAGGGAGGAAGGTGAGGGGGATGACTCCAGAGGCCATAAGGGCAGTGATGCCACCAGAGCAGCTCGGTGGGCAGGTGGTGGACACGACCAGTGGGACAAGAGACAGAGGTGGGGCCAGGTCAGCAATCAGAGGAGCGAGGTGGACAGACAGAGGGAGAGATCAACAGAGATGCTCGGAAAGATGGGAAGGCAGTGGGCAGACAGCAGGGGCCAGGGGCCACTGCTCACCTGGGACGGGCCCCGGAATCCAGAGTTTCAGGGCTTAGAAGCAGGAAGAGAGGGAGGCAGGTGAGCAGGGGGGCAGACAGGCTATAGCGCAGGGTGGGGTGGGACCCAGCAGCAGCCCTCCCCGCACCCCCTCTTCACCAATGGAAGGCGGAGGGACAAACATCCATGGAGAAACATTGGCCCCACCCACCCCAGAGGCCTGGCAGTGATACACGTGCACACACATAGGCAGACACAGAACTGGTGTGCATGGCCCAGGCCAAGTGCAGAGGGAAGAGCTCTGACACGGGCGGCATGGAATAGTGACTGAGGCCCTCTGGCTGGGAGACAGCCCTGGATGGGCCCCCACACACGTGCATGTGTGCACACATGGGGGCTCATGGACTCACATGCACAGTGACACACTTGCATTGTGTGCACACAGATGTGGGTGTGCACATGCTTGTACACCGTGCTGGTGCCCTGTGGTGAAGGACCTGGCTGCAGAGGTGGAGGGATAGACTGACATCCAACACACATCTCGGAAAGGTGATTCCCTACTTCCAAGCTAGGAAACTGAGCCCATGCAGCACCCCACAAACCCCCATCCTCCCCCACTGGGGATGGAAAGTTCTGCCCTCGCCCTTGTGATGTGCTGCAAGGAGGGAGAGGAGCAGAGGACCAGGAAATGGACTACTGGTGAGAGTGGAGGTGGGCTACTTACGCTGGGATCTCATTGGTCAGTTCGCTTGGAAACAAAGAGACAGAGACAGTGAGAAGGAAGGAGGGTGGAAAAGGGGCAAAGGTGGGCTCAGACCAGGGGCAGGTGTGGAGTACCACGCATATGGTCCTGTGCAGCTGGGCAGATGGGACGGAGGGTTGAGGGGTGCCCGGCTCCAGGAGACATACTACCTCTCGGTCACAGCGTTGAGGTACTCGATGTAGGTCCGTCCATCAAAGGCCAGTGTGTCTAGGTCCCCAGCTGACTTCTCAATCAAGCCTGAGAGACAGTGAGGTGAGCGCAGCCCCTGGCATGTTCCCTCCCATGTCCAGCCTCGGCCCACGTGGGCAGCACTCACCCTTCTCACAGTGCAGCCCAGAGAAGCCTGCAGGACACAGGCACTCATAGGAGGCCTCACGGGGGAGACAGGAAGCCCCATGGAGGCAAGGCTGACCCTCGGCCTGGGTACAAGGGTGGTCTGCAAAGGACGAGACGTCCATGGCCCGGACCACGTGCTCACGGGTCAGCAGTTGGCGGCCATTCAGGGAGACCTGGGGGGTGGGGCGTGACAGCTTCTGTCCTGCCTGTGTCCTCCAGCCCAGAGGGTAGAGGCCCCTTCTGGGATGGGCCCTGCCTTGAGACTGTACCAGGGCATTGCCACCCCCCCCAACCCTGGGCTCCCCAGGGTCCCACCCCTGCCATACATACCAGCTGGATGGCTCCATCAAACCCAGAGGACACAGCGGCTGCTCGGGCCAGCTTGCTGAAATCAGGGGCCCCCCCAACAAAGAGTGGCTCCTTTAGGTTGAGAACGGTGTGTGGCACCTGTGGGGAGGTGCAGGGTAAGGGGCGGTGAAGCCTACCCACCAGCAGGAACAGGATGTGAGCCCCACACCAGGGCCTGCCCGCCTGTGGTGACCCACCCCACGCCCTCCAGCATGGTGGAGGCAGTTAATCACACAGATGTGGCCGCAATGTGTGGGCTTAGTGGGGAAGGGGCTACTCTAGGGGTGGAGGCGGCAGAAGATGGATGAGCAGGATGAGAAGAGACAGTACCTTGCGGGATTTCTGACATCCGAAGAGCGAGCGGGGTGGGGGTTGCAGAGCAAGGGCCAGAGAGCAGTGGGAGCAGAGAGGAGACACAGACAGAGGCCCAGGACAGAGGGGAGAAAAAATAGTCCAGTGAGCACCAGCCATGGGGCGGGGGCTGCACACCTCCCAGAAGGAGGAGGGAGGCGGGGAGCAGGTGGGTGGCCCAGGAGACCCTGACTCACCGGGGACTCTCCCAGCACGCGAGGCCCATCGCCAACCCGCATGGCTCCTTTGCGTCCATTTCGCTCCAGGGAGACCCTGGTCCAAGCACCCAGGGCCACCGGCTCCTTGCTCCTGGAGAAGAACAGGTGTCGTGAACAGACGGTGGGCTCTAATGGCCTACCCGCCAGGGGCCCCAGGAACACTGAGCGCAGGCCCAGTCCTACCCACTGCAGCGCCCCCGCCCACCTGATGACTGCTGCCCCCTTGCCCAGGTCGTAGCGGAACTCCAGGAGGCCATTGTGCAGCGCCAGGGACACAAAGTCGCCCTTGCCATCTGTCTTCTGTCCATTATACAGCAGCAGCCCGCTGGGGCTCCGAGCCAGGAACACCACCTCCAGCGCCATCTTCTCCCTGGGGCCATGGGAGGGCAGGTGTGTGACCTGATGCCCCTCACTTCACAGCTGGATGGGGGCTGGGGGGCGCTTCCCCTCTTCCACCTCTCTGCCCACTGACCCCAGGTCCCGCTCAAAGGTGTGCAGGCCTTTCAGTTCCAGGTAGGAGAAGCTGCTGAAATCAGCCAGGAATGGCTGGTTGTCCTCCGGCTCTGAGACTGTGAGGAGAGGAGAAGGTCACACAGGGTTCTAGGCTTTGATTCCTGGAGCCCACTCACCTCCCACCCTCCCCACCCTGAGCACCGCTGCCCCCACCTGTCTGGCAGAGGCTGCCCTCCCGGCCATGGGGGCACTCGCACTTGGCCTCTCCCTGAGGCAGCACGCGGCAGGGGGCTGCTCCATGGCAGGGGTTTGGCTGACAAGGGTCCTTCTCGTCGGCACAAGTTGGGCCTGGATGGAGGCAGGATTGGTTCCAAGAGACCTGAGCCCTGACAACAGACACACAGCCCCCCAACACCCAGCCCCATCTTGCCCTCACCAAAGCGGCCGGGTGGGCACTGACAGTGGAACCTGCCTGCCTCCAGGGCCTGGCACGGGGCCCCTCCGAGGCAGGGGCTAGGCAGACAGGGGTGGTCCCCACATTCACCCACTCCAGAGCTTCGAGTCGCAGACTCCGGCCAGCTGCTCAGCTCCAGCCGCTGATTGTTGACATCCAGCAAGCGGATACAACCCCTAAGACCGACGCTGACAGAGGTCCGCTCTAGCACCCTGCCACCAAGATGAGGGGCAGGGGTCAGAGACCAGAGGCATCCTCTCTCACAGCCAACTGTGACACTTGCGTTCCTCATGCAGTCGGGACCGCAAGCCTGGGCTGTTCCCCATCCCCACCCCCTACCCTGGTGCTCACAAGATGGGCAGTCCCACAAACAGGACAGAATCAGGAGGGGGCTGGGCTGAGAGTCAAGTGATGGGACTAAAGGTCAAGGCCAGCCCAGCCCCTCCTTGGTAGTCACGCTGCAGCTAGGTCCTCAGGATCAGGACAGAATCAGGGTCACTGTCAAGGGTTGGGGCTCAGGCCAGGGTCACAGCGATTGTCCACGCCCATCCTTCCACCCCTGTGTTATCCCACAGGGACCTTGGACCTACTGGATGCCACCCTCAAGAGTTGGGGATCAGAGCCAAGGCTGGGGGTTCTCTGATTGGGACCACCCTACCCTCCTCCATGCTCACGTGGAAGCCTGATCCTCAGGGACGCCACCCACGAAAAGGTCAGTGTCCAGGTTGAGACCATCAGTGCCACTGGGGCTCTGGCCCAGAACAGGAGTCTCACCATCCACGGAGAGAGTGCCTTGGCGCCAGTGCCGAGACAGCTCCAGGCGATGCCACCGGCCGGGCTGCACGGGCACGGAGCTGGTCAGCACCGCAGGCCCTGAGCCTGTGTCGAACCTGGGGCAGGAGCAGACACTCAGGACAGCCAAACGGAGCCAGGACCACTGCCAGACCCTGTCCCCCGCCCCTAAACCCCATCCCCGGCCCCTACCACCCGCCACCCACCTGAACTGCACACGGCCTCCCAGCAGCGCCAGTCCCAGGAAGTCCTTGCCCCGGGCATTGCCATTGTAGAGCAGCAGCCCCTGGGGCTCCAGTGCCCGGAACTCGAGCGCCAGGCGCAGGGTGTGGTAGGCACGGAGAGTGGGAAAGGCCAGGAAGGAGTGGCCCCCGAAGGCTGGCACGGAGGGGTGCAGGGCTACAGGAGACAGGGAAGGGCAGTGAAGGGCATGGGGGCCACAAAATCCAACCCGCCCCTCACCCCACCCTGGCCCCCTCTGCCTCCCTGTCCCTCTCTGGCATGTAAGACCTTACCCTTCTCACAGACAGCACCCCCTGTGCCTGCTGGGCAGCTGCAGGTGAAGTCTGCACCCGAGCCCTGGTCCTGGCAGGTCCCCCCATGGAGGCAGGGCTGGGAGTCACAGGGTCTTCGGGGCTGCTGGGTGCCTGGGGGCAGGGGACGGCGTCCAGGCACACGACTAGGGGCAGTGGTGGGGGGCTGGTGCGTGGTCGGGGGAGGTGTGGTCCTGCTGACAGGCCGGCTTGTGTGACTGGGAAAGTGGGCCCGAGGGGTTGCAGCTGAAGGTGGCAGGCGGGCCACCGTGGTGGCTCTGGCTGTGGCTGCAGCCGGGGTGGCTCCCGTGAAGAATGCAGGAAACCAGTCTGGGGAGGCGATGCCATTAGGACCCAGAATGAGAAGGGTCCCCAAGGCAGTGAGGGGATGGGGGGGACAGGAAGGTGGGGACAATCTGAGGGGAGGGAACACCACTAAGATCCACAAGGAGCAGGGCCCTGCGGGCAGGCGGGGCACAGGGAGGGAACAAGCCATGGCAGTGCTGGACCAGGCACTCACCGAAGTCCATGAACCGAACGTGCTCCTGCAGAGGCCGCCTCACGCCCAGGGACCTGCGCCTGGACACCTGGAGCTGCCGGAGCAGGGCCCGGCCCACGTCGGACGCCCTGAAGGCTGTGGCTGGGAAGGAGCAACCCTGAGCATGGTGGAGCCTAGGGTGCCCCTCCACCCCCCAGGGGCACCAGGGTAGGGGCTCACTGGGGTCAAAGTGCACTTCCACAATGGCCCGGACCGAGCTGCCTGGCCCCAAGTCGCGTAGGCGGACACTTCGGAAGTCCTTCTTAACGTCCGAGTTCCGGAAGAGGTCATCCAGCTATCGGTGGGGAGTGAGTTAGGCTCTGGGAGGCTGCCCGGGCTGAAGCTGAGGCCCACCCCCAGCGCTTCTCTTGGTCAGTCCTGGAGAAAGGCTGGTGGCTTGGCAGGGCTGCAACCCCAGCCCCACACTTACTGCGCTCTCAATGCTCCTGGCAGTCTCCCCAAACAGCTCAGACTTGGGGTCCGCCATCTCCGGCGTGTAGAACAGTTCTTGCCCCTCGACCCCCTCGAGCTCCAGCACACCCTGGAACGCCTTGGTGGCTGCAGAGGAGGGGCCAGTGAGGTCCTGCCCAGCACCTGCTTGGCTTTTGAACCAGCCATGGACACAGGCCCCAGCAGCAAGCCACGCAGGGTGCAGGGCAGGTGGCAGTTAGTTAGATGGTCATGAGGTTAGTGGGGACCCCAGGGCAGGGCTGCTTCGGTTACCAGGCAGACTCCTTGGAGCAGTGCCCCAGGCTGGCTTGCAACAGGAAAAACATGTTAGCGATGGGGTCCTGGGCACCCACACGTGTGCAGGGGCCGAGAACACACATATATGTGCTTGTGCTGAATCCCCAGGACCACTGGCACATGTGTGCTATTAATAAAATCAGAAGACCACAAACCCTGGGTGCCCACCTGCTGGGCAGGCCTATGGCCTGGGAGGAGACATGGCGTCTCTAGCCATGGCTAGGCCACGCCTCACGCTCCACCCCGGCCCCTGGCCCCCTACTCACCAGGACAGTTAGAGCCCTCTGCATCCAGGGAGGGTGTCTTGCCATCTGAGCAGCAGCCCATAGGCGAGTTGTAGCAGGAAGCCCTTTCCATGGGTAGCCCAGAGGTCCCAGCACTGTCTCTTTCCGGGGACTCAAGTCCTGGGGAGGTACAGTCTGAGCCTAGCTGCAGGTGCAGCCCTCCTGCGCCCTGCCTCCAGGTCTCAGAGCCCATGCTCACCTCCTGAGCCAGCCCCACTGGCCTCCAAGTCACCGCTCAGCTCCTCGTCACCGCTCCCATCAGCGCTGCCAGATTCACCGAAGGCAGAGGTGACGAGGCTAACTGCTGGGGAGGGGGCCATGGGAAGCATGGTCAGCACTGGCCTTGCAGTGGTCCTGGGGATGCTGGCCATGGTCCAAGGTTGTGATGAGGCTCGAGAAGTGGGCAGGCTGTGGTGGGTACTGCTGGGAGCCAGGGGCAAGACGCTGGGGGGCAGCAATGGTGCCTTGTTCAGGTCAAGTGCTGGGGGGGCTACAGATGCAGATGTCTGATGGGGACCAGAAGTGATGCCTTCTGCAAGGAGAGGAGAACCCAGGTGGCAGGGCCCAGGGTCAGAGCACAGTCAGGCCTTCTTGGTCAGTCTGGGACAGTGGTTAAGGCCTCACCCTGGCAGGGGCCGAAGCTCTGGATAGAGATCTCCAAGCCCTGGCGGCAGGCGATGGTCCTCAGCTGGCACTCATTGCCATAAGTGACTCCATCTGACCCACAGACCTGAGACAACAGGGCAAAGATGCAGAGGGTAGGGCAGGCCACTCCTGCCCACCCCACTCCTGCCACCCTCCACATTCCCCGTCCCTCACCTTGGTAGCACCGGCCCCTGGACAGGTGGGTGTTGGGCACACACAGTGGGCAGAGCCAGCCTCCTCCACACAGGATGCCCCAAACTCACAAAGCATCTCAGCACAGGTCGTGGGTGGCGAAGAGTCTGGAGCACAGACACAGGAGAGTCCACTGGCTCAGGAGGCCCCATCCCTACGACAGATCTACCTCCCAGCAGAGGGGCCTGGGGCAGTGCCAGATCTGGTCCTCACCTGTTTCACATCCAGCAGGGCCCAGAGCACGGCCATCTGGACACTGCCCACACTTGGGCCCGGCCACCCCAGGCTTACAGGAGCATAGCCCAGTCATCTGCTCACAGTCGTCCCGCACGGCGCCCCGGGGGTCACAGCTGCAGGCTGGGAGGCAGGGGGAGGAGGCTGAGGTCTGTGCTGGCTTCTCCATGGGCTCCGGAGCCTGACCCAGCTCCTGCCAGGTGGGACAAGGGACACAAGGACAGGGTGGACAGGTAGGAGCACTCAGCTAGGGACTGACCATGGGCCCTGTCACTCACGAGTACAGCCGCTCCGGCCATCAGTGACGATACCACGGAAGTTCCAGAAGCCAGGCTCACAGCGGTCACACTTGAGGCCCCCCACACCTGGGCGGCAGGAGCACTGGCCTGTGACTGGGTCACAGGTGCCGCCGTAGGAGCCGTGTGGGTTACACTGGCATAAGCCTGCAAGGCCAGGGCAAGACAGGGTCACTGCAGTCAGTTGCATAGCTCTGCATGGCTGTGGGTCAGGGCTGAGCTCGGGTACTCACTGGGGCAGCCAGCCAGGCCCACACCCTGGGCAACAGTGATGTTGTCCTGGCAGCAACCGTAGGGGGTCTGAGCACAGTGCAGGGGAATCGCAGGTGGCAATGGGGCCAAAGTGGGGCCTGCAGGGAGGGGTGGGGGTTTAGGTGCCAGGCAGGACTGGATGCCCAACCTGGGTGTGACCACTCTGCCTCAACCTCCCCAGCCATCACCACTCAGCCCTCCTGATGCCAATTCCCACTGGGGCCTCTGGACTACAGCTCGGGTCACAGGTGAGAACCTCATACAACACAAGAAAGAGAATATCTATATGCAAAGGACCAGCATTACATGAGACACCACAGATTCTGAATGTGAAGCCCTGCGCACAGGCGTACAACCAGAGCCACCCTCAGATTAGTGAGCCTTTGCAAGGTGGCCGGGCACACACCCAGCACATGCCCCGCATGCAGACATACACAGGAGCACTTGTGCATGCACAAAGACATGACTGCTGGCCACCACCGGTCTCCTCCCACAAGAGAAAGCGCCTAGTGGGTGCGCCTCACTGGTTCACTGCTGCCCTCACACACAGTAGGTGCTCAGCTAACACTTGCTGAGCAGCAGGCATACACATCCACACACCACAGTTGCATGAATACAGATACGCACCAAAACTGCACACTTCAAATATAACACACATGTTCACACACCCACCCCAGCACACACACACCAACTTCAAACAATACAGACTCCCACTTCCCTCATACCCATGGGCACATGTACCTTTAAGCATGCACACATGTGCCCACATGCAGCCGAACACGCCCACACACTCACTCACCACGGCAGGCTCCCTGGGCCACGACATACAGCTCTGGCTGTGATTCACATCTGGCCTTCTTCAGCTCACATTCGGTGCGGTAGGTGACTCCATCCGAGCCACACACCTGAAGGAAGGGCATCAGGGCAGGTGTGGGCGGCCACGGCCCCTGCCTCACTGCCCAATCAGAGCCGGGTTGCGGGGGATGCTCACCGGGCTCCTCAGGACGCCCTGGCAGCTGAAGCCGCAGACGCATGGCCCATCCTCCGAGTCCTCATCCCAGATGCCACCTCGCTGCCGGCACAGTTCAGGCTCACACTCACCGTCCTCTCCCGAGCCCGAGCCTCCGGAGCCACACTCAGCTATGGGGAGGAGGCCAGGTCACCTTGAGGTCCCGGCCTAGGCTGGCACCCACCAGCCCACCTCAGCTGCCCACCAGCATACCTTGCTCACACGGCCCCGCCCGGGCCTCCTCGATCTGTGTCTGCTGCTGACAGGCAGCCTCACGGAGCTCGCATGAACTGCCGTAGGTCACGCCATCACTGCCACACACGGGGCCAGGTGGAGGGCGCTCACACCGGGGACACACGCACTGACCCGCTGAGCACACAGCCCCAAAGGCACACACTGTGTCTCCACAAGTCTCTAGAGAAGGCAGAGCCAGAAGGGGGTCAGTGGATACCGGTTGAAGGACGCTCGGGACCACAACCCACCAGGTATACCCAGCTCCACTCACGGCAGGGACCGGCCAAGGCCACGTGCAGACTGATCTGGCGTGTGCAGGCGTGGACATGTAGTTCACATTCACTGGCATACGTGCGCCCGTCAGAGCCACACACAGGCTGGGCTGAGGCCACACATTCAGAGGGGCACACACAGCGCCCGGTCTCAGCTTCACACAGGGCTCCAAAGCGGCACTGCCCACAGCGATCTGGGGAGAAGACTCCATCACCACAGTGACAAGGATGGCCTCCCCACAACCAGGCCCACTTACCCACCACTGACCACAGGGTCCTCGGCGAGCCACTCGGATCTCCCGCCCAAGGGCACAGGCTGTAGCTTCCAGTTCGCACACACTGCCATACGTGATGCCATCACCGCCACACACAGGGTCATAGACACCTGAACACGCCTGCCGACATGCACATTCGGCTTCCCCATTCTTCACAGTACACATCGCCCCAAATGGACACTGCACCCCACGGCATGGGGATGGGGGCTGGTCTGGGGAAAACATGGGCACTCAGCAAGGTCTCCACCTGCTCTCCTAGGCAATGCACAAAGCCCCTAGCCCCAGGCAGCAGACCCCCACCCAGGGCGGGGATGGTGGAGGAAGAGTGGACCAGGAGAAGGACCAGATGCACAGGACACAGCAGAGAAAGGGACAGACACGGGAGAGACATGGACAGGGACACAGACCCAAACG
Source organism: Neotragus moschatus (assembly GCA_006410615.1). Lineage (NCBI taxonomy): Eukaryota > Metazoa > Chordata > Mammalia > Artiodactyla > Bovidae > Neotragus > Neotragus moschatus. Next base: position 3,061,042 of record SJYA01002443.1, read on the forward strand.
ACCCTGGGCCCCTGTCTGAGTGTGGGATGGGGCTGCTCTCCAGCACCGGAGTTTCTTGACTGACTTCAGCAGGGCATGAGAGGGCCAGGTTTACTAGCCCGCTTAGGCCACTGACCCTTGACACAGCCCTGGGACCCATGCATGTGCAGGGGGGGAGTCTCTCTGTGGGTGGAGGAGTCTGCAACCCAGAGCCACACCCAGGGCCACACGGGGGAGGAGGTGTCTGTCCACTTGCTCTGAGGACCGCAAGGCCAGGCAGCAGCGAGCCACCCCCCCCCTGCCGCGCGGGGGGCAGACCTCGGGCTGTGGGCTCCTGGCGGCAGGCGCGGTACCTCATCCTGCCAGCAGGTCAGGCTGGAAGACACAAGAGGTGGAGCCAAGAGGGAAGGGAGGGCAGAGGAGAGGATACAGACGCAGAAAGAGAGACCAGAAAGATGGACAGACCAACTGACGGGGACGGAGTGAGAGGTGGGCAGAGCCCCAGTGCACGCAGGACACGCTGTCTCTGCCCATTCCTGGCCCACTGAAGCTCTGCTGAGATTCTGCCTCTAAGGTGGCTGTGTGTCCCAAGAGCGTGGGACTCAGAAGATCTGAGAGCTGCCAGGCAGGTACCAAGGAGCTCACCCACAGACACCAGCCTTGGACCCAACATCCCCCCAGGTGCTGCAGCCAACTTCATGACAGATCCCATCCCCCAGAGCCCGCCGACAGACAAAAGCCCTGCCAGCCCTCCTCAGAGTGACCAACTCTCGCCCCCAGCCCAGGAGGAGCATGATTCAGCATGGAGATGGCATGTGATGACAGGCAGCGTGGACCGCCGGACCAGCCTGCTCCCAGCATGGAGCCCGCCCACATGCTCACCACACGGGCCCTGGTGCTTCATGGGGATGCTACGCTGCTGCTGACACTCGGCCTGCTGGCGCCAGCAGTCATTGTCATACGTGTGCCCATCATGGGCACACACGGGTCTGTAGGCCCCATCACAGATGACACGGTCACAGGAACAGCGGGGGCGGCCTCGGCGGGACAGGCAGACGGCATTGAATCTGCACGGCTCCGGGCACTGGTCTGGGGGACCAGGGAGATTGGAAGAGTAAGAGAACCACGACAGACCTCCTTGGGATGGGTAGGGGCTCCATGGGCACATGGGGTGATGACTGGGGACCCAGGAGACCTGAGGGGAAGGTGGGGACGAGTAGGTCCCTGGGTCATGCAGAGTCCCAGGAAGGGGCCCTCAACCAGGAGCCGCCCACCTCGAGGCTGGCACTGGCCAGAGCGCACTTTCTGCAGGAGGAGGCCTCGAGCAGCCCCTGTTCGGCCCATGACGCAGTCATTATCGTAGGTAACGCCGTCATCCCCACACACGGGTGTCCCACGGGGAGGGCAGCTCTCTGGTCGCAGGAGCATCTCCGGCCGCCGCGTGCGCGGGTTCACACGGCAGGTACGGCTCAGGTCACTAAGGGAGCCCTGGCAGGGGTCTGGGGGCAGAAAGATAGAGGTCAGTGCACTGCCAGTTGTGTGCGCACACTGAGGGAGGTCAGGCTACACGCGCAGGGCAGCGCTCACCGCAAGGACCGTCGAACTTCTTGAAGACGTTCTCTTGGTGGGCACAGGCTTGGCGCAAGAGCTGGCACTCACTGGGGTAGTCACTGCCGTCGCTACCGCACACAGGGCCTTCCGGGGCCCCCAGGCACGTGGCAGGGCACAGGCACGTGGCTGTCAGTCCATCCGCAGAGGGCACACAGGTACTGCCAAAGCTGCAGGTGACATTGGAGCAGGGGTCCCGGGTCCCTGTGGGCAGAGCAAGGTGGGCCAGTGGCCCTCTGTATACTGGCCAGTGCCCCTCCGCATACCTGCTCATCACAGGCCCCGCCCAGCCTTTCGCAACACCTCACCGTAGGCCCCATCCCCATCCCCATAGGCCCCGCCCTTCCCCCCTCCCCCAGCCCTTTCCCCTCACCACGGAACCGCCCCTACATTCCCTCCACCTCAGGGCCCCGCCCACTCACCGCAAGGCCCGCGGCGCAGCAAGCGGATGCGCCTCTGCTGGCTGCACTGCGCCCGCTGCAGCTCGCACTCGTTGCTGTAGGTGGAGGCATCCGAGCCGCACACGGGCGCCACCACGCTGGGGCATGCGCTCTTCTTGCACACGCAGGAGGCTCGGCCCGGCTCGTCTGCGCTTGGCTCGCAGACAGCGCCGAAGCCACACAGCATTCCTCGGCACGCTGCATGTGGAGTGGAAGGTGCAACGGGGTGGGTCAGGGCCTGGCCTCTGCCACCTCCAGGCCTCCGGTCACCACGCACATGGACCAATGTCTGCACACCTGCCAGACCTTACATATGCATGCCCACCCATGTTCGTGCTAATGCTCACAGGAACCCTGGTGTGCCCATCGTGGCCAGGGCCTCAAGCCTCCCCCTCTCAACAATTCCCCCTCCCCCGCCCCGCAGAGCTCTCCCACCAGAGCCTTCTCTGCTCAGCTATGGAAAGGCATTGCATCTGCTCCTGACCCAGTCCCCACACAGAAAGCAGACAGCCCCCAGGCCACCTTTGTCACAGGGAATCAGTGCCTTCTCATCAAAACTGAAGCCCCTCATCCAACTGTGACCTATTCCTCAGAGCCTGGCCCTCCCCGCCCCATCCGTGGGAACTGCTCCAGTGACCACCCCCACACCTGGCCCTTGTCACTTCCCCAGGGACCACCTCCCCTGCCTTTCAGGGTCAGGCCTGAGGTCACTCAGCTGTAGGACAGAGTGTCTGAGGTCGGTCACATGCTCCACCCTGGCCCAGGACCCAGTGCCCTGCCTGCTCCAGGGCTCCTCGACTCTTCTCACTCCTTCCTCCTTCTGCTTCTCTAGAGGCCTGTCCCCACTTGAGTCCTTCTCTGCCCACTTCCCCATCTTCCATGCCCCCCAGCCAGCATTCCCCAGGGGCATGCTCTGCTGTGGCTCCTGGCCCACCCACCCTCCTAGGCCTCCTAGCTGCAATCTTTCCCTGAGGCCCATGTACTCACCCACCTCATCCTTCCCCACCTGTCCTCCTGAGCCCCCGCCTCAGGTCCTGTCGCCCCACATCACACTCAGCATGACCTCCTCAGGGACCCAAGCCTACACAGGGCCTTGCAGACCCCTTCTCTTCTGTAAACATTTTATCACTTTTTGGGGGGCTGTACAAGATGCAGGGTCTTAGTTCCCTAACCAGGGATCGAACCCGTGCCACCTGCTTTAGGAGCTCAGAGTCAACTACTGGACCACCTGGAAATCCCCTCTTTAAACGTTTTAATTCCTGACTTTGTAGTGTTGCCAGTGCACATCCTCTTACTGAGCTACAAAGCCATCAGGACAATCCCTCCTGAGCATAGTGTCAGGACAGGGGCAGGTGAAATCCTCAGGACCCCTGCCCAGGATGACACCCTGCAGGCAGGGTAGGGCCATTACTAGTTGCAGCTGTCTGGATCTAATAAATGTTTAATTGGGTCCAGTTATCATTAATAAGTTATGGAGAGCAGGGGTACACCCCCTCATCACTTCCCAGGGGGCTCAGGAAGTGGGGCAAGAGGAAGTACCCTCAATTCCAAGGAAGGTGGAGCCACATAGGAAGCTGGAGCTGTCACCAGGGCAACAGCCCACCTGGGCTCCTGTGTATTTGTCTGGGAGTCCCTGCCCCCACTCTACACAGGCTGAATGAACAGGGGCTGGAGGCAAGGGTGGGGTTAGCATGGATATCCCAGCCTGAAGTCCCTGCAACACCTCTGTCCTAACCCTACCTCATATGGGCAACCACACAGATCCTTCATCTGATCCTGGAGCCAAGATTCACTTGCCATGTGACTACTGGCAAGTTATCACCTGGCCAAACCTCAGGATCTCCTCCCAGGAATGGAGACAATAAACCTACCCCCCTGGGTTGTTGTGAGGCTAAATAGGCCAATACCTGCAAAGGCTCACAGAGGCCCAGGATGCCACTGTGTGTGGGTCAACCCCCCGAGGACCACAGCTGTCAGAGCTGCCAGCACGTCAGCTGCTCCTCTGTCCAGGCTCAATACTGTGTCCACTCTGACCCCTCTTTTCACTTTACATCTCAACAATCTCCTTCTTTCTCCCCTCAGCACTTCCTTTTACCTTCAGCCCTCTCTTACCCAAGGCCCTGGGGATCCCCAGGCCAAATCCATGGGCATTTCCTCTGGCTGGCTGGCTGCTTTATTTGGCTTCAACTAGACCTGCTGATCAAGGTCTTCCCCAGGATCCTGACCCCATGGCTGAGGACCTGGTCACCTCACTGTACCACAGTCTCCCTTCTCAACTGCTCTGTGTCTGTGCCCTTGGGCTCAAGCCTCACTCTCCCTCTGGTCACCCTGGTTCAGCCAGACACCACTCAAGGTCCCAGCCCCTGGGCCAAGGACACTTGCTTCTATATGACCACTAGGTTCCTCGTCCTCCAACACTTTCATCCTCATCATGTAAACTGCCCCTTCTTAGGGCAGGTGGAGTGCCCAGAGACCTGCAGGCAGCGTGGTCCTTAATGGTCACCTCTGGGGCTTGGCCTCCTGCAGGAGCCTCACTCCCTGCTTGCCCAAGGCCCCCCTCACAACATGCAATGCTGGAGGCGGCAGTGGCTTTTTATAGCCTCTGGTTAGAGTGGGTATATTTAACTCTCTCCCCACACTTGGGTAGGTTGGAGGATGGAGCTGATGCCCTGAGCCCTGCCTGTGGCCAAGAATGTGCAGTGTGTGTGCCTAGGAGGAATGACGATGGTCATGGGGGTGGGGCAAGAGTAGCTATCCCCAAACATGTGATGAGTTCAGAATGACTTCAGAATGCAGGTGTGGGGCCCACGTTGAAGGCTGTGGGGAGGGGCAGTGCCTGTGTGAAAGCAAAGAGACATGACAGGTGAGACATGGCAGGCCTTGGGGCTTGAGGAGAGGAGACTGAGGATACTGGGACAGAGGGTATTTAAATCCAACCAGCTCCAAGCCTCTTGCCTACAGATTATGGGAGACAGTCCTGGGCCCAAACTCCCTGTCCAGTGCAGCCCTGCCCCTTCCCATGGCTCATCCCATTATGGATGGCCCTCTGTGTGTGTACTTCGGTGGACCTGGGCAGCTGCCTGCCCAGCAGGGTTCCCAGGCACTGAAAGCAAACTTGGGAACGCCCCCGTCTCCCAAGAGGACCGCATCCACCCCTGCCCTCCTGCAGCACTGGCAGCGTCCTCTCCTCTGCTCTCACATTAGCTTAATTACAGCAGCCTGCACAGCAGGAGGCACCCAGGGGACTGGGACCCAGCCCACAAAGCAGGGCAAAAAGGCCAGGCCCAGCCTGCTCAGTCCGGGGACAGACCCCCCTTTCTCTCCTCAGACAGCTGTCACTGGTCCTGCTGAGACCCTCCCCCTGAGCCCCTGAGCCCCCAGCCCCCTAACCCCTCTGTTCACATCTTGTCTCACAACCTGGGGGCTCCAGTCCCAACACTGAGGCCAAGATACAGCCAGGCCCAGGGATTCCAGACTCCACGTTCCTTTTGTTGTCCACTACTATGGACTCCTCAGGCTTCCTCCTCCAGGCTCCTCTGCTCCAGATACTCCTAACATATCTGATGTGCACACCCTAAGGATGGCTCCTGACTCCCCCCCCCAAAGAGTGCCACTGCCCATCTAGGCACAGAGTTCCAAGTTCAGTCTGTCACTAGGTGAACCCCTACTCACCATCCGGAGGTGTTGGGGGCACTGGCGTGAAGTGGGTCCCAGGTTTGTCTGGAAAAAAAAAAAATCTCAAGTTAGCTCCCCTGAGCTGGTCCTTCCCTAGCCTGTTCCATTGTCCAGCCTGGAGGTTGTCACCTTTGCCTGTACACATCCCTCCCCTGGTTCTACTCAGAGCCATGAAGACTGGCCAAGGCCTGGCAGTAGACAAAGACAGAGGCCTTGGCTCTTCTCTGCCCCTCCAGCTGTATCATCCTGGCCTGACACCTGTCAGGAAGGCCCAGTGGCAGAGGTGTAGGCACCACCTATTCCTTAGATGAGCTCCAAGCCCTTCCAAAGCCCCTATTTCCAATGTAACCAGCTGCCCCAACTCCCCAGATCCCAAAGAAAGTTGTCAATGCAGCCCAGGATGAGAGCTGGCCACCATCCTCCCCACCTGTCACCCCAGCCCATGGACAGGCTTTTGGGGACTCAGGCATTCAGAGAACAACCCATGGTGTTCCAAGAAGATGCAGCTAATGGCCTCTCTGTAACTCTGTCTGTCCCCTAATCTTTTGGCTGAGGCAGGGGACCTCAGCCAGCAGAGGCAGGGTCACTTGGGTCCAAGAGGCAGTCACACCCGCAGACACATACAGTTGTTGAGGAAGAGTAGCACCGCGAAGCCAAGCGTGGCCGTGGCCAGGAGGATCAAGCAGACGTTACAGGGGATCATGAAATATCGCACCAGGACGGAGACCCTGCGCCGCTGCCGGCAGTCCCGCTCCAGCAGCAGTGGAGGCATGACCCAGGTTCCTCAGCCCCCACTCTTGAAGTGTGGGGCTTCTCACGGGGTGCCCTTGGGCCTCTTCCGTGCCACTCTCTCCATTCTTGGACCCCTGGGGCAGTTGACAGCCGCTCTATTCTCAAAGCTCAGCTCCAGTCACAGCCAGGGAGTGGGAAGCACCAGCCCTCTCCACAGCCCTTGAGGCTCATAATGGGTGTGCAGAATTCTCTTGGAGCAGAAATCCCAAAATTGGACTCGGAGGAACAACCAAGGGCCAGCACCACCCCCGCTGTCCACACCGGTCAGGACCTGGGCCAGAGGCTCCAGCAGCTCTCGGCCGGGGTCCAGCTGTGCTCAGTCTTCCCGGAGCCAACCTCGGTAGTCCCACAGCCCCGGATCCTGTCCCCCCGGCAGCCTGGGAGAGGCTGGTCCAAGGGGGACTGGCGGCGATCAGCCTTTCGCCCAGGACTCAGATAGGCGCGGGCGGCGGGTCCCAGCTGCTCAGTCCCCCGGCAGAGGCGGGAGCGGCGACGGCAGCGAGCGGGAGGAGCGAGCGCGCGTCCGGAGAGAAGAAAGAGCCGGCTGCCGAGGGCCGCGCCCGCTCCCCGCGCCCAGGCCGGGGCTGAGGCGGTGAGTGAGGGGCGAGGGGCGCCGCTGAGCGAGGGCGGGGAGCAGAGACAAAGGAAGACGCCTCCGGGGACCCTAGCGTCCGCGGGGAGTCGCGGCTTGCTCCGCAAGCAGGATGGGGCGGATGAGGACTGGAAGGTGGCGGCACAAAAGGGAACGCATGGGCTGGGGGTGCTGGGAGGCGGCTGTGGGAACCGGGGCTGGAAGGGAGCAGAGTCTGGGGAGGGCGCAGAGGTGGGGCGCTGAGGCTAGGGAGGGTGCAGGGTCGGGCTAGGGGGCCGGGATCGGGGTGGGAGATTAAGCGGTGGCTGGAGCTGGAGACGCAGGTGTGGGGATGGGGAGAGGGTGCGAGTAGGTGGGCGAGAGTGGGGCGGGACAGGGACGGGTTCCCTCCCGCTCCCAACCGGTTGGGCTGTCTTGTGCCTGTGAGTGACGGCGGCGGAGTGTCTGTCTGAGTCCCCGCAGGGGCTCCGCCTGCACCAAAGATCCGGTTCTGGGCTGCAGGCTGTGTGTCACCGCGTGTGCATATCAATATCTCTGCTTCTGCTGGCCCCACCCTGGTACTGTGGGGATAGCATCTCCAAGTACATATACACAGGTGGGAATTGGGCTGGGTTCACTTCAGAGGGTGGGCCACCCCTCCCTAGGAACTGACATCAGCACCTCAAATTATCCCCGCATTCCCAGCTCGCGTCCGCACGGAGAGAGGATCATGCAAATGAGTCCCATGTAAATAAGCGTTATGCAAATAGTCGGGGCTCCAAGCCCGGTCTGCAGGCCCGGAGCGCCCCCCAGAGGCCGTCCGGGAAAGTCGGGACCGTGACGTCACAGCGGGCCAGGGCGCGCAGCCCACCTGGCACTCCCGTCCTTCCCACCACGTGTCCAGCTGCCTCACGAACACGTCCCTGGAGTTCTCCCACACACACCCCGCTCACTCCCTCCTCGTCAGGTGGGCTCTTACATCTCCCAACCTTCCTCGGCTGGGACAACCATCCGCCAGCCAGCTCTCAGTTCTGTCAGGTCCATCTCCTTGGACTCCTTTCCGTCCCACGGCCCGGCACACTGCTGCCAAATCCCAGCGGGATCAGCCCACCCTGTCCGGGTCCCCCATCACCCACGGCAGAGAAGCCCTGGAACCTAGGGTTCTACCGAAACTTGTAGGAAAAGCCGATACACAAAGTGCGACAATGCACCCAGAGCAGCAGTCAGGCTGCTTGGAGACCCTGCCCTTGGCTGTCTTCACTCTCTCCTCAGAGGAGCCTCCCACCCTCTCACCTCACCCTGGCACTGCTCACACCACACTGATACTGGCGGTGCCCCAGACTGGGAGCACCCAGGGCAGGGTCTGACTTTTTATCTCCTCCAGGCAGGGCTTGGCCCAGAGCCCAGAACATGGTGTGGTGAGTTCAGGCACATTTCCCGTTTACTTTTCACTGCAGCCCCCCCTAGGACTGCAATCTGATCCTTTGATTTGGGGAGGGGTCCAGTCAGTGCTAGGAGTTAAACCACGGACTTGCCCACTGGACACATGCCTGCACAGGAGCCGTGTTTGCTGCTGCCACTGCAGCTGTGGAGCATCATGTGTGGGCCATGGGAGGGAACCAGAACGTGGGAGGGGTAAGGCCTGGGATCAGGGGGAAGCCTCCCCCAGGCAGAGATCCTGGAATCTGCCCACAAATGNCACTGGACACATGCCTGCACAGGAGCCGTGTTTGCTGCTGCCACTGCAGCTGTGGAGCATCATGTGTGGGCCATGGGAGGGAACCAGAACGTGGGAGGGGTAAGGCCTGGGATCAGGGGGAAGCCTCCCCCAGGCAGAGATCCTGGAATCTGCCCACAAATGGGCTGGCCTTAGATGCTCCCATGGCGGTGGCGCTGGGTGCCCTGTCGGGCTTGGCCTGGGGTAAAGGCAACCACATGCAGCCTGGTGTCTTTCAGTTCCAGTCTGAGCCCCCACGGGGGTTGGATGCCTTCAGAGAGACAAAGGGCTATTGAGGCCTCAGATCCAGTCAAGGGGGAGGAGGGCTCAGGCTACTCTGGCTATTTTGGGATCTCCAGACTCTAAGTCATTCAGCCTTGACCAGCCCACGCAGGCTCAGGTCCCAGGAAGAGAGGATGAACCAAACCAAGAATCAGACCCCCTCTAGGCTTAAACACAGCAACATGCTAGTGCTCACATGTGTACACACACACTCCATGTTCCAGGTCTCCCATATGCAGACATATGTACAACCAATCACTCAAATCTGCACAGGCACCATGCAGTCACACACACACCTGCGTGCATACACACTGCACACTTCCATGCAATGCAAAACTTGCCCCTCATCCACACAGCACACATCGGGTGTGCCCCCACATATATGCGTTTAGTTGGGCCCCTCCAGACGCTCCCTGGCCCTGAAAGGAAGATGAGGAACGAAGTCCAGAGAGAATAGAAAGTCCTACCTACTGGCCTCCCTCTGATCCCTTTCACTCCGTAGGGGAGGGGCCGGCGCGCTCCAAAATGATGGGGGTGGGAGTGGGGCAGCACCGCCCTGCCAGCGCTAGGCACACTCCACGCATGCGCACACACCTTTGCTGCGGGGACCACCGCGTCTCCACTCCTGGACCCTTGAGGGTAGCCCGCTAGTGTGTAAAGTGCATCAGTCGAGTGCAGGTGTGTGGCCTCCAGCCACAGGTGTCTGGCCGCCCTGGCGGGGGAGGGGAAGAGGACGGGGCAGGGCGGCCCCCTCCCCCAGCCTCCTAGAGTCGGGTCTCAGGGGCCATCCCCTCCCCCTCGGCCTCAGCAGACAATGGGCGTTTCACAGCGGGACGTCGCTGCTGGACTGCGGCCAGCCGCTGGGAAGGAGGCAGCGTCCAGCGGGGCCCCGATCGCCCCCTCAGGTGAGGCTAAAGCCGGGAGGCGCCCACTTGAGTCCGCGAGCTGTGTCCGCCCATGAGCCTCCGGGCAGGGCCCACACTGCTTGTTAGCCTGCGCTGTAAGTGAGAGCTTGTGGAAGAGTTGGGGCTGGTTCGCACGCAAGGCAGCGGCCGCTGACCCCGGCACCCCTCCTCCTTCATTACTCAGCATTCATCCTGTCCGGCCATCCGGGGGTGGGCTCAGTGCAGGAGGCAGGTGCTGAGTCAGGTCAGCTCTCTGCCCCTGGGAGGTAACCCTGTAGCAGAGATTGCCCTGC
>SJYA01002443.1:3071460-3131249 GCA_006410615.1 Neotragus moschatus
AGGCACACTCCACGCATGCGCACACACCTTTGCTGCGGGGACCACCGCGTCTCCACTCCTGGACCCTTGAGGGTAGCCCGCTAGTGTGTAAAGTGCATCAGTCGAGTGCAGGTGTGTGGCCTCCAGCCACAGGTGTCTGGCCGCCCTGGCGGGGGAGGGGAAGAGGACGGGGCAGGGCGGCCCCCTCCCCCAGCCTCCTAGAGTCGGGTCTCAGGGGCCATCCCCTCCCCCTCGGCCTCAGCAGACAATGGGCGTTTCACAGCGGGACGTCGCTGCTGGACTGCGGCCAGCCGCTGGGAAGGAGGCAGCGTCCAGCGGGGCCCCGATCGCCCCCTCAGGTGAGGCTAAAGCCGGGAGGCGCCCACTTGAGTCCGCGAGCTGTGTCCGCCCATGAGCCTCCGGGCAGGGCCCACACTGCTTGTTAGCCTGCGCTGTAAGTGAGAGCTTGTGGAAGAGTTGGGGCTGGTTCGCACGCAAGGCAGCGGCCGCTGACCCCGGCACCCCTCCTCCTTCATTACTCAGCATTCATCCTGTCCGGCCATCCGGGGGTGGGCTCAGTGCAGGAGGCAGGTGCTGAGTCAGGTCAGCTCTCTGCCCCTGGGAGGTAACCCTGTAGCAGAGATTGCCCTGCTTCGCAGCATCTACGTGGGGGATGTCTGTACAGAGACCCGAAAGACAGGGTAGAGGGATTTGCACATCCAGACAGAGCCAACTACAGAGGCCCAGTAAAAACAAGCTCAGGAGACTGCACCAGACCGGGAGAAGCCAGCCCCGTCAGGTCTCAGGGAAACAAGGGCCAAGGCCAGACCAGCAGGCTGGGGAACCCAGGGCCGGGATGCCTGCCAAGACAGGCTTCAGCCACCAGGGGGCGCCAGCCGAACAGAGGGGGTAGTAGACACCTGGAGAAAATGTAGAGCCCACCAGGCTCCTCCATCCATGGGATTCTCCAGGCAAGGGTACTGGAGTGGGTTGCCATTTCCTTCTCCAGGGGATCTTCCTGACCCAGGGATCGAACCCAGGACTGCCACATTGTAGGCAGATGCTTTACCGTCTGAGCCACCAGGGAAAGCAAATGTAGCGCAAATGTCCCCAACCTTTTTGGTACCAGGGACCAGTTTCGAGGAAGACAGTTTTTCCACGAATTGGGAGTTGGGTGGGGAGAGGTTTGGGGATGATTCAAATGCATTACATTTATTAGGCCGCCACTGATCTCACAGGAGGCAGGGCTCAGCTGGTAATGCCAAAATGGGGAGCAGCTGAAAACATAGATGAAGTTTCGCTTGTTCACCAGCACTCCAGCCCCTCACCTCTTACTGTGTGGCCTGGATCCTAACAGGCCACCTACCAGTAGCAGTCCATGGCCCCTGGATTGCGGACCCCTAAGGAAGGGGATAGGGTGGAGCTACCTGATCCATACCTTCTGTCCTTCCCCTCTAGGACAGCCCCAAATCCACCTCTTTCGGCCAGGTCCTGCCCATGTCTAGGAGGAAATAGAAAGCTAGAGGAGCCAGGGTGGCACCTAGGTGTGGTCAGTGCCAGTGAGTCAGGAGACCCTGTGTTCCCGCTGAGGGCCACGGGCAGGCCAAGAGAGATGCACAGTCCAGCACAAAGGTCTGAGTTGGGGGGCGGTGCTTCTTGGAGGTATCGACCGGCTGGATGTCAAGATGAAGAAGAGTGGCAGACAGACACCTATTGGTGAAGGAGGAAACAGACAGAACAGGCTCCATCTTGAAAGCAGGACTCCATCTTGGGCCGGACTGTGGACTTTGAGCTCTATGCCCAGTATCTATGGAAACAACATACCAACTGGAAAACCAGACCCCCAGGATGGAAGAGCCCCAGGGCTCATTCCTAGACTGTCTGTTACCTAAAAGAATACTCTAATTATCTGTGTAAGTGAATAAAATAATAAATTCTATTATGCTTATTGAGATATGCCACAGGCCTATTGATAATTGTCCACTGTTAACTACTTAGGCTTAAGGCATATGAATCANCATACCAACTGGAAAACCAGACCCCCAGGATGGAAGAGCCCCAGGGCTCATTCCTAGACTGTCTGTTACCTAAAAGAATACTCTAATTATCTGTGTAAGTGAATAAAATAATAAATTCTATTATGCTTATTGAGATATGCCACAGGCCTATTGATAATTGTCCACTGTTAACTACTTAGGCTTAAGGCATATGAATCATGGGTTAACTTTTATTGTATCTTTCTTTTCCTTTGTTCAGACTAGTTTCAGGGAATTTGGGGAGGTGGGTTTGGGCACGTACACTTAGGGTATATAGTGAAGTTGCTCAGTCGTGTCCGACTCTGTGACCCCATGGACTGTAGCCTTCCAGGCTCCTCCCTCCATGGGATTCTCCAGGCAAGAGTACTGGAGTGGGTAGCCATTTCCTTCTCCAAGGGATCTTCCCAACCCAGGGTACATAAGGTTTTCAGAAAAACTAGTTGGGGTCCTTGGCTAAGAGGAGACTTTGCCTTGGGCCCACCGGTGTAATAAACTGCACTCCACTATCTGCATTGTCCTTCTGAGTGAGTTTGTTTCCCAGAACGCGTGGCTACAACATTTGCTGCATTGGCTGAGAAACTCCTCACTTTGAGGAGACAAGTCCCATTTGGGACTACTCTGTGGCCTTGTGGCTCAAATCTTCTAGAGGGGGAAGGCGCCTCACCCTTCTGGAAGGATTCTGCTTCTCAATGCCCAGATCTTTCATGTTAGCAAGTAGTGGATGGCAGCAGGGGAACTGAGCGCTCAGGTGAGGAGGAACCCACCCAGCAGGGTGGAAGAGGGGGCCTGATCACCCCCCTGGGAGGGACTAGAAGGGGCACAGACCCACAGGAGCCTGGAATAGGCAGGTGGCAACAATTGCTTGGTACACAGGTTGACGAGTGTGTTAGGGCTTAGGAAGGAAACTTGTGAAGGTCATGTAGGAGGTGGTGTCCACGCCGTCTTGGGGAAAATTATTACCAAGCCAATTGCCAGGGGATTTTTAGGAGAAGACACTTGGTTTTGTGTGCTCGTATTCTGCCCTCCCCAAGGAGGTGTCCATCTGCTATGGAGTTCCTGACCCCCTCGGAATACTCAGGATAGAAGGAGGGGAATACATAAGTGAGTATGCATTGGCTTTTCCGGAGACGGCCTGGGATGTGAGGTATTTAACCCATCTGTGTTTTCATCCGCACCTGATCGAGCCCACCGAGGCAGAATGGACTTTAAAAGTTAAGGGAGAAACAGTCTTGAATCGCATGGTGTTCTGGTTAGGCTGTGCTGACTGGCAGGTGAAGACACACCAATCCCCCTTCTCCCTCTGGGATCTGCCAGGTAAGGCTCTTCTCACCCCAATTAGGAAGGAGGCAGAATGGCAATTTAAATGTCATTGAGTGGAAATATCAGAAGTACAAAGGGTACTAAGAACTTCACAGACAGAACGAAAGGAAAAGTAGAAGGTCCAAGAAGGTAAGCAAGATGATGGGAAGTGAATCTAAGGCAACTGTGTTGGAGTGCATGATTGAAAATTTAAAGTAGGGATTTGGAGGAGACTGGCCACCTCATGCAAAGAGTTGACTCACTGGAAAAGACTCTGATGCTGGGAGGGATTAGGGGCAGGAGGAGAAGGGGACGGCAGAGGATGTGATGGCTGGATGGCATCACCGACTCGATGGACCTGACTTTGAGTGAACTCTGGGAGTTGGTGATGGACAGGGAGGCCTAGTGTGCTGCGATTCATGAGGTTGCAAAGAGTTGGACACGACTGAGTGACTGAACTGAACTGAACTGAACTGGGTGAAGATGAAGCCTAACCTCCTCCACATACTCTGTGAGGTTGAATGGCCCCCTATGGGAGTAGAATGGCCACCAGAGAACACCATGAACTTAAAAAATAGTGGAAGCAGTCTATACAGTAGTCACAGGAGACCCAGGACACCTGGATCAATATCCATATATTGACTCATGGCTAGGGTTAGCTCAAGACCCTCCTACTTAGACAAGGTTCTGTATCCAGAAGGGAAAAGGGAAAATATTAATGGCACAAAAATTGACTGATGATAAAAAGGGAAATTCTACAGGATTTGGACGGGGATGACCTGACCCCTCCTCCATACTGGATAATGATGCACCTGCCTCCCAGTGTTCCACCAGGACCGGAGACTGCCTTACTGCCCAATCCAGGGCCAGGTGAAGTTCCTGCAGCAGCCACTGCTCTTCCATCAGCTCTCCTAGAGTTCATAGAGCTGCTGTTTCGGCAGGCTCCAATCCCAGCAATGGAGACCTCTGGCCAATGCCCCCAGAATTCCACCTCACCTGGACCTCCTAGATTGTATCTGGTGAGTACTGATGGGAATGGGGAAGAAAACACAGCAATTAGCCAGAGGCTGTGCTCTGCCAAGGAACAGGGGGAAGAACCCCACTACAGATGCCACTCAGAGAACTACAACAGCCTCCAGCTCAGGACACATGGGGCACTACCACCAGCCCCCTGTAGCTTATTATTACCAGCCATTTTCCTCTACAGATATATTAAACTGGCAGAGACAAGCTCCACCATACTCAGGGGAGCCACAAGCCATGATTAGGCTAATGAAGACTATTTTTCAAACCCACCGCCCTACATAGGATGACATAATCCAACTACTTGTCTCCTTTTTCAGCACTGAGGACAGACACAAGATCCTAACTGAGAACTAAAAATGGTTATGAAAAATGGCACCTGAGAGTACTGCAAACCCGCAGCGGAGGGCAGAACTAGCCAACACCGAAAAGAGGCCCAGTGGAGGCTGTAACACAGAGGAAGGCAGGGGCCACCTGGAGAGTTATCGGGTGACTATTTTACAAGATTTCAAGAGGGGGGCCTGATAAGCTATGAGTATCCCAAAACCCTCCGAAGTGATTCAAAGGGAAAGTGAATCACCCTCTGAGTTCTGTGAAAGACTATGTGAGGCCTATAGACTTTATATGCCAATAGACCCAGCCAGAGGCCACTGGGTCTCAGATGGTGATAAATGCAGCCTTTGGTCTCTAGCCTACCCTGAAAATGTCAGATGGGGGGACACCAAGTGACTCATGAATTTTTATACATCCTTGAATGCCCAGTACCTTTGTTAGGAAGAGACTTCTTGTCTAAATTGGGGGCACAAGTGACCTTTCCCCCGACGAAAGACCCACTGTTCGAGTGGGCCCAACCACCTATTTTACCCTTCCTCTCAGTAACCCCTCAAGATGAATGGAGGTTGCACGATCTCCGGAAGGGAAACCAGACGGGCTAAACAGTGGAGAGAGAGAGTTAACGCAACAATTCCCTGAGGTCTGGGCAGAAGACAGCCCCCGCAGGCTTGCAAAACAAGTCCCACTGGTAACAGAACTCAAACCCAGTACAATTATGTCAGCACCCGCCTTGGGCCTGCCAGACCTTGCTCAGCCATTTACTCTTTATGTGACTAAAAAGGACAAGTGTCCCAGACTATGGGGATATGGGACAGACCAGTGACTTATCTCTAATCAGCTGGACAGTGTTGCCACTGGGTGGCAGGGACACTTACAGGCAGTTGCTGCAGTTGCCTTACTGGTCCGGGAGACAAACAAGCTGATTTGGTCCAAGATATGTTAGTAAAAGTCCCGCATGAGGTCAACACTCTCCTGCGAGGGGACCCCCATAAATGGCTGTCGACATCCCAGATTATGCAATGCCAGGGACTGTTATGTGAGAACCCCCATGTTACTACTGAGCCTTGTCAGGCCCTGAATCTGGCCGTTCTCTTCTTGTGGGAGAAGGTGGGCCCTCACGTGATTGCAAGGAAATATGCCAGCAGACCTGACTTGAGAGACCAGCCAATCCTGAACCCAGATTGGGTCCTGTACACCAATGGCACCAGCCTGGTGAAACAAGGACAGTGACTGTCGGGATATGAAATAGTCATGGAAGAAACCATCGTTGAGGCTCCAGCTCTGCCATCACACTGGTCCACTCAACAGGCCGAACTATATGCTCTAACCCCGGCTCTCTAGCTGTCAAAAGGTAAGAAGACAAACATTTACACAGACTCGGTATGCTTTTGCCACACTGCAGGGCTCTGTATAAGGAGAGAGGCCTTTGAAAGCTAGTGAAAAAGATATTAAAAATAAGGAAGAAATTAAGACCCTATTAGATGCTGTCTGGGAACTAGCAAGGATTGCAGTCATACACTGCTGAGGATGTCAAAAAGATACCCCCCGGGCTCAGGGAACAGACTGGCAGATAAGACTGCTAAACCAGCAGCCAAGGGCTTGGGGGTGACAAGTGAAGCCCCTATTAAAGCTCTCATATTGGCAGAGTTGCCTGAGCTAACACTAGACTCTCCAAAATACACTGAAGCCCAAAACCAACTAGCCAAAGCAGAAGGGGCCATCAAGACTGAAAAAGGATAGTGGGAACTGCCAAGTGGCAAATTATTGGTACCGGAGGAGCTGGCACCCACTATGGTAAGCCAAACACACCAGGCGACCCATCTAGGCCATGATAAACTGGAAGAGCTAATTTGAAACTATTTCTTGGTTCCCCACCTCTCTTCCCTAGGCAAAACAAAATCTCAGAACTGCACTGCCTGCTCACAGGTCAATGCTGCCTCTTACCACAGACAGAAACCTCCAGGGATTCAGGTAAAAGGCACGCTGCCCTTTGAACACCTGGAAGTGGACTTCACTGAAATGAAACCTCACCGATACTACCATTACTTGCTGGTCATAGTATGTATGTTCTCCGGATGGGTAGAAGCTTTTCCTACCCGGACTGAAAGAGCATCAAAAGTAGCCTGGAGCCTGCTTACGGAAATAGTTCCCAGATTTGGATTTCCTATCAGCATTGGATTGGACAATGGCCCGGCTTTCATAGCTGATATAGTATAACAAGTAAGCAAAACTTTAAACATCAAGTGGAAATTACATACAGCATATAGGCCCCAGAGTTCTGGGATGGTGGAAGGAATCAGCCAGACACTTAAAGAGACACTCTCCAAGTGGATCTTAGAGACTGATTGTTCCTGGGTGGACTTGTTTCCGACAGCTCTGCTCAGACTCAGGATGACCCCCCCAGTCCCATGGCTCTTCTCCGTACAAAATTGTGTAAGGGAGGCCCCCTCCCATAATAAAACAGGTGTCAACAAACTTGCCTCAGGTAAGGGGAGATGAGATTTCACAGCAGATGGAACAACTGGGTAAGGTAATAAATCAGGTAACTAAGGTTGTACGAGAAAGGGTGCCATTCCCCCTTGGGGAACAGATTCACGAATTTGTGCCTGGGGATCAGGTGTGGTTAAGGACTGGAAACACAACTCCTTGGCCCCACATTGGAAGGGTCCATATACTGTTGTTCTAACCAGCCCTAATGCAGTTAAAGTTGCAGGTGTCATTCCCTGGATCCTCCACATGAGGGTGAAGAGAGGGTACCACACAGACCCAGAGGACACCGAGCGGACTACACAAAAGGACCTCACTGATCCCTGTGAAACCAAGATCATCTTAAAGAAGAAACAGAGGTGAAGCTCTATAATCAACTGCTGCTACAAGGACTTGCTGGTATCATCTCGAGACTGACCATAGTTTCAGTACAAAGAGGGACCTGTGCTATAACTAAAGTTGAATGTTGTATATCTATTCCTGATTTATCTGGCTATATATCAGCCACCCTAGATGACAGGAAAGATCAGGTAAAAGTTATGTCTGATGATAATCTTCCTGTTTGGACTTTGGTCCTATGTTGGGTGAAGGGTGATTGGTGGAAAACTATATTTACCATTGTTATACTTGCCTTGATAGTTCTGCTTTGTGGACCCTTTATTTACAATGTATTATGAACTTCGTAACCCAAAGGTTGATGTCATTCTCCCAAATTGGAGGTCAGAGTCAGGGTGCAATATACCCCTATGAATGATGCTCATACTATGAGTTAAGAGCATCAAGAGGGGGAAGGAAGGAGGAAACAGACAGAACAGGCTCCGTCTTGAAAGCAGGACTCCATCTTGGGCCGGACCGTGGACTTTGAGCTCTATGCCCAGTATGGAAACGACATACGAACTGGAAAACCAGACCCCTGGATGGAAGAGCCCCAGGGCTCATACCTAGACCATCCGTTACTTAAAAGAATACCCTAATTATCTGTGTAACCGAATAAAATCATAAATTCTATTATGCTTATTGGGGTATGATCACAGACCTATTAATTGTCCACGTTAACTACCTAGGATTAAGGCATATGAATCATGGGTTAACTTTGATTGCATCTTTCTTTTCCTTTGTTCAGACTAGTTTCACGGAATTTGGGGAGGTGGGTTTGGGCACGTATACTTAGGGTATGTAAGGTTTTCAGAAAAACTGGTTGGAGTCCTTGGCTAAGAGGAGACTCTGCCATGGGTCCACTGGTGTAATAAACTGCACTCCACTATCTGCATTGTCCTTCTGAGTGAGTGTGTTTCCCAGAATGCATGGCTACAACATTGGAACCAAGAGAAGCTGGGAACAAAGGGACAGAAAGACCGACTAGACAGGAGACAGCCACGTGGGTAGCTGCAGCAGCCTTTCTAGTGGTCCTGTGAGAGTCTGCTGCTAGGCCCTGCGTGGACGGGTGGGTGAGGAAGGAACTGATGGATGGATTCACAAGGATGGATAATAGCAAGCCTCACTGCCACCCCTCCAGGAACAGAGGTGGACACACATCCTTTCCCTACTCGTGGGTCAGGACAGGCCATAATCTGGCCCAGATGTTGTGCCTTTATTTCTCCCCAATATACATAGAAATCATGTACCTGTTGCCAGAGGGACGGGTGCCTCAGGGAGCCACAGCAGGTTGCCTGCTTCTGTGCCTGGTATGCAGAGGGGGCAGTGCAGAGCCAGCTGCTAAGGGGAGAGGTAGGGAGCTTCAGGCCCACCACACATCAAAGGCAGACCCGCCTCTCCTGACCTGCCCTGCTCCCTAACCTAGCCAGACACAGGGTCCAGCAGGCGTGTGAGGGGGCAGGGAACCCAAGTGACCCCAGGGACTCTTCCCGTCCAGTGCAGCCCTTCCACCTCTGGCATTGAGAAACCTAGAGGCAGAGCCCACAGGAGGGGCCCAACTCTCTGCTGGGGATGGGGTGGTGGGAGGGGAGCAAAGCTGGACACTGGGGCAGCAGGCAGGAGATGGGACCCACAGAGGGCCCATAGCCCTGTTTCCAGAACTCTGGGACACAAGCCAAGGTTGCCAGGTACCATCGCATTGGCAGAGCATCTGCAGGGTCCCCTCCCCAGGCTGAGTCTTGATACAGGAGTGGCAGGAACCACAGGCCACCAGCTGGAGTTTCAACCAGAACTGTTGTGTGCTGGTTGGTACACCCGAGGTTGCAGGCACACATGCATACAAATGTACACACACACACACACACACACACACACACACAAGTGCAGGCCACACAGCTGGAAACAGCCGGCTGCCTGTGAGGACAGAGAGCTTGCCCCTCCCATGCCTCAGTGGGAAGGGAGGTGGGAGGGACCATCTTCCCCTTCCCAGGTCCAGCTGTAAGCAGCCCCCTAGCAGGGGGCCTTCCTCTGAGGAAGTTCTCAGGATCTGCTCTGGGGGGAGAGGCCCCTTTGAGGGGAGCTTCCCTCCCCACTGGAAGCTCCACCACAGACCTAGGTCACCCCTCCCCGGATTCCAGCTACAGCCTAGGACAGGCCCCAGATCCCTCCTGAGCGCCCCCTGTAGCCTATGGGGACACAGTACTCTCTGATGAGCTGGGTCACTCTCATCAGGGTAGCTGTCACTAACTGTCTCATTTCTGAGATCCCTTTTTCTTTTTGTGAGAGGTGGGCGCTTCCTGGGACTCTGGAGTGTCAAGTGCTATTGGGGCTACTTCAGGGATTTTGCCTGCAGCCCCCAGCTTGCTGGGCTGGGCCTCAGGGGCCTGTGTGGGGAGCCACAGTTCCCCTATCCCAGTGCTGAGGGGGTTGCTGGGGCCAGCAGAGCAGTTCAGGCCTCTGGGCAGCTGGCCTGGGCCTTCAGGTGAAGGCAAAGGACTTGGGGGGCAGGGGCAGGAGAGAGGTCAATTTCAGCAGCTGTTTTCCACTCCCCTGTGGTGATGGGGTGGGAGCAGGCTTTGATTCTCAGGGGACTGGGGGATTAACTCTTTAGGAAGGAAGCAAAACAGGCTGGAGGAGGCTGTGCAGGGCAAGTACCAGTTGGCTAGATCTACAACCCTGAAGTCTGGGCTCACTCTCCTGCTAATCTTACCTGGGGCAGCCCCATCCCACCCTCTGCACTCTCCCTACCTCAGTCTGAAAGGACTGGCGGTGCAGGGGGCTGGAGCCCCAGATCCAGACCAGCTAGCCCTGACCAGGTGATCCAGTTCTTCCCACACCCCAGAGAGGCTGCGAGCACCCCCATGGCTCTGCCTTCCTTCCACAGGCAGGCCCCACTGGAATCTACTCTGTCCAGAGCCCTGGGGAAGGCAGGTATAGATAGCAGGGGAGGAGAGGACAGTTTCAAAACAACTTTTTTTTTTTTCCATTTCCAATCTGCTGGGGAGTATGGAGGCTGGGGCACTTCTCTGGGTGGGGAGCAGGGTGATGGGGTGGGGTCTGGAAAAAGTCAGGAGCTGTTTCCACCAGCTCAGGCCTCCTGTGGGAAAGGCGCACACTGCCTTGAAGTGATGGATCCTCTGTTTTCAGCGCAACCCCCTCCCCACCCCCCACCGCGCCCCAAGCCCCTCACAGACTTCCTACCGGGGACCCTAGGTGAGAGAGGACAGTGCAGGCGGAGGCCACGCTCCACCTGAGCAGACGCCCCGCCCCCAGTGGCTGCACGGAAGGAGAAAGCCCGGGCGCGCAGCCTCCAGCCTGGGCCTGCCCCTGCTCCAAGGACCTGCCTGGGGGAGGGGCCGCGGACAGCACTGGGGCGGGTCTGGAGGGGGTGGGGTGAGAACTTACGTCTGCAAGAGGGAAACAGGGACAGGAAGAAGCCACCTCCCACCTCGGCAGGGAGGAATGTGGGGGAGTAGGGCGGGTTCAGGACTTGGGGGTACAGAAGCTAAATGCCAGACAGCAGAGGGAGCCAGCTCTGGCCCTGAGGGAGCCATCCCTGGAACCTGCCCTGGGCTCCTACCTGCCCTGCTTTGGTCTGCGGAGCAAGTCCCTGTCTGGGGGTGTCTGTGTCCACATCCGGCTCCCAGGCCACAGGGCCTGCACCAAGGCCAAGGCTGGCGGCCTGGGACCCAGCATCTCTCTGACCTGAGCTATAGCCTAGGACTACCTTCCCCAAAGGCTGGCGTGGCAGGGAGGAAGGGAGGGTGTTCACTGGAATCAGGCAGGCCAGGCTAGGCTGTGGCCGCCAGGACCCCCGGCTTCAGGACTGGGCAGGGCTGGTCTGGATTAATGCCAGACTCTCCGACCCTGTTCCTGTGCCAGGCCCAGAGAGGGCAGACAACACTTCCTTTCTCTGCTCTTGGCTCGAAGTTGGGGAGGGAAAGGCCTGGGGAAGGGCCCCAAGCCTGCATCCCTCCTAGGGGATTCAGGGGGGCCCAAGGACCAGTCTTCATTAGGTGGGGGAGAGGAGAGTGGTGGGAGTGTACGAGTGGTGTCCGGACCAGGGTATAGTGGCCAAAGGCTGGAGGAGATGCCCGCTCAGCTGCTAGCCTGGGCAGCTCATGGTGCGTGGGCAGCTGGCACTGCAAGAGGCCAGGCCACTTCCCTGACAAAGCAGGGCGCAAGGGTCTCCCTCCTTCCTGGAGCAAACCCGCAGTCTCCTTCACCCACAAGTGGTGCAGAGGGAGGGACACATACCTGTCTCAGTTATGCTCGGAATGTGGCTCCCTAGGCAGAGGATTGCGGAGGAGGAGCTTCCTGGGGACTGGAGGCTGAGGAAGGGGCCCAGAGCCAGGAAGACCCTGCAGGCCCTAAGGGAGAAACTGAGGAAGACGATCCCAGTGGAGCTGGGGACCAGGTATGCCTCCCAACAGCAGGTACCCCTGCAGGGAGCAGGGTCCAGGTAGGGATGAGGTGGGGGCATCCAGGGGGATGGGCCTCCAGGATGTGTCCCCTGACCTTGGCTCCTGTGGGCCTTTTAGGGGCAGGGGACAGGTGTGATAGAGACACAGGTCTTGGGGTGACCTCCACAATCAGTAGCTTCACAGCCTTCACTCTGGGCCCCAAGGGACAGGGGCAGCTGTGGGGCCCCAAGGAGCAGCAAAGGGTCAGGGTCAGATGAGAGGTCATTGTAGCTCAAGCTCGGCCGATCCCTAACCCTAACCCCCATGCTAAGGTGAGACTTGGCTCTCCAGGGAGCGGTGGGGTCAGAGGTCTTTATCTCTTACAGAATGGGAGGCATCACCTACAGAATGGGAGACAGGCCCTTCTCCTGCCTGCTCCCTGCTGTGGAGGTGGGAAGAGGGCTGTGCCTTCCTCAAGCCTGGCCCAAGCTCTTGGGAGCCTTGTCCCTCAGGCCTTGGGGATCCTTAGAGGGAAGCACCCCATCTAATCTACCCTCTCCCTGGCCCCCTGCCCCTTATGGCACTGCTTTCCTTCCAAAGAAGGGATCCATGTCACCAGCTCAAAACTTCCAGGGCTCCCCAGAACCTTACAGTGGACCCCAAGCTTCTCATTCTGGGCCCCTCCCTCCCTGGGGGCTTCCCCTCTACCACCATCCCCATACTGGCCCAGCTGGAGCTGGGGCCCTAGACTGGTCCCTATCCTGGGTAGCCAGCAGACAGCAGATGAAGTCTCACTGGGGGCTCTCTCTGCAGACCCTCCTTTCCAGGGGTCCTGTGCCCAGCCTGACATATCCAGAGCCAGGGCCTGGCCTGGGAAGAGTAAGACCTGGCAAGATGGCAGACCCTCTTCTGCCTGGGGTGGCCCCCCTGCCACATGCCCTCTGACCCCACAGATCCTCGAACTNGGGGCTCTCTCTGCAGACCCTCCTTTCCAGGGGTCCTGTGCCCAGCCTGACATATCCAGAGCCAGGGCCTGGCCTGGGAAGAGTAAGACCTGGCAAGATGGCAGACCCTCTTCTGCCTGGGGTGGCCCCCCTGCCACATGCCCTCTGACCCCACAGATCCTCGAACTAGACCCTTCCAGCTATGGAGTTAATGACTTGTCTTCTTGATCTTGCAGAAACAGATTTTCTGCAGCCTGACCCCTCTTCCCACCTCTCCTTAGCCTCCAACTCATCCTCCAAAACTGGGGATCACACCCCACAACCTGCCTCCTCTCCATGCCACTCTCCCATTTTTCCCCTAGAGTACAAGCTTCCAAAGCACAGTCAGGGTCTCCAGTCCTCACCCTGTGGGAGGGCCATGCTGGGACCCCTCAGCTAAGCTAGTGCTGGGAAGGGACCAGGGACACAGCCCTGCTGGAATCTCTGTGCAGTGTTGCATCAGGACCATAGATGCAATCCCAGGAGCAAATGACTACAGGCTGAGCAGGATGCTATAGGGCTCTTCACTTCAGGTTCCACACCATCCCCCCACACACATAGCCCACCCCAGGCCAGATGAATCCACCATCCAGGATCCCACAAAAGCAAGCCAGTACCACAGCAGTAAGTTGAGCAGAAGATGGAACTTCCTACCGGCCAACAGAGCAAGTCACAGGGACAGGGTCGCCTTCCCAGGACAGGAAGTCAAGGACCCTTCCTGCTGCCCTGGGAGGAAGCGATCTCTCCAACTCCTCCCATACATCCCTCCCCAGGCAGCCATAAGGGGACAGACAGGATGTGAGGGCGACAGGCAGTTCCTACTTCTCCCTGCTACATTCCTCAGCCAAGGATCTCAGCCCCCAACTGGGATTCTCCTGGGGTGAAGGGGATGGGTGAACCATCATATGATTCCTGCTCATCTCTCAGAGGTTAGGATGAGGGAGGGTTGCTCTTGAGCCATTCAGAGCAGACACATGGGGACAGCAGACAAGGAAAGATACTTCATCTCTGTTAGGGGATCCCACAACCCCTCAAACTCCTAGAAGCAGTTCACTCAGCTCACTCCACATAACTGTCCCTTCCCAGAAATGGCAGGCCTCTGGGAACACATAACAGGGTAGCCTCCCCTCCGGCACAATCTTTAAGCCCCACCCCAATGGCTCAACATCTGGGCCCCGTCTAGACATGTGTTCGGGCTTCTGCAGAACACAAACAACTGGTGTTCATCCACCTGGTCCCAGCCTCTCTCCTAGAACAGGGAACTCCAGGAAGGGGTGTGCAGAGCTGGAGAGGCAGAGGGAAGAATGGGAGGCCTATCCCTTTGCAGGGCTGAGACTCCAAGATGACAGATAGTGGCATCACTAGGGCCACAGTGGGGAGTGCTGCTTATGTTAAGAGTCTAGAGCTTCCCTGGCCAGGAAACCAGGGAGCCAGGACCCAGAAAAGGAGGTCAGACCACAAGATGCCATGTGCCCTAGCCTAGGACAAGTTCTCTTCTGCCCCCAAGGCACGTGCTCTGCTCGGCCCCACACACCTTCCACACAGTGCTCGACCTCCTCCAGGTTCCGCAGGGTGATGCGCATGNGACCACAAGATGCCATGTGCCCTAGCCTAGGACAAGTTCTCTTCTGCCCCCAAGGCACGTGCTCTGCTCGGCCCCACACACCTTCCACACAGTGCTCGACCTCCTCCAGGTTCCGCAGGGTGATGCGCATGAGGCTGGAGTTTAGCATCAGCTCATTCTTGTGGGCCGGCCACAGGTATGGCGGGGCAGGGTTCACAAAGAAGATCCTGGTGTCTCCAGTGGACACCTGGTTGTCACAGATGAGAGGGTCTCCGAAGCCACCAATCACCACTTTGTTGCCTCCGTCCAGCAGGCTTTCCTGGGCCACCACATCTTTGCCCTTCAGGTACCGCCAGACCCGAACCTAGGGTGGACATGAGGGGGTGTTCAAGTGTCAGTGGTTCTCTTCTCACTGGGTAGACTGGGGGAGGTGGCGAGGCCAGAGGCAAACACCAGATTGGTGCCTAGACTTTTCCTTCTTTTCCCACCTCACTTGCTCAGGCCAGATGTCCAGAGTATACCCAAACCCTGGGCAGATATGTGGAGTCAGTGCCCCCCGTGCCCCTCCACCCCCCTGCCCAAGAGGAAGCTGGAGGGAAGCACACACATGACAGATGCCACTGCCCTTGTTATACTCCAGGATACGTGGCCTGAGAACAAACTCCTTCCCTCAAGAAGCAGCTCCCCAATCCTCAGGTTTAGGTGACCCCAGCCACCCCAATTTTAAATGTCCACCTCACTTCAGGTATGGGAAGGGGACCCATCCAGCCTGGGGTGCCTGCCTTCCACACCCTACTCTCCCTGTCAACCCACCCAGTACTTGGGCCCACCTCTGGGAAGAGCCAGGAGCAACTAACATGGATGATGAAGTTTCAAGGTGATGGGCTCTGAGCTCAAGGCTGCTGTCCAGCTTGGCTCCATGCAGCCGTGTGGGTGGGCTAAGACATGGTCCAGCCAGGAGGTGAAAGACCCCTCCTCCTGCAAGACTCCTACAGTGAGCGCTGCCAAGGCAGCCTGTGAACCACAAAATCAAGTTTGGGCAGCACAGGGCAGCCCCACCCTCCACACTCTGCTCTTAGGGCCCTGAGGGCATCTGCTCAGACAAACCAAGCCCTGGGGTGCCCACAGACTACTGGCAGTGGGGGCAGGAGGGCCACAGGCACTGCAGGCAGAATGAGCTGCCCTAAAGGAACAGGCCCATGGGGACTGCCTGTGAATGCTGTCCCTGAGAAAAGACACCCCTTTCTTCAGGATCTCTGGGGGCCAGGACTTCTAAAAAGGGGAGAGAAAGATAACAGTGGCCCATCCACCTGGCTGCTCCTGCTGGGAGCCTTGGGTCTGCAAAATCTACAGGGACTCCCTCCACCCTCCAGTGGCCCAGGGATGGCGGGGGTGCCAACTCTTCCCCCAGCCCCCCATGCCTAGATACAGAGTAGGCTCTGGAAAGCCAATAACCAGCAGGGGAGGGCTGGGCGGCTTTCATCGCCTCCCCCAACCCCAGCCACACCCAGGAGCAGCGGGGAGGAAGTCGGGAAAATCCTGCAGGGACTTGGCAAAGTGCCCTGGCGGTGGTGGAGGGGAGGGGGCCTGGCGGGGGATCCCAGCTGTAGTCAGCACAGGCCAGTCTGAAAGGAGCTGCCACCCCTCCCCATCTCCAAGGAAGAGGAATGATCCGATTTCTGGTTGGGGAGGTGGTTTTAGGGGCCAGAGAGGGGCAGGGGCCTGGGTCCCTTCAGCCCTCCCTAGGAACAGATTGTGGGAAAAAACCCACCAGACCTACCCCGGGAGCTCCCAGATCCAACTGAAGCAGAGACCAGGCAAGGCCCCTCTCCCTAAGGCCAGGCGATATACAGCTCTCCCAGGAGCGGGACGGGGCACCTGCCTTGTACCCCCCGCGCTTGAGGCTCAGCAACGGCCCCGCCCACTTCTCTGCTCTGGCCCCACACCCATCACTGCAGCAAGCCCCACCAGGACCCCCGCGGTTGGGAGATAGGTGTGCACCCTCCTCTCTCTCCGGACCACCCCTTCTCACCTCTGCGGAGAGGGCGACAGCACTGACCACAGGCCAAATCACCACCTCCATTCCAAGCAGAAAGCGTCACCTCCTCCCCTCGTTCCCTTTCCTTTGGCCAGTGGGGAAGGGGCGCGGTAGCCGAACATTCTCCGGGGGGCGGGGCGCACTTGTTTCCAGTAAGGGAATGGGTTTGGGGTGAAACAGTAGACACCATCGGGTCTCCAGGGCCCGGGCACCGCGAGCGGGACTGCAGCGGCACCGCAGGAACTTTCCCTCCGGCGCTCGCGAGTTTTCTCAGACCCGCACCCGCCCCCCCACCGGGGGTCGGCGGTCGCCAAGGGAGCGGGAGCCGGAGCTGGCGCTGCAGAACGTCTGGGGCTTGTTCCCACGGCCCGGGGNCACACACACACACACACACCTGCGTGTCTACACTTAAGTGTCACAGGTCAGAAAGGGGTCTGGGTCTCCAGCCAAATTCCCCTGAAGAGTCCGAAAGCTGAGATCTGAGTGTCCCCAGAGTCATGGACTTTGGCCCAAGAGGTGTAGGTTCTGGGTCCCCCTCCCTGCCCATCGCATTCTGTCCACGGCTGATTCACTTGAGAAACTGGTCACAGAAAGAAGCATCTAGTGTGGAAGCAGGTGTAGTTTGTTCCCCTCTCATCCATGTGAACAACAGGAACCCCCATCGTGGGTGCCCCCTCACCTGCTGGCTGTGGCCCTGCCATGAAGTGAACTCTGAAGGAGCAGCACACCCTAATGGTGATGTGTGTGCCCAAGGCCCAGTCCCCAATTCCCTCCAGACCAATGCAGGCTGGACAGTGTATTCTGATGGGTCCTGGAGGCCCTCAGCCCTCAGCTGGTGTGGGGGAGCCTCCCTTACAACTGGCCAAGGCAGGCCCTAGGGACTCAGCCCCTCACCACTTCCAGGGACACTCACCGTGTGGCCTTTGGGACCCAGGCAGGCCTTTTCCCTCCCTGTGCTATCTGCTGACCCAGCTGTGAGGGTGGGGACCAGTTGTGCAGGGCTGACTGAGGCTCAACAGGAAGACAGGGATGAGCTTCAACAGACCTGCCTCTTTTTATTTCTCTAGAAGTTAATTTCCCAAAGAGCTGAGGACACATCTTCAGTTTCTCCAGAGGGTGAAACTGGTGGTGTCACCATTTTGATCCCACAAGTTTTGTCCCTTAACTTGGCCACCCTAGCCTGGTGACCACCCAGTGACCCTGGGTCCCCTCACCCAGTCCCTCCTCCACCCTTCCCCCAATCTCACCAGAAGGGTGCCGAATGGAGGGCGGATGACGTGGGGTGCTGGACAGGGTGGAATGAACACTTCACATTTGGCTTTGCTACAACTTTATTCACTGTGCTGCATGGGGAGCCCTCCCTAAGGCCCTCCTGGCCCTTCCCTACCCGCCCCGCAGACGTAGATTCATGAACACGGTGCACCCGGTCGTGAGGCCGTACTCTCCCAGTGGGTGCTCATCATCCATGGGCTTCCCTTCAAAAGACAGCCAGAACTGGTCCGCTTGCACATTCTCCTTTTGGCACACCTGCTGCTTGAGCACGGCCACAGTCTGTGTCAGCTGGACCTCATAGGTGCTGCTGCGACCCTTGTCGTTCCTCACCAGGATGTTCAGGGTGGCACTGCAGTTCTGCACCATCAGCAGGATGGTGCTGCCAGCTCTCAGGCCCTGGTGGACAAGGGGCACCCCTTCCAGCAGCACCTCCCTGCTGTCAAGGTGGGCCAGGCGCTGCTGGAAAGCAGGCACATTGATCTTCTGGGCGATGAACTGCTTCAGCTCGGATACCATCATGTAGTCCCTCAGAGGCACCAGGATCTCCTCGCCCCCTAGCATCTTCACCTTCAGGTCCCCGCCCTGTGGGCATCACACAGATTCAGAAGTCCTGGGACTACTGCATATGTAGCACTGGCAGTGGGGTGAGTGTCAGACCCCGGGGATGCAGCTCCCTCCTCTCCACCCTTACCATCCACCGGGAGGGGGACCCCAGGCACTGGAGAGTGCAAGGGAGCAGAAGAGCCACTACCCACAGCCTTCATGTCATCTCTTCAATAAAATACCCCCCTGCCCTGTGCTGATCCCAAGGGATCTCAGAGTTGGCCACTGGGCAGAAGCCACCTTTCAGGATCCAGACCCTGATTTCAGAAAGAGCCCTGTCCCTCCCCTCAAACTTAGGGAACTGGATGCTTTTGAGTAGCTCTACCTGCCTGTGCATACGTAGGCATTCTTCCCCTGGGAGATGCCACCAGGCAGGGGAATACAGAGCCCATGTGCCCCACCTGTCAAACCCACCTCACCACTCACCATGGCCGTGGGTTCTGGTGCCAGGTTCTCTGCAGACACTGGTTGGCTGTAGCTGCCTCTCTGCTCTCAGCGCTCTTCAGCCCTGGCAGCTCAGCCCTTTAAAAGCCTGAGCAAACCACGTCAGAGTTACATAGGCTAATTCAGCTTCAGTTTCGGTTTCCTTTTCCCAGGACAGTTCCAGGGTGAGAAACAGAAACAGAACCGATTGCTGATTGCCCATTGCCGATGACACAAGGAACTGAGGTGGGCTGGGCGGGGGCGGGGGGGCTTTCCACCTGACTAGCTGGGTCTGGGACTGTGATAGCATCCCCACCTCTAGGATTGAGTGTTCAGAAATCCCTGCATGTTCCACCCCTCGGGTCCTTTCCAAGATGCACACATATCGTAATAACATGAGCTAAGAGTCAGAAACTTTCACTTTCCATTTACCAATTTGCAAAATTACTAACCTTGAAAAATATTGCTAGGCTTAATTCCAAAATAACAAAATATTGACAATCTACTCAGAGATAATCACTGTGTGTTTATGACAATATGTGTTCTGATTGTTTTAATGAAAAAGAATGTATCTTTTCTATAAAAATGAATTCATGGACACTCTTGAGAAAGTGAAAAAACTACACAAAATGGGGAAAAATATTTGTAATCCATGTGTCAGATAAGAGTCTAAACATCTGGAACTTTTACAACTCAACAACTAAAAGATAAGCAACTCAATTAAAAGTTGGGAAAATGACTTAAATAGACATTTTAAAATAGAAAATACATAAATGGCCAACAGCCACATGAAAAGATGTTCAACATCATTGGAAATGATGGGAACCAGGGAAATGCAAATCAAAACCAGATGTACTGTCACACCCACTAGCATGAATATAATAATAGTTAAGAGAATTATAAGTGTTGGTGAAGGTGTCAAAAAAATGGAATCTTCATACATTCCTGATGGGATTGTGAAATGATGTAGCCACTGCAGAAAACAATCTAGTCATTCCTCAAAAGGTTAAATAGAATTTTCATATGACCGAGCAATTCCACTCCTAGGGTATGCCCAGAGAACTGACAACAGCTGTTTAAACAGATGCTTGCACCCGAATGTTAACAGCAGCTCTAGTCATAGAATGGTTGAAATGGGGGGAGGAACCAAACCCATCAGCAGGTGGAGGCACAAAGTGTGGTGCCTCCTTATAGTAGAATGGTCCTCAGCCATAACCAAGGATGGAGCACTGCCACAGGCTGCAGTGTGAATGGTGCTCAGTGAAAAATAACAGACACAGGCCACAAAGCGTGTGATTGGACTGATATGAAACGTCCACAATAGGCAAATCCATAGAGACTGAAAATACATTAGTAATTGCCAAGAGCTGCGGGCAGGAGGCATGAGGAGAGACCACTTCACGGAGATAAGGCCTCCTTTGGGAATGATAAAAATGTTTCAGAACTAGATAGAGGTGATGGTTGTACTAAATATACTAAATGCCACTGAATTATATACTATAAAATCGTTGTTTATGTTACATGAGCTTCACCTCAATAAAAAAGAAAATTGAAAAAAAAAAATCCTCCTGCTACTCTCAACATTTTGTAACCTGCTTCATTCACAGTTCAGTTCAGTCATTCAGTCATGTTGGACTCTTTGAGACCCCGTGACTCAAAGACTGCACCACGCCAGGCCTCCCTGTCCATCATCAACTCCTGGAACATCTGGAAGTTCTTGGTTCCTGTACTGTTGATGCCTGGCTTAGAGAATTTTGACCATTCCTTTGCTAGTGTGTGAGAAAATGAGTGCAAAAGTGTGGTAGTTTGAACCTTCTTTGGCATTGCCTTTCTTTGGGATTGGAATGAAAACTGACCTTTTCCAGTTCTGTGGCCAATACTGAGTTTTCCAAATTTGCTGGCATATTGAGTGCAGCACTTTCACAGCATCGTGTCTTAGGATTTGAAATAGCTCAACTGGAATTCCGTCACCTCCTCTAGCTTTGTTCAGGGATGCTTCCTAAGGCCCACTTGACTTTGCATTCCAGGATGTCTGGCTCTAAGTAAATGATCACACCATCATCGTGGTTATCTGGGTCATG
Organism: Neotragus moschatus; assembly: GCA_006410615.1. Lineage (NCBI taxonomy): Eukaryota > Metazoa > Chordata > Mammalia > Artiodactyla > Bovidae > Neotragus > Neotragus moschatus. Next base: position 3,092,360 of record SJYA01002443.1, read on the forward strand.
AAGATCTTTTTTGTATAGTTCTTCTCTGTATTCTTGCCACCTCTTTTGCTGCTTCTATTAGATCGATACCATTTCTGCCCTTTATTGTGCCATCTTTGCATGACATATTCCCTTGATATCTCTAATTTTCTTGAAGAGATCTCTAGTCTTTCTTATTCTATTGTTCTCCTCTCTTTCTTTGCATTGATCACTGAGGAAGGCTTTCTTATCTCTCCTTGATATTCTTTGGAACTCTGCATTCAGATAGGTATATCTTTCCTTTTCTCCTTTGCTTTTAGCTTCTCTTCTTTTCTCAGCTATTTGTAAGGCCTCATACTTTTATGCAAGTTGTTTTAATGGCTGCATATGTGCATTTGTTGCCCATAGCAACAAAGTCCATTATAGAATAAAGTGTAATTTAGTTAACCAGTCTCATATTTTTGAATAAATATTGGTTGTTCCCACATTTTTACTATTACAAACAGCACATCTCAGGCATATGTTAGCTAAAAATAAAAATAAATACTTNCTTTTATGCAAGTTGTTTTAATGGCTGCATATGTGCATTTGTTGCCCATAGCAACAAAGTCCATTATAGAATAAAGTGTAATTTAGTTAACCAGTCTCATATTTTTGAATAAATATTGGTTGTTCCCACATTTTTACTATTACAAACAGCACATCTCAGGCATATGTTAGCTAAAAATAAAAATAAATACTTAGGGAATTCCCTGGCAGTCCAGTGGTTAGGACTTCATACTTTCACTTCAGGAGCACAGGTTCCATTCCTGGTTGGGAAACTAAGATCCCACAAGCTGCAGCCAAAATAAATAAATAAAATAAAAACCTAAAAATAATTAAATATTTTAAAAATAAATTTTAAACTAAATAAATTTTTTTCCTTTAAATTTTTTTTATTTTTTATTGTAGAATAATTGCTTTACAGAATTTTTTGTTTTCTGTCCTTAACATGAATCAGACCTTAACATGAATCAGCCATAGATATACACATATCCCCTCCCTTTTGTACTGCCATCCCATCTCCCTCCCCATCTCACCTGTTTAAGTTGATACAAAGGCCCTGTTTCCTTAGCCATGCAGCAAATTCCCACTGGCAATCTATTTTACATATGATAATTAAGTTCTCATGTTANCAGGTGCTCTGCCTGCCTCTGTGGGTGTCTTAGCCCTGTGGAACCCTGTGACTCCGGGTCCTTCTTTCTTGCCTGTGAGTTCAGGGCTTGGAGACCAATAATGACAGCAAATCATAGGTGTTTGAAATCTGGAGAAAGAGTTGGTCCTAACGGAGACAGCAGTCAGCCTCGCCAGGCCCATAAAACTCCAGACACTTGGAAAGTTGAAGTGGAGTAGGACCTGGGGCTCCTGGGAGCCTTGACTTTTGAAAGATGAGCCCTTAGCTTCCCGACCAGAGCTCCTGTGATCGCCTGATTATTTCCAGGCCCCAACAGCCTCCTCTAGGCTCCAGGACCTGCTCCCCTTTCCCCCAAGAAAGAAGCTGAGCCCAGAGGTATTCTGGAGCTGTGCCTAGCCACTCTCTGCCCCTTGAAGCTCTAGGGGCCATAACTATCCTGGGAGGCACCACTGGGCAAGGAAACAGGCCCTGGGTTGACAGCCTCCCAGGAGGCACCCCCTCCAAGAGCCTCAACCTGATACTCTACCTCTGAATGTACTGAGGTTGACCTGCATCAGCAGTAAGGTCCTGTAGAAGATGAGGTCACAGGGGCATCCTGGCCTGTCTCTCTCTGTCTCTAACATCCTCCACTTGGAGGAGGCCAGCTGTCCTTTGCTATAGAGAGGCCAACAGAGTGTGGGGTTTATAAGCTGGTTTTCAGCCTTCAGATGGGACCCCAGCTGCTGCCGACATCTCAGCAGCAATTGGAAGAGACAGAGCCAGGACCACGCAGCTGAGCAGTTCCAGGACTCCTACCCTCAGAAATTGTGTGAGATAATGTGTTTGTTGTTTTAAACTGGTCAATTATAGGTTAATTTGTTGTACAGCTATAATTAACAATAATGTTTTGTGTAAAATTAAAGTAATTGTAAGTAACAATAGCAATATACAACTAATGTGCCCATGGTCACCCAGGGCCGCCAGCATTACGTGCCCACTTTATAATGGGATTTTGGAAGAAGTTGGGTGGAGTGAGGCCCAGAAGCAGCCTTTGCAGTGGTGGTGATGAGCAGAGCAGACTGGACTCATGTCCACTGGGAAGCAGTTCCCCTGTGAGTGCCAGCCGGGGGTGCAAGGACAGGCCAGCCCCCTGTCCCCTTCCATTCCCATCCTGGGCTGACCAGCCACAGCCCAGGCCCCATCCCTGTGGCTTGTGGGCAGGGCTGAGGGCCATTTCTGTTTCAGTAACTGAGGGGGCTCACTGTATCAGAACATGGTGTTGGGGGTTCTGGGGCCCCAGATTTCAAACAAAAACAGGCTTGGGTGATGCTCCATGCTGGGAACCACAGAGCTGACCGCCCTGCCCAGAGAGGCCTGTTCCCATCAGCTCTGCCATTCCCAGCACAAGCCCTGCAACCTGCCCTCAGGGCCACACTGACTTGTCCTCAATGAGCACATCAACCCTTTTTGCAGCCTGGTGTCCATGGTGACCAAGAGGCAACTGGCTGTTGCTGCTTCAGAGGTCTCTTTGGTGTCCTGCCTGACCCTGACACCCACATGGTGACTTTGGGTTCACCTCCTGGGTTCCTGCTTCAAACAAAAAGTCCGCATGTCTGTGTGGGGATGTGGGGGCCAATTCCTCTCTTTCCGTCTTTACCCACAAGTGGCCAGAGGCTGGTGAAGAGGAGGACTTCCCTTCACTAGGATCCCCCAGCACCCCTTACTCTGTATAGCACATGGGAAAGGGCTCAGCAGCTCTAGGTGTGGGGAGGCACCACGGTCCTCTCCTGTCCACCATGTCCATCCCCTGACATAGGAGCTGACCATGACATGGGCCATACATGATATCCAGGGGCTGGGCTCAAGCCAGGGCCTCTCAGCTCCTGACCCTCCCTTCACATGGCCTTTCAAAGCGCAGGCTTCTGGGGCCCTAGGCTTAGACTTTTCCTGCCAGCCCAGGATTAATAAAGTATTAGGGCAGACCTGGCCAATTTTCTTCCTCTACCTGGATCAGGAGGCTGGTTCTGGACCAAACCCCAGGTGGGGACAGGACATCATCTGGCTGTGTATACATGGGATTTTCTTCTCTCTGTGTCCTCTGAAGTTTCTTTTGTTGAATTAAGAGGTAAGGGTAACATCCCAGGACTGAGCTGACCAGTCTCCCCACTTGGAGCCTGAACTCTTTGGTCAGACTTTTCCAGAGCAGAGCCCAGGTCCTATGGACTGAATATTTGTCTGCAAACTGCCCCCTGCCCTGCTAATTTATATGTTGAATACTACCCCCACAAGGTGGTAACTTTAGGAAATGGGGCCTCTGGGAGGGAATTCAGGCACGGATGGGATTAGTGCCCTTCCTTTTCCAAAGGGACGAGAAGGGGAGAGCTCATGCTCGCTCTGCCCTGTGAGGTCACGGCCGGAAGGCAGGCTTTGGCTGGGAAGAGGTCCTCATGGAAAGCACACCCATGCTGGCATTTGCCTCTGGGTTCCTATTGTTGATTTGTGCTTTTAGGGCAGCCCGGCTGACCAGGACCTCTGGGCTTGATGTTACTACACAGACAGGAAGCTGGAAGGGGCTGCTGACTGTCCCTCCCAGGACAGGAACAGGAGTTCTGGGTATTTGGATTGGTGCTTCTTGTGCCCGGGTCCTTCCCTGCCACACAGATTTGATTCCTGTCCAAACCCAGCGATCGACGTCTTCCTGGGTCGAGAGGAGTTCCAGCCTGAACCCCAGAGTCCTGGGGAAAGTTGGAGCCGCCCCAGACTGGAGGTGGGGAGTATTGTATGGAGTGAATGAAATAAAGCCTGTAATGTGTCAATGAATTTTCATTTAACTATCAAAAAGAAAAAGGAATTTTATTTGAGCCAGAATGAGGATTATAACCTGAGAAGCAGATTCTCAGAGAGTTCTGAGGACTGTTTCACCTTTGTTGTCGTTCAGTTGCTCACTCGTGTCTGAGTCTTTGCGACCCCATGGACTATAGCATGCCAGGCTTCCCTGTCCTTTACCATTTCCAGAGTTTGCTCCAAACTCATGCCTGTTGAGTCGATGATGCCATCCAACCATCTCATCCTCTGTTGCCCCTTTTTCCTGCCCTCAGTCTTTCCCAGCTTTGGGGTCTTTTCCAATGACATTAGAGATACAGTGTTACACTTCTTTTTTTGGCCATGCTGCACAGCTTGTGGAATATTAATTCCCCGATTAGGACTTGAACCTGGGCCATGGCAGTGAAAAACCCAGCACACTAACCGCTAGGCCACCAGGGAACGCCCCTCATAGACATTTTTGAGACAAAGCATCTTATATCAAAATGACATACTGATATTTTNACATTAGAGATACAGTGTTACACTTCTTTTTTTGGCCATGCTGCACAGCTTGTGGAATATTAATTCCCCGATTAGGACTTGAACCTGGGCCATGGCAGTGAAAAACCCAGCACACTAACCGCTAGGCCACCAGGGAACGCCCCTCATAGACATTTTTGAGACAAAGCATCTTATATCAAAATGACATACTGATATTTTACATAACGGGACCAAGGATACATTGTCCAGGTAAGCACTCACACAGGAGCAGCAAGTCACCATGACCCCCTACAGAGCTGGAGAAGAACTCTTCTTTAAGAAGTTTCATTGCTGACATCTGAAGAAAACAAATGGATCTTTTCTGCGGAGCAGGTGCCTGTTTGAGGAGCTCTGGTTCCTGTGTGATGCCGATGCACACTGCATCGCCCGGGCCCACAGCAGTGAAAGCACTCGTCCTGACCACTGAACAGTCGTGAAATTCCCAAAACATAGATTGAAAATGAAAGACTGGTCCTTGGGAAATGGAAAAGAAGTGGAGTGGGCCCTACACGGCCCCAGCTGATGACTTGGAGACAATTTTCAGGCCCCGGTGCAGGGCCGGAAGCCAGGCAGACTCCCTGAGCCGAAGAGATGGAGCTGATAGTGCTGAGGGACAGATGCAGCTGGAGTTCATAGCACAGGGGTCAGAAGGAAGAGAGGTGCCAGGACAGAACTCCAGAAAGCTGCAGGAGACCCTCAGACCTGATTGGAACACCCTTGTGAGGAAACTTCCAGGCCAGGGAAAGGACCCCCAGAGGGTTAGACAGCATCCCCTGAGTTCACAGAGTTCCAGTCTTCACCAGCCAGAACAGAAACTCTGCAGCTGCAGGGCAGGTGGCAGAGTGGCCAACAGGGTCTTGTCCAGCAGTGAGGAACACAGCACAGGTGAAGCACTGTCCCAGGCCTGCCCAATGAAGTTTACAAACAAGGTCTGAAAGGCTCAAGCTGTTTCCAAGTAACGCTGCACACAGAACAGCTCAAGATTGTTCATAGCAGAAAAAAAATTAATAACTAGAACCCAACACATTGAAATTAATGTCTGGCATTCAGTAATAGAAAATTACTGGGCACACAGAATCAGGAAAATCTGACCCATGATAAGGAGAAAGTTCGATCAAGTAAAAGCACCCTAGAAATGTCACAGATGATAAGGACTCTGAAACGGTAGTTAGAGCTGCACTTCACATATTTGAGAAGACTGAATGTGTTGGAGACATTGAAGGTATAAAAAACCCCAAATGAACTTTTAGAAAATTATGATGGGGGGACTTCCTTGGTGGTCCAGTGGCTAAGACTTTGCACTCCCAATGCAGGGGTTCTGGGTTTGATCCCTGGTCAGGGAACTGGATCCCAAATGCTATAACTAAGAGTTCACATGTTGTAGCTAAAGATCCAGCATGCTGCAACTGACTCAGCATAGCCAAATAAATAAAAGAAAATTATGATGTCTGATGTAAGGAACACATTGGGTGGGAATAATGCAAATTAGAGATTAAACACAGAATAGGAAACTATTAGTAAACTGCAAATAAAACAATAAAAGCTATTGAAAGAAAACAGTTTTAAACTAGGAGTGGAGAAAAGAGCATTAGTGAGCTGTGATGAACATCAAGGGCCTTACATATGTGTCATTGGCTTCTGGGGTAGGGGGAGGTGAGAAACATTTGAAGAAATAATGACAGGAAGCTTTACAATCTTGACATAAATGATAACCCCACAGATCCAAGCACAAGAAGTTTGAAGATAACTACATTTAAAAACATCATAATCAAATAGCTGAAACCCAGCAATAAAACTGATTTCTGCTCTCACCAGTTCTATTCAAAGATATAAGCGTAGTGAAGACGAAGATTCACCAAACAAGCTCTATACGTTGGCTACCTATGTACATGCCACTACTTAAAAAAATCTACAGACAGTTAATGTGGATAAGCACTAACTGCTGATTGTCCAGTAAAGTTAGAGAACTGCCAAAACAAAAATGAAACAGACAAAAAATTCCAAAAGGTGTGAGAAGTTCCAGCCAGGCCAATTAGGCAAGAAAATGAAAAAAAAAAAAAAATCTATATTTAAAAACAGAAATAGAACTCTTTATTTTCAAATGATATAATCTTATATGTAGAAAATTCCATGGAATGCACTAAGAAAAACCATTAAAATTAATAAATGAGTTAAGCAAGTTTCCTGGGTACAAGATCAATATTTTAAAATNAAAAAAATGAAAAAAAAAAAAAAATCTATATTTAAAAACAGAAATAGAACTCTTTATTTTCAAATGATATAATCTTATATGTAGAAAATTCCATGGAATGCACTAAGAAAAACCATTAAAATTAATAAATGAGTTAAGCAAGTTTCCTGGGTACAAGATCAATATTTTAAAATCAATTATATTTCCATGCACTGTTAACAATCTGAAAATGAAATGTCTATTCAATTTATAATAACATCAAAAAGAATAGAAATCTTATGAATAAATTTAATAAAAGAACAAAACATATTTTGAAACTTATATACAACATTGTTGACAGAAATTATTTAGAAATTCTAAATTCATTTAGAAAAAATTTTATTTTTATTTATTTTTATTTTTATTTTTTTGTTCTTTATAAATTCTTTTTTTTTTAATTTTTAATTTTTATTTTTTAAATNCGGGAGAGGGACACAGTGGGCTAGGCCAGGGGCCCACAGGAGAGGCCCCTCAAGGGTTGGCAGGAGCCACTGATGACCATACACACAGCTCTGGAAGGCCCCAGTCCGCTGTCCTCCACCCCAGCCTGGCACTGCATGTGTGCCCATCAGAGGAAAAGCCAGGACCCCTCAATGTGCTCAGAGTCCTGCCAAGGTCCCAGGCTGGGTCAACAGCCAGGCTCACTGAGCAGCCTTACTGCTGTCGCCTTGTCCCAAGGGCAAGGTCAGAACAGGCAGCACCACCCGTGCTCCCACACACCTGTGATCTGGAAGGCGTGCTCTCTAGACCCCTCGAGGGGGCAGACACTCAGCTCCATCAGTGGTAACAGCCCCTGCCAGAGCATAGCGGGAGAGAAGGGCTAGGGCCCCTCTGCCTCCCGAGGGTCTGCTCTCCCCCTCCCCCAGCACCTCCCTCTACCCATCTCCCTGCACCTGAAAAGTAAGTCCTTCAGGACCATGGGCCTGGAAGTAGAGGTGGGAGGGGAACAGCTCCAGGTAGCAGTCGCTGACATTCTAGGGGAGGGGGGCCAGCGTCTGAGGACTTAGGGGCAGGCTCCAGGGTGGCCCCCCCATGCACGCCTCCCCCCAGCCCAGCCCCCACCTGGCTGTGCTGGAAACGCAGCTGGACCTTGGCGTAGTGCACGACGCTGCCTAGACTCCTCACTGCTGCCCTTCGCCGCCCCTCCTTGAACACACTCAGGAAAGGCTGCTCCAGGATTTCTTGCTGGCTCTGCAAACCTGGAATGTTCTAGGGTGGGAGAAGAGCTCAGGGGAGGGGGCTTGATTGGGGGCCAGCAGCCTTGGCCCCCAGACTCACCATACACAGGTTAAGAACACACGCACAGTATCACATGTGTACAGAGCCCTGTACACACACAGTCTCTTCATGTGACAACAGTGCAGAACACACACACACACATACACACACAAACAGCCTCTGCTGGTCACAGAACTCTGTGGTCTATTTATGGAGCCAGCAACCTTTCAACTCATGGGCAATCCAACTCTTAGCTTCTCTGTTTCCTAACTGTGTTCCCTTATTTTGGTTGCTGTGCTGTTTGAAGTCCCTTCAGTCATGTCTGACTCTTAGCAACCCTATGGATTGTAGTCTACCAGGCTTCTCTGTCCATGGGATTCTCCCGGCAAGAATAATAGAGTGGGGGGCGGGGAAGAATACTAGAGTGGGTTGCCATGCCCTCCTCCAGGGGATCTTCCCAGCCCAGGGACCCAACCTGCAGCTCCTGCAGCTCCTGCACTGCAGGTAGATTCTTTACTGCGGAGCCACCAGGGAAGTCCTATTTTGGTTACTCAACCTTCCAAATCCTGTTGGTCAGAGGGGTTTTCAGGTGTTCGAGTGAGGATGCTCCAAACCCTCCCACACCTCAGCATCAGCTGGTACTGGCTTAAAACTTGGCTCGACGGAGAAAGGTTAGGGTCCATGGGGTCACAAAGAGTTCAACACAACTGAGTGACTGAACAGCAACAAATCGGGAAGGGGATTTTGCCAATTTGCAGTATTTGCCAGTTTGCCTGGTGTTAGTATTCTCATCACAGCCTGTTAAGTGCCACACTGCCACATGCCTCCATCTCCCTCTCAGCAGAGGCCAAGGTCCTGGCAATAGCCAGGGGGTCCTCTTCCCTCACTTCAGGCATCTACTTATCTCAGGGTCTTTGCTCCTGCTGCCCTCTCCGACTGGAGCACTCAGCCCAGCCCCATCTCACCTACCCCAGCACTCGGCTTAGACCCCTCTCTTGAGCTCCTGCCGGGGTGCCCTTCCGACACTCCAGCCTCACTGGCCCCTGCCCATTTTCCTCCTTTGCATCTCACCTTGGTGCCAGCCACATCTCATGTGCTGTCTTACCCTTATCTTGTCATCTGGCTTTGTCATGGATGCGAATGACATGGGAACAGGGCCCTTGTCTATTTGCCCCTTCACTGGGCCAGGACCTAGGACAGTACTGGTGTACTAGTTGTAAGCCCTTGGTGTGCTAGGGCTCCAACGCCTGTCTGCTGAAGGGAGGGAGGGTCAGTGCCCACCAACAGCTGACTCTGGCAAATAGACAATCCTCTATAAGCAGGGGTTTGATGATCAGAATGGGAGCCAGATTAGGACAGGTCCCCAACTGGGGCTGAAGCCTGGGGATCAGGGCATACTGGGAAGCTGGCAGGGGCTGCTGTGCCTTGGCCAAGCTGAGCCACCCCTTGGGCAAGCCCAGGAATGTGAACAGACAGACTCAGAGCTTCCGGGCCTCTCTGCCTCTGGGTGGAGCCTCCTGCACCCACACCCAGTGCAGGAAACGATGCTGGGATGGAACCCATGAAAAATAGGCCACGGAGCAGGAAGGGCCACACAGCTGGCCCGTGGCCTGGGCTCAGGCTTGGGGCTATGGTGGGGCAGGCTCCCATGTGGGGGCAGAGCCCACCCCCTGACAGGGAAAGAGAGTGCTGGCTCCTCCCCTGGCCCCACCCCCCAAGGTTCAGCCAGCCCAGTCCCCTCTCCAGCTGCCATGTCCTGGCACGAGGACCACTGGGACCACATGATGTGCCCTGGACCGGCATGGAGGGAACTGAGGTCTAAGATGTGGCCACATGGAGAGATGTTGGCCAGGGCCTTGACAGCAGCGCCCTGTCCTCTTCTCTGAGGTAGCCTGGTTTCTGAAGGCAGCACAGGAGCCCAGGGAACCCCAGGGAGCAGGAGAGGGGACAGGCCCGGGCTTCCCAGCCTGACAGGAACACTTGGAAAGGTTGCCTGGGAGCTGACACCAGCAGCTGTGAGGATGGGTGCTGGCCAGTGCTCCCTGCACAATCACAGATGTTGTTCCTGGGGCAATAGCCTAGAGGCTCATTTCCCTCACACGCCAGGGCCTCTGCACACAGCAGAGCCTCGCTCCAGCCCTTGGAGGCTGCGCCGGGTTAAAGGGCAGGTGTCTCTCCCCTTTGGTCAGCAGGTATTCAGCTCAAAGGTGGCCCAGCACATGCTTAGGAGCCCTCCTTGCTTTGTGGCGTGGGGGTATAGGATGACATAGTGGTGGAGCCCAAGAAGACGTCTCTTAGAGAAACCAGGGCCAAGGGTAGTGGAGAGTCTGGCTTACTGAGTACAAGAAGCCCCTTACTTTCTTGGAGCGACAGTAGGGGTGGGGTGGTGGTCACAGCCCCATCGCCCGCCTGACACCCATGCCCACACAGCAGCACAGACACACGTGCTTGCCCAGCTTCAACATGCCCAGACACGCTGTCCTGCACCAGGGCGCGGGGTGGGGGCTGGACACCAGGGCCCTGGGCAGGGCTGGCACGTGGCTGGGCATGGAGGCCCCGCCCTGCCGCCCCACTGACTCAGTGCCGGGTCTCAGTTTCGCTCTCCGCTCAGACTTTCGGCCTATGAGCTCCCCAGGGCGGGGCTGCACCTACTTCCTCGCTGTGCTCGAGGGGGGCCGACAGGTAAGACCCTGGGCCCAGTACAGACGCAACACACACGCAGTCATACGCAGACCACTGCTACCACACCCCTCTGAGCCAGGGCACGCTCCCCAGTCAGTCGCTCACCGTCCCTGGGATGTAGTGGAAGATCTTGTCAGCAGTGGTGTCCCCGTCCGCACCAGCCTCGGTGCCAAACAGGCCAGCCAGCTTCCGTGCGCCATCCTCTCTGGGGACAAGGGAGGGGGGGCTCACAGCCTGGCCCCTGAGACAGATCGAGGGAGACCCTGTGACCAAGCAGCCATGGCCATACCCCGCCCCCCTCACCTATTTCCCTTCAGCGAAGACTTTCTGGAAAAGGAGGCCCGGAGCCTCCTAGGGGCCTGAGGGATGCAGTGGCTGTTCCCCATGGGTGGCAGCTGACCTGAGTAGAGCAGGTCGACAGGTCTGGGTCCTTCTGTCCCCAGCCTCCTGCCCCACCTCCTGGGGCGGGGCTCTGGGCCAGTCAGCCCTGCACCTAAGGGCTGGGGAGGCGGAGTCTCTCTGGGAGGGAACTGGCCCTTACTAGAGGCTGAGCTGAGCCTTTCAGCTCCCTTCCCAGGGTCCTCCACATATCAGCCAGCCTGGAGGGTAGGGGAGGGGGAGGAGAGATTCCCCCCACTACAGCCCAGTCAAGAGCCCCCAGTCTGTACAGGGGCTCAAAGGCCATTGCATTAGACTGGAGGTTGTCTAGGGTTGGAGGGCCGGAATAGAACTCCCCGAGCACAGCGACCCCTCTCCAGACATGTGAGCGCACATCCTGTTTCCACGTAAATGCCAGCCTCTGAGTCACCAGTGACTGTACGGGACATGTGCTCACTCTCAGCTGTTGAAGCGGGAGTCTGCAACTGGGGAAGGAGGAACTAGGACCCTCCTGCAGCCTCCTCTCTGCCTCCGTCCAACCCTCACTCCAGGTCAAGATAAATGGTCCTGAGGCTTAACCAGAATCCAGATTCTAAGAGAGAGGGCATAACCCTCCCAGGTGTATCTGGGACTGGTGAGGTCAGGGGGCATGCCATGCAGAGCCTGAGTAAGACATGGGCCAGCACAGCCCTGCCCCTCGACATGACGGCGCTCTCTCAAAGCTCCCAGATGCCAACACGGAGCCTCGGCTTGGGCACATAGCCATCCCAGGCCCCTCTGGTCACCCCAGACAGGACCCTGAGAGGCAGAGATGGACATTCAACCACAGGCCCGCAGAGCCCAAGAAACATGTTTATTGTTCAAGTGGCTCATATTGCTGTGTGGGGTTGGCAGCAGATGGTGCCCAGCTCAGTGCAGGATCCAGAAATGACACCACAGCCATGGGAAGGAAGCCCAATTTGTGCCCTCCCTGGGAGAGTGCCTGGCTGGGCACGTCAAGGGTGGTGTGCAAAGCACAGGCTGGGGGGTCTGCACCTGACTCAGAAAGCCCCCCGCCCATAACTGCTCTGTATCACCCCTCAGTCCCTCCAGGTCTGCAGAGTCCAAGTTGGCTCCTCACACATGGGGAATGCCCGTGTCCACCCCATTGCTCCCCAGGGCCCTCAGTAGGGTGGGAGGACACCCAGGAGAGCAGCTTGGCCCCAGAGATAGGACACTTCAAGAGTAAACGAAGAAATGGGTAGCTGCAGCCTGCTCAACATCAATCAATAAATTAATGAGTGAATAAATAAACGGCATACACAAACACTGAGAAAGAAACACAGTAACGCCCGGGCTAGACGCACGGTGGACGGTCGGCGCTGGATGTCCCTGGTAGGGGCCAAGCCCCGCCCCACGAGCAGGGGAGGGAGGTGCTAGGCCCTGGGGGCTTAAGGCACGAGAGAGGCCGCCGGCCGGCCTCTGTGCAGCCGTGCCACTGGGTCAGAGGCTGGTGGACGACACGGACAGCGTGGGTGAAGAGGGCGGAGGGAAGTTGAGGAGCTCCAGCACTGCCACGCCCACGCTGCTACGCCGCGTGAACATGCAGGACGCGGCCACCCACTTGTTGGTCCTCGGGTTGTACTTCTCGATAGAGTTGAGGCTGGAACTGCCGTCGTTGCCCCCCACGGCGTACAGCCATCCATCCATGGCCACCAGGTCGTGTGTGCTCCTGGGGGCAGGGTGGAAGGGGACGAGCAGGGGGTGAGGCCGGAGGTGAGGAGGGGGCAGGGCCATGGTCTGGGGCTGTGGCCACTGGAAAAGCCTGGGGGCAGTGCCTTGGGAGGCGTGGCCTTGGCGATGCGGGGGGCGGGGCCTTGGTGACTGTTGCCGGGTGGCGGGCCCTGAAAGGGGAGACTCAGGAGGGAGGTGGGGGAGGTAAGCTGTGCCGGGGTAAGGCCCTGTCAGTTAGGGGAACAGAGGGCAATGGTGGTGACAGTTCTGGGGGCCCATGCACCTTCTGATGTTCATGGGCGCCACACTCTCCCAAGCGCCTGCCTTGGGGCTGTATCTCTCCACAGAGTTGAGGCAGCTGGTTCCATCATTGCCACCAGCCACGTAGAGGGCCCCCTCCAGCACTGCCACGCCTGCCGAGCTGCGCCGGCTCAGCATGGAGGCCACGGGCGTCCAGGAGTTCACCTGAGGTGGAGGGATAGGCTGGGGGCTGACCCACCACCAGCCTCCCTCCACCTCCACGTGCAGACCTCTACTCCAGGGTGAGGAGTCTGTGAGACAACGTGGACATAAAGGGATGATCCTCTGGGGGATAGGGGTGGCCAGAGTGTTGACCTCAAGCACCTCTGGGAACAGGGATATGTGACTGGGGAATTTCACACCTGGGGCTCATACTTCTCCACAGTGGCCAGGTGTGATGAGCTGTCATAGCCACCCACGGCATACAGGTTTCCATCTGCAGGGAGTGAACACACTCATGGCGCCCCTGCTGTGTGAGAGAGCCCCTGGGGCTGGGTGCTACACAATGCAGGCGCCCACCGAGCATGGCCACGCGCACGTATCGCCTCCGTGTGCTCATGGCGGCGATGGATGTCCACGTTCCCGTCAGGGGGTCATAGCGCTCAGCACTGTAGACACCAGGACTGCGGCTGACCTTGAGCAGTGGAGGAAAGGCAGTCCCGGCCCCAGGACCTGCCCTCCCCTGAAGCAAGACTAAAATTCCGTGCTAGGCAGTCAGGGAGGCTGACCCCAGAATCCCACTGGAGCTGGAAGCAGGGCCATGCTGGGTGGACATGGGCCACAGGCTGCCTGGACAATGCTGGGCAAGTGTCCACCTGGGTCCTGCCCCTGCCCTGGGGGAAAGACTCCAGAGAGGAAAGAGCATGCCACTGGGCTGGCCAAGGTACTAGGGACCCTGGTGACCTCAGGCAAGGTGCCCCTTGGCTCCTCACAGGCAGGACCCCTGCAGTCCTGGTGCAGCCACACCTGCTGAGCCAACTCTGAAAGGCCACCCGGCCCTGACCCCGGCCACTACCTGTTGAGGCAAGAGGCCCCATCGTAGCCACCAGCTGCATACAGGAGCCCATGCAGGGAAGCCACACCCAGGCAGCTGCGCCTTGTGCCCATGGACACCTCCGGCTGCCAGGTGTTGGTCACAGGGTCGTAGGACTCTACGGTGGCCAGATCTGAAGTCCCGTCGTAACTAGGGGAGGGCCCACTGCTGGTCAGGGCTGGCCCAGTGGGCACACGCCAAGCCCCTGACCTGAGACCAGCCTCTAGTCTTACCCGCCCACAGCATACAGCCGGTTCCCCACTGCCGCCACGCCCACCCGGGCTCGGCGTGTGGACATGGAAGCCACCACGTGCCAGCGGTCAGTGCGCGTGTCATATGCTTCACAGTCCCCGTGGATGGCGAACAGGCTCCCACCACCTAGGGATGGGGAGGTGACGGGGCAGGACGAGGGCCAGGGCGGCAGGAGGCTAGGAGGCTCTATCACATCTCGAGATTGAGGGCCTGGAGGCTCCCAGGGCGAGTGGGGTGAGGACTGGTGAGTGGGTCACACCGATGGAAGAGCAGATGTGGGGTGACTGCAAGATGGAACTAGCACAGGGTTGGGGAGTAGGGCTTGTGCTGGGCTCATGGGTAAGGACATGGGGCAGGGCTTAGGGGACAGGATGGACAGGACAGGTGGGCATACCCACAGCAAAGAGCACAGGACCAGCGCCTTCGCAGCGCCGGGGCCGGGTGCGGCTCGTGCCCAGGACACCCCTCTGCTCGGGCAGCAGGTGGAACTTGAGGGCCTCGATGAGTAGGTCCTTGCAGTCTGGGTGGTGCCGCACCAGGCTCTCAGCATCCACATGGCCCAGCAGGAAGTCCCGGCTCAGCAGGGGCAGACGGACACACTTCATTAGCTGGGGTGTGGATGCTATAGTCAGGTAGCAGGCCTTGCCCTGAGACCTTCTCAGGTACCCTGGAACCTTCTTGAGACATATGCCTGCATCACCCCTGTGGGGTTTGTGGGCACAGAAGAGCCCAGGCATAGCTGGGTCCTCAGCCATTGGGTCCCCTCCTGAGCACCATGGGCCCCACCCCCCTGCCCCGCCCGGGCCTGGCCTCACCCGAGGAACATGCTGCCTCCGGGCATCCACATCATGCTTGACCCAGCTCAGGACGGCACGATAGACGTCTTCCTCTGAAGGCACGTTCAGGCTGTCGCTAGAGACCAGTTCCAGCACCTGGGGGTGGGGACCCTCAGACCTGAGATCTGGGGAAGATCTTGAGGCCCATGGAGCCCTGAAGGTGCCTGGGAGGGAGAATCCAAGGGGCCCAGTGTTCCTATGAGGACGGGCCAAGCAGGGTCAGAAGCCACAGGTCCAGTTCCTGGGGGCCAATTCCAGGGTCGTCCGGGAGATGTGGAACCAGGGACTACTGTGGTAGTAGGTAGAATGTGATCAAGACAGGAGAGTGTCAGGAAACAATGGGGTTTGCTTGGGTGGAGTTAGAAAAATAGGGGTGGCTGTGCCCAAGGGATGGTGGTTGGGTTGGAATGTGGGTCAGAAACTGGGGATAAAGGTTGAGAGACAAAGGACCAGGTCTTTAGGGTGCAGATGATGGAGCCAGGGACCAAGGCTGGCTCTGGGGTCCAGGAACTAGGTCAGGGTCAGGATCCAGGTCAAGGTCCAGGCTGTTCCCCAGCTACCACGTTACCTGCTTCAGTGGCAACAGCATGAACTCCTCGGTCTTGGCCACGTCCACGAAGTGCTGCAGCACGTACCTGTGTGCCGCCTTGAGCAGATCACCGCAGGAGTGCGTGTCGGCGAAGCAGGCTCAGCAGGAACTTGCAGCAGGCGTCTCGGACGCCATTCAGCTGCAGGAGGCTGGCTGCTGGGAGCAGAGTCTGTGAGGCAAGGTGGGAGAGAGGGCCAGGGGAGCAGGGGCAGAGAAACAGATGTGAACACTGAGGGAGTGGCCACACTACAGAAGATGCTGGGGGCATCGGGTGAGCGGAGGCACCGGCACCATAGCAGCACGGGCCGTGAGGCTGAGGCCGCCACACCTGCACGTTGCCTTCTCCCACCACAATTTCGGCTGTGTATGCAAACTGCACCAGCTGGTCCAGGGCCTGAGGGTCGATGTCGTGCAGTGTCACGTGTGTCTGACGGCTCTCACTCATCTCGTCTGGGGGGGGATACGGGACAGCGAGTCAGGCTGGGGCCCAACCCAGGAGAGCTGCAGGGCCCCCCAGCACCTGGACCAGATGGGCTGTACTTGCTTGTGAACATGGCGTGGAAGTAGGGGCTGCAGGAGGCTAGCACCACCTTGTGTGCCCGGATCTCCTTGGCAGCTACGTGCAGGACGATGTCACACAGGAGGCCGCGCTGTCGCATGCGGCTCATGGCCACAAAAGCGTCGTGGTAGTGCCGCTTGGAGTTGTGGGACACAGCGTGGCCCTCACGGCTCAGCAGCTGCATTGTGCCTTCCATGGGGGCTGTGGGCCGGGCCTGCCGGGGCCGGGCACGCTCTGCCTCAGGGCTGCATGTGGGCAGTGACCCGTCAGGGTGCACTCTGCACAGAACTGCTCACCCACCCTAGAGACTTTGGTCAGGGCCTGGGCACCCAGGAGGCCACCTTCCCCCAAAGAAGCCCGAACCAAGTTTCCATGAAGGACCCATGCCCCTGGGGACCCCATGTGCTCTCCAGGCGCCACCCATTCTGCTGCCTGACGGCCAGGGAGCCTCCTCGGAGTCCAGCCAGACTCTGCTCCAACCTGCTCCCCGCTCTAGGTCGGCTCCCACGCCAGACCTCGGTCGTTGAACCTGTACAGCTTCCTCTGCCACGATCCCTGCTCAGGCACATACTTCCCTCCCGCCGGGGGCAATCCCAGCTTCCTAGGCCCTCCTTGGGACTAGGCTCTCTGTCCATTGCTGGCCACCCTTCCCACGCCCCCGTCGGAGTCCGGTGTCCTCCGCACGGGCTGCGGGAAATGCACGAGGTGAACTGATGCGTACTGGCCGATGGCCCTGAAGCGGACCCCTACATCGACAGGCAATGTAACCTCTTTTGACCCTTAATCCCTCATCCTGCAGACAGGCCGCGCGAGTCTTTGAGCGGCACAGCCGGAATTCAAGGGTGGCGGGTGAGGTCAGACCTCCGGGGGCAGTCACCTCGGGATGCTCTGCCCCGCGCCGGCTGTGTGCGCGGATAACGCTGCGGGTCTGGACCCTCCGCGGTCCGACGAACAGGCAGGGCGCCAGGCCGCCCCCTCCCGGCAGCCTGCCAGGGTTGGCGCGCCCCTCCTTCCCTCCTGCTCGGCCCTAGCCAGTCACTAACCCTAACCCCTGGCCCACTCACGCTGCAGGCTGCGGCGGCGGCGGCGGCGGCGGAGCCTCCGGCGCGGGCCCGGGGCTGCCGTGCTCCGGACTTTGCGTCCTGCCGGCCGGGCGCTCGCTGCGAGGCTGCATGGGCTCGGCCGCTGGCCCGCCGCCGATCCGCGGAGGACGCACAGACCAGCCGATGCCGGGCGGCTGAAGGGCTGCTCCGCGGTGGCGACCGGCTCGGCGTCCCTCGATCCCGCCGCTTGCCCGCAGCTGCTGTTTCTCGGCGCCGCCCGCCCGGCTTCCCGCGCTCTCCTGCGGTTTCGGGGACGCTGCCTAGAGGGCGAATCCTCTCAATGTTTTGGGGCTCCGTCCGCCTCCTCCTCCAGGAAGCTCCTCCGGGCCGCGCCCGTCGCCTATATCTGCGAACTCCAAGATCTGCCCGCGTCACCTCGTTCAACCCTTCCCGACCCTGGAATCTTCTGGGGGCCGAAAGGCCCAACGTGATTGCCCAGGATGCGTCTGCTTGCGTCTCTCCAACGCCACGCAGGCCCCTTTGCCGGTCTGGCCTCGACTGGACGCTGGCTGCGGAGTGGGAGAGCGGGTGGGCTGCACGCCCTTAGGGCTGTGNGTTTACGGCCATAGGGGCTCCCGTTGCGCCTTTCTGTGTCCCTGGGGAGGCCAGACTGGTCACACTGGGCTGGTGGGGAGTCGTGACTCCAACGGCATGGCCCGCAGGCGCCTTGAGGAACTGACGGTGGATGAGTTTCTGGCCTCGGGCTTTGATTCCGAGTCTGAATCGGAGCCCGAAGGAGCCCCAGAGGCGGAGACGCAGGCGGTGCGCGCGGCAGCCCGGGATCCGGATGGACCAGGTGGGAGTCCCTTGGCCAGGTGAGTGGGAGCATCCTTCATGGGCTGTGTGGAAGCCGAACCCCGTTAATCTTAATCTTCCTGGCCCGCCTTACCAGAAGTGTGCTTACCACTCTTGGTGCCTCATAACTGAGGCCTAGGGACTTCTGACTCCAACCCCAGACCCTTCAGCTTATTTATTCCTCCGTCGGTATTTACCGGGCGTCTGTTTTGTGCTAAGTCATCCGGATGATGGGCCAACGTTGGAGGACAGTCTTCTTTTCTGGCCTCCGAGAGCTTACCCGGCCTTGGATAAACGACAGTATGTAGGGTGGTAGAAGCGAAAAGTGCTGCAGACAAGAAGGAAAAGCAGAAAGATAATAGGAGTCCTAGCTGGGAGCGTTTAAGGAGGTGTTAATTTAGCAAAACCTGAGGGAGTAAACTGCAGCAGTAGGGGAAGAATGGAGAAGGCAGTGGCAACCCACTCCAGTACTCTTGCCTAGCAAATCCCATGGACGGAGGAGCCTGGTAGGCTGCAGTCCATGGGGTCTCTAGGAGTCGGACACAACTGAGCGACTTCACTTTCACTCTTCACTTTCATGCATTGGAGAAGGAAATGGCTACCCACTCCAGCGTTCTTGCCTGGAGAATCCCAGGGACAGGGGCGCCTGGTGGGCTTCCGTCTCTGGGGTTGCACAGAGTCGGACACGACTGAAGCGACTTACCAGCAGCAGCAGGGGAAGAATGGCAGCAGGAACAGAAAAGGTCCTGCGGTGAGAGCGCTCACTCAGAGGTGAGCACGGCTGTGGCAGAAATGAGGGGGAAAGTAGCAGGAGGTGTATCTGGAGACATAATGATGGGCGGGGTCTTGCAGACTTTTTACCTGCGTTTCAGTACAGCCAGAAGTACTACTCAGGGTTTTGAGTAGTGATGTAATGTCATATAACTGTTAACAGAATAGGTCCCTTAGGTTGCTGTGCTAAGAGCAGCTATAAGGGTCAGGGATGGACAAGGAAACTGAGAGATGTTGCTGGCTGGAGAGGAGTCATGAGAATTTTGAAAGTATTGATGGTGAGATCTCATGACAGATTGCATGCTCAGTGTGAGAGTCAGAGAGAGTTTACCTTTCACCTAAGCACCTAAAGGGGAGTTTTCAACAACTGAGGTGTTGCTGTTCAGTTGCTAATTCATGTCTGATTCTTCGGCCACCCTGTGGACTGTAGCCCACCAGATTCCTCGGTCCATGAGATTTGCCAGGCAAGAATACTGGAGTGGGTTCTCCAAGAGCAGGGTGTGGGCAGAGCAAGTTTGGAGGAAGCCCAAGTTCAGCATCATATGTATTGGGATTGAAACAAGTGCATTGAAACATGTAGAGAGACTGTTGAGTGTATGAGTTTGGATTTTGGAGGGAGAGAGATCTACTGAAAACTTAGTCTGTGGAAATCCCTCGGCCTTGGTTGTTGGCAGCTGCTACGGAGGGAACAGACTAAACCTCCTAGATTCTCTGAGGAGGACAGGAAGCCACATTTCCCCCCCACCCAACCCCTCTCCCCTCGGCCTTGGCTGTGGCTGCCAATCATACTTGAAGACCCCCACCTTCTCAGTCGGCGTAAAGGTGGTGCATCTGAGCACAAGGACCAGCTCTCTCGGCTGAAGGACAAAGACCCTGAGTTCTACAAGTTCCTGCAGGAGAATGACCAGAGCCTGCTAAACTTTAGTGATTCAGACAGCTCTGAGGATGAAGAGGAGCAGCTCCACTCCCTGCCAAACATGCTGGAAGTGAGGCCCTACGCAAAGTTGGTGGGGGACAGGGACATATTTGTGTCCTCTGCATCCCATGCAGCCCGACCCCCTGTGTTTGGCGCAGGAAGCAAGTGAAGAGGAGGAGGAGGAGGATGGGGTCCCCAGAGGACCTGAGGGGAAGAGGAGGGATTCTGTCCCTGTGACCCTTGCCATGGTTGAGAAATGGAAGCAGGCAGCAAAGGTGAGAAGTGGCGGGGGTGGGAGGCAGCTGACCCCCCCCCTTCCCCGAGTCTCCTCTTGTTTCATTTCAGTGATTTGGGGCTGTGCAGGCTCAGGACTTCATTCTCTCCTTCATTCAGAGACTAGGGCTTCTGCCTGTACCCTTCTCCAGTTTTTTTCCAGGGCTCCCTGAAGTCCACTGTGGGGAGTGGACTGTCTCTTTGCTAGTTGGTGGAGGCAGGGCCATTTTGAGGGCCTTGCAGTGGTTTCTGCAGGGAAAAGAAAGGACAGAAAGAGAGAACTCCAGATATCACTTGGACCTGATCATTGTTCAGATCCGGGACCCTCCACCCCTCCCCTGTGGCCCTTCCAGGAGGATTCTGGACTCTCTTTGTTCCCTACATGTGGCTGAGTAACATTGCTCCCACCTCTGCTCTTGGTCTGAAGATAGGGGTGAGGGATGCCTTTCTTTCAAGGCAATTCCTGGAGCTCCAGCTAGCTGCCTTTGCTTTGCCAAGCGCAGCTGACTGCACCCTCAACGTCTGGGTCCTTCTGCCCCTTTAGGAGCACCTTACACCAAAGCTGTTCCATGAAGTTGTGCAGGCATTCCGAGCAGCTGTGGCCACCACCCAAGGAGATGAGGAAGGCGCTGAGACCAGCAAATTCCAGGTCACGGACAGTGCTGGTGAGCTGGGGCAAGGGAACCAGGGATTCAGGCTCTCTATTTGATCCTCTGTTCTGAGAATGGCATCTCTGGACGGCTCCTTGCAGTGTTCAATGCTCTGGTCACCTTTTGCATCAGAGATCTTTTCGGCTGTCTCCAGAAGCTGTTGTTTGGAAAAGTCCCAAAAGACAGCAGCAGGTAAGAGGAAAGGACGGCATGGGGATGTGGTGAGGGCCCTGCCCTGAGAACAGCAGTGGCGCTGTGGGGACCTAGTGGCCCCAGAAGGATGTTGAGGACAGAGCCAGGCTCTTGGCAGGGCTCTTGGCAGAGGCTAGACACTTGGGGCCCTATGGGGGTAGCTCTATCCTTCCTCCTCCTTGCCCATATTCCTCAACAGCTACAGTGTGTGTGCTTGGCTTTGGTCCCCCATCTTCTTGGGTCAGCATTCTCTCTTCTTTGGACTAATCAGTCTCGCCTACTCTCCTTGGTTTTTGCTCTGTGGCATGTGTGTGTGTGCATGCATGTGTGTATCTCTCTCTAAGCAGGGGCCTCGTCCATGCAGGTTCCGGGCCTTGACTTCCATATTAGAGGTTGCTTGAGCAGAGAAGGCTATGGAAGGGCTTCAGAGGGGAGAGATGAGTAGCTGACATGGCAGGTTGTGGGTTACATTGTGGCTCAGAGGAGTCTGAGAACCTCCAGGGAGAGGTCTTGCTGTGACTGTCTGAACGGGAGGTGGGGGAGGCCAGGATTTGGGGATGGGAATACCTAGGTCTCATGGTGGGGGCTGGACTGATGGGTCAGGAAGGCGTGGCCATGTGGAGGTGGCTCTGTCTGCGGGGACCAGGGAAGCTGATAGACCGGTGAAGGTGGAGGGGGCCAAGCTGCAAGTGAGTGGGCAGCAAACAGGCGGTACAGGTGGTGCTGGGTGTGGGCTCCCAAGGGGGCCACTACCCTATGCAGAGCAGTCTCCATGGAGGACGGCAGGTCCTGGAGGAGGTGGCACCACCTCCTGGGCTGTGGCTTTAGGGGCCCAGTAGCTGGCATCAGCCAGCAGACTTTCAGGAGCCCCTGTCCTTTATTCTTTCACATGCTTTAGCAGTTAGAATGAACACCTGTGTGCTGAGTTCTGAGTGTTGAGGGATGATGCCTTTGAGAAACTTCCAGAAGTATTCCCCACTGTTGCTGAAATTAATTAGTAAGTGCCTTGGTCTCTCTAAAGTATGTGACCCAGGGAGTTTCCTAGTGGTCTAAATGGTTAGGATTCTGCACTTTGGCTGTTGTGGCTCAGGTTCAGTCTCTGGTCAGGAGACCAAGACCCTGTAAGCCAGTGGGCCCAACCTTTTTGGCACCAGGGATGGAGACAGTTTTTCCATGGAGTGGGGTGAGAGTATGGTTCAGGCGAGAATTCAAGCAATGGGGATTGCTCTCCCATGATGCCTGATTCCTAACAGGCTATGGACCAGTACTGGTCTATGGCCCAGGGATTGAGGAGCCCTCCCAAAAACCATGAGGCATGGCCAACAAAAAGATAAAAGAGTGGCCCAAAGGAAGCCAGCTTGTGGTTCTGGTTTGTGATGCCTGGGTCAGACCTGGGACTGCAGAATGGGTGCCTGAGCCGTGTGGGAGCTAGAGGCCAGAGGTCCGTCTGGAGATTCTCGGGGAAGTGTCTGGCCCCAGCTCAGGCAGGGAGGACGTTTAACCGTCTGGCCATGTGGTGGGGGTTTGAGGCTTGATGGTAACCTCGCCTGAAGCATACCTAGAGGCTACCCTTGAGAGAGTCCTAGTGTGTCTCTTATGTCTGTCCAGCTGGAGGAGCCCCTGAATGTCATGGGGAAGATGGTTGGCGGGGGCCATGGTGTGTCTCTCTACAGGGCCCAGGTGCCCTTGTGCTTTGGACACTGGCCTCTGCCTCCTAGTGGCCTCCTGAGCAGGAGGGGTGGGGGTGCTGTCTCTCCACAGGGTGCTGCAGCCGTCCAGTAGCCCACTGTGGGCCAAGCTCCGGCTGGATGTCAAGGCTTACCTGAGCTCCGTCATCCAGGTGCAGTTCTGGGAGGTGGGGCCTACCAGTCACATGGGGGCCTGGCTACTCACATCCTGGGCCTTGCTGACCTCTCCTTCCTCCCCAGCTGGTGGCCTGCGTGGCAGAGGCGACAGTGGCGGCAGCCGTCCTCCAGCACGTGGGCAGCTCTGTGCCCTACTTCCTGACCTTTCCCAAACAGTGCCGCATGCTGCTAAAGGTGCGCTGGGGCGGGCACTGCTGGCCAGTGTGCAGGTGGCACTTGTGCTACCCCATGGCGTTCTGTGTGAGCACACTCGGGGTAGCAGAGCCCAGTTACTCGAGGGTGGGCTGCCCTGGTGGTGGGCCAGCTTTCTGTCACCCCGTGCATACATGTGTGGATGGCAGGTCCGTTTTCACTGTGCGGGCTTCAGGAGGGGTGGCATGCTGTGTTTTTGCTCCTCCTTGATGGAGCTCTATCTTGTGGCTCCCCTAGGCACTGTGGGAAGGGCTACCTCTGGTTAGGCTCTGGGGGGCTGGGGCAGGTGATGACAGCTTGCCTCTGCAGAGGATGGTGGTCCTGTGGAGCACTGGTGAGGAGACACTGCGGGTGCTGGCCTTCGTGGTCCTCGTCAAGGTCTGCCGACACAAGAAGGATGTCTTCCTGAGCCCTGTCCTCAAGGTAGTGGTGCCCCCAGGTCTTCCCTTGGGGTCTAGGTCTGGTTGACCTGAGGGCTGAGCAGGCTGCCTTTGTGGTTGGGGCTCTTCACAAGCCAAGGGCACTGTGGCTCCTTGCCTGATCCCAAGGTTATTCACGCTGCAGCTCTCTCCTTCCTGCGTCCCAGGCCTCCCAGTGAGACCCTTCCCCTCTGCGCCGCAGACCTTTCTCAGGGCTGCTGGACTCAAGGAGCAGGACCATGCTGAGGAGAGGGGTTTGCGGCAGACGTGTCTGGGCTGTGGTTCCTGCTGAGGCCAGCTTTGGGGGAAAGACCCTGGTGTCTGGAGGGGGCTTAGAGCTGCGTGTTGGGAGCACAGGGCACCAGGAGTGCAGAGGTAGCTCTAACTGAGGTGTTTCCGGCAGCAAATGTATATCACGTACGTGAGGAACTGCAAGTTCACCTCTCCCAGCACCCTGCCCCTCATCAACTTCATGCAGCGGACCCTGACGGAGCTGCTGGCTCTGGACACCAGCGTGGCCTACCAGCACGCCTTCCTCTACATCCGTCAGCTCGCCATCCACTTGCGCAACGCCATGACAACACGCAGGAAGGTGTGCAGGAGTGTAGCCTGACCCACCGTGGGCCCTGAGCCTCGTGGGAGACACAGCTCAGCCCCTTGGCGGGGCAAGGGCCTTGCTGGTGGGGGCTGTGGAGTAGATAGAGGGGACCCAGGGATCGACCGAGTGATTTCTCCGGCAGGAGACGTACCAGTCGGTGTACAACTGGCAGTTCGTGCACTGCCTCTACCTGTGGTGCCGTGCCCTCAGCACCATCTGCCCCAGTGAAGCTCTGCAGCCCTTGATCTACCCGCTATCCCAGGTTATCATCGGCTGCATCAAGTGAGTCGGGGATGGGTGAGGCCATCCTGAGGGCCTAAGGAGAGAGGAGCCAGGGTTACATAGGTGTCCTGGGGGTCAGGGCTAGGGTTACACAGGGCCTTCTGGGGACAAGGATACAAGAGGCTGTCCTGGAGGTCAGGATAGGGTTGGGTCACCCAAGGAGGTATCCAGGAAGTCCAGGAGGAGCTAGTTTTCCAGGAGGGTCTGGCCAGTGCCCCTGGTGACTAGGGCCTCTAGGGCATGGTGCTGTAAATTGGCAGCACCTGAGGAAGATCTGGGGTTAGGCCTTCTGAGGCCTTGTGCCTACATTCCAGAATCCTTGTCAGCTGGGCTTCTGGTTGCCTGTGACCTTAGTCGAGAATGTAGCACACACACGTTTTGGGGTCATGGGGCAGAGGAGGTGGTGTGCAGTCTGAAGGGAGTTTGGGCTTATTTGCCCAGGCCTCTTGCACAGAGCAGATTTGGTGTGATGTGCCACAGTATGCATATGAATATTCAGAGTTGGTCTCTGGGAGCAGAGATTGGAGGAGCCATGTGTGGCCAGAAGAGGGCATCGCTGACCTCCTGAAGGGAAGGAAGAAAGGTTTTCACCATGTCTTGCCTTGAAACGAAATTGAGTTGATAGGCAGGGAGGGTGTGTCCCAGTGTAACTGAGTCAAGAGGCAGGTCCTCACAACTTCGGTGGGGGCCTTTTACTCTGCCCTTACTTGTCCAAGGCAGGCGTGGCCACTGGCCCTGCCATTGAAGAACCTTTCCTGAGATTGGAGCCTAGTGGGTGGGGAGAGGTTGGGGCAGCTGGGCCAGGAGGGTCTTTGAGGCTGGGCCTTTGTTTACTCCCTCCTTCCTACATGCCCAGGTTGGTCCCCACGGCCCGCTTTTACCCACTGCGTATGCACTGTGTGCGCGCCCTGACACTGCTCTCGGAGAGCACGGGCACCTTCATCCCAGTGCTGCCCTTCATCCTTGAGGTGAGCCTGTGCCCCGGGGTTGTGGTGGGGAGATGCCTCCTGTTGCATGTGGCCTGATCAACCCTCACCTTGGTACCACTGTCCTGAGTGCTGGCTCCTCGCCCATAGCATGTGGGTATGACATAGCACATACATGTTGTGAGGGTGTTGCTCTGCATGGAGCCTGGCTGTGAGTACTCTGCTTGGTGGGCAAGAGTGGCACTACAGGTGAGGACAGCTGCCCTGCAGGGCCAGCCTGAGAGAGCTGGTTTGAGGTCACAGACTCGGGTTGATCTGGGTGTTTGCCAGTATCAGTGGCAGAGCTGGGCCAGAAGCCCTGTTAGCTCCAGAACTGTGCTCCTGTTCTTGTCCCTGTGCACGTGCATCTGTGTGTACACGTGTGCATCTGTGTGTACGTGTGTGCACACAGCTCAGGTCAGGAGAAGCTTCTCTCCAAACGCTAGAGACCAGGACCAGGCTGTGGGGGTACGGTTGTGGGTGAGGAAATTGTAGTGATGGTGACCCCGGGCTGAAGGGACCCTTCTCTATCTCCAGACGCTGGTTCTCAAGGTTTTCTGGCCCGTTTGAGGAGGAGGGCGGCAGCAGTACATGAAGTTCCTGCCCTAGTCCTGCTCTCTCAACCAGGGACCTGCTCTGTGGCAGAGGGACTCTGGGGGACCAGAGATCTGGAACTCGAGCTGATGGGGGGAAAAGCTGTGTTTGGGGGCCGAAGGGCTGGCACTGCGTCTTGTCCTTGGTTTCAAGAAGGGTCTCTAGGGACCCAGGGTCCTATTGTGTGCAGGAGGGGCTGACAGGTCCTTGGGACAGATTTTCCAGCAGGTTGACTTCAATAGGAGGCCTGGTCGCATAAGCTCCAGGCCCATCAACTTCGCTGTGATCCTGAAGCTGTCCAAGGTCAACCTGCAGGAGAAGGCATACCGGGTGAGCCTGGCCTCTGGAAGGGTCCGGAAATGCCCTGGGCAGGGTCATGGCAAGGTGTCGGAGGGCATTGTGTGTGTGGGGTGCCTAGAGGCAGATGAGTGTGGACAGGAGAAGGCTCCTTGCCCTCCAGAGTTGAACCTTGTGGGCCTCCTGGGGTTGGGGGAACCTGGTGAACCTGAGCCCCCATCTGCCCTGACGCTGACCGCTCCTTCGCTGCCTCAGGACGGCCTGGTGGAGCAGCTGTACGACCTCACCCTGGAGTATCTGCACAGTCAGGCCCACAGCATCGCGTTCCCTGAGTTGGTGCTGCCCGCTATCCTGCAGGTGTGTGCCCGCTGCCTCCCGCCTGGATGCTTCCATGGGCCCATACCCCTCAGCAGACCAGACCATCTTCTAATAGGCTAGCTCTCCTCATCTGGGATGGGAGTGGGACTTTGCAGTCCCAGCCACATGGGACAAGTGGCAGAGCCTGGGCATTGTGGCGTCTCTGCTGACACTGCCTGGCAGCTAGATCCCTGGGTGTGGAGCCTGAGGAGTGGGCTGGCATGGGTGCACTACGAGGACCCCAGGACCTGCCAGCGCATCTCCACCCTGCCACAGCCCAGGGTCCAGACCAGCCATGAGGTTGCTTGGAGGTGCCGGGGTTGAGCAGGCTGGACCTGGCCCCCCAGCTCTGGGTCGGGCTAGTGTGAATGTGTGCTTTTCCAGGTGCTTCTGGGCTGGGTGTTGCAGTAGGAGAGGTTTGGGTTGGGAGGAAGCCCTGGCTGTCCACCCCAGCTTTTCTTCAGGCAATACTTGGCGGGTGGGGGGACTCTCCCTTCCCAGAGCTCCTTCTAGGCCACTTGGAGGCCTTTTTACCCTCAGCCTCGGTGCTTCCCATCTCAGGGAGGCCTGTGCCTGTGGGCCTAGTGGTGAGTGGGGCGGGGCTGCCCATACGTAGTGTGTATGCACCTGCTATGTCTGAGTCCCAGGGATTGTGGTCTAGAAAAGGGTTAGCAAATATTTTAAGCTTTGTAGTCACATAGTTTCTCAAAACTGCTCCACTTTTCCGCAGAAAGAAGGACAAAAAATCTTACAGAAATGCATGAACAGATGTGCCAGTACAGCTTTATTTACAGATACAGGCAGTGGGTGGGATGTAGCCTGGAGAGTAGATCCATGCTGTGCCCGCCACTGCCCACCCCTCTGCCTGGCCCCCAGGCTTGGGGCACATTCTCCCATCAGCCCTGCATCGGCCCCCAGGGGCTGGCTATAGAGGTCACACAGCAGCACCCCCCCCGCCACGTGCACCAGGGCTCCCCTGTCACGGGAGTGTCCCCCAGGCCTGAAACACAGGAGCCCATGACTCCGCCCCACCCCCCACCCCTGCCTGTCTGCGGTCACTGCACACAGGGTACAGAACAGCCTTGTGCCTGGAGCTAGGCTGAGCCTCTTCTTCTGCAGCTGAAATCCTTCCTCCGGGAGTGCAAGGTGGCCAACTACTGCCGTCAGGTGCGCCAGCTGCTCGAGAAGGTGCAGGAGAACGCAGAGCACATCCGCAGTGTCCGCCAGAAAGTCTCCTTCGGTGTATCTGATCAGCATGCAGTGGTCAGCTGGGGGCCAGAGCCCAGGCCCTGGGGGCACCAGTCAGTGTATCGCTGGTGTATGGGAGTTTGCCTAGGGTGGGACATGACCCTGGACTTCTGCACAGGATGCCTGGGAGAAGCGAACCCGAGAGGAGGGGACCCCGCTTACCAAGTACTACAGCCAGTGGCGAAAGCTGAGGGACCGCGAGATTCAGCTGGAGATTAGTGGCAAAGAACGAGTATGGCGGGGGTTCCGGGATGTGAACTTGGCTGGGAGGATGTGAGCTCGGGTCGGTGGGTAATAGCCCCAGCTGCCACTGCTCTGACAGCAAATGGTGGACAAAGCCAGGTAGAGTCTGGGGGTTTCTCCTGTGACCCCCTCAGGAGGAAAGGCCCCAGGGCTGTGCAGGGGCAGAGCCCCTTCTCAGGCCTGATGGGTTAGGACTTTTGTGGGCTGAGTTCTGGGCTGACCTTGTCATGTTGGCCAGCTGTGGACCGGCAGGGAGGGCCACAAAGAGCTCTAGCTGTCTTTGGGTCTGGTCCTGGTGGGAGCGTGACCTGAGGGGATGGCTTCATGCCAAGTGATGTGGCTGCCTGCAGCCCTGCCCTGGTGTCAGTGTGGGCTGCTGTCTGTTCTGGAGTGATGGCTGAAATTGGGGGGAACAGGAAGGTTGGAGCTTCAGTGGCACGTAGTGGCCTCCTTACTGGCCTGGTGAGGCTGCTGTCCAGGAATCCTACCCAGTGATGCTGACTAATCTTCCCCAAAGTGGCCGGGCAGGGTCCGTGCTTGGAGGGTAGGCTGGAGGCTCAAGGAATGGTGTTGGGGGGTGGGGAGGGAGCAGGACTGGGTCTGGGTAAAGCCGTCAGTGGGAATTTGAGTGGGGCTCTGGCTGTGGTGGGTGGGCTACCACCCTCACCTGCTGCTCTTGGTCCCTGTTCTTCCAGCTGGAAGATTTGAACTTCCCAGAGGTAAAGCGCCGAAAGGTAGGGGACAGGAAGGATGAGGACAGGACAGAATTCAAGGACCTCTTCGATCTGAATAGTGATGATGAGGATGATGCCCCGGACTTCACAAAGAAAGGTTTGGCCTGAATGAGCTTCAGCTTGTGCTGGGGTCCTGGGGGCAGGTGGGCCTAGCAGGCTTCCCACCTCATGGAACCACAGTAAGGGCGCTTGTCATCACCCTCTGCCCCTCCTGCCTTGTGTCTGGCTTTGAGGTGGGTGCCCTCCTGGAATTGGAACACAGGTCCCTAAGCCTTGTGTCACCCCCTCCCACCACAACTTTTTGGGGGCAGTTCTGGGTCCTCTCCAGTTGAACAAAGGAGACCTAAGAGAAGGTGTGGTACAAGGCTGTGCCCCAGCCCCCCTGCTGCTTTAGCGGCCACCTCTGTGCATTTGCTGGTGGGTCCCCTCCCATGGGCTCTTGTGCTTGGTTCCCAGGGATGCCTGGGTCCCCAGTAGCATGGCAGAAAGTGGAGGAGGAGGACAATGACAGCAGCAGTAGCAGCGGGGAGGAGGAAGTCAGCAAGTCAGAGGGTAAGTGTTTCCCAGAGTAAGCGCTGCTATGGTGTTTGAACCCATCTGTCTGGAGCCCAGGGCTGCCTTGGGGGATCTTGTGGGTGGGCAGAGCCATTGGCTTTAAGCTGGGCCCACGCCCCTCCCGGGGGACACCAGGCCAGCTGCTCCATCCTGGCTGGCTCTGGCAGCCGGCAACAGCAGCAGCGATAAATTAATTAGTGCTGTGATTAATTAGTGATGAGTAACCTCTGAGGCTGGCTTCTTCCTGATAAAGCAGAATTTATGTAGCTGTGCTCTCTCCCTGCAGATGGAAGCCCAGACACAGAGGCGGGACTGGACCCCCAGGAGCTGTGGCAGCTGGCCCAGGGGCCAGAGGACGAGCTGCAGGACCTACAGCTCTCTGAGGAGGACTGATGGCTGCCCACCTAGAGTCTTGGGGGGGGCTGCTGTGCAGGGTTCCCGTCTCCCCAGGCAGTCAGGCGTGCTGCTTCTCCACTGGGGCTGAGCCCGGAGGCCCTGAGGTTAGCGCCCCTGCGGGGTGAAAGGGCAGTAGATGGTGGACAGGCCTTTATTTTTACAACATAAAAGACCAGAAAGTACCAAATGCCATACAGTTCCTGGAGCTGTGTCTGTAAGCCACCATGGGGCCTGCTTCCCACCACAGCCCACAGTGGTGGGTGGAAATGCACCTACCCGGTGAGGCGGGCTGATGCAGTCCTGTGGTGGGGCCAGCACCACGTGCCTCTGTGGCTCCTTGGTCTCTGGCTTATTTGCACCTCCTGGGATGCAGAGTACTGACCCCCAGGGTCTGCACCAGGCTCTGCAGTCACCCCCAGAGTCTGTGGAAACTGAATATTGTGTTTAAAATTGTTTTTTTGCATCCAAAACAAAAAGGGGATAAGCTGTGGGGGGAGTGGCCTTTGCCTGGGATCAGCTGGCACTGAAGGCCTGAGTCTGACACCAGCTCAGCACAGAGGCTGGGAGGGATCCGCAGGCCCTGGGAGCAGAGTCACGGTTCCATTCTCTTGCTTGGGTGAGGCGCGGCTGGCTGGGGGATGCACCCCCCCATAGGGGGAAGGGGCCAATGCTGGGGACAGGGGCTGCTCCCCTGAGCTGAGCTCCCGCTCAGGAGCCCGCACCGTCGGTGGCTGCAGTGGCAGAGCCACGGGGAAGCTGGCCATGTAGAAGACGCGGCCCAGGCGCTTGGCCACCTGTGGAGAGACGGCCCGATGGGGCCTGTGAGCCTGCCGGTGTGCAGCCACACGCAGAACCGCCCTGCTTCCCCTCGGCTGTCTGGAGACCACTGCCCCTTTCAGGTGCTCACCTGGGCCCGGATCTTGAGAGCAGGCCCCAGCTTCAGCCCCATGGTGGTCAGGAGGTGTTCTTCTGTCAGCAGGGGCAGGGTCTCCCCGTCAATGCCCTGTTCTCTGAAAACCTGGTGGGTGGGGGGAGGGCCGGGCAGGGGCATGGTATCAGGGCCTGAGTGCTGGGGCTGTGTGTCCTAGGGCGGCCTCTGCTCTCCAGAGAAAGCAGAGCCAAAAAACCCTGGTGGTGCAACTTGGGGAAAATGTCAGAAGAAAGAAAACTCTTCTGTTGGGCATGTGCCCGTGCTGGAGGCAGAAGCACTGACAAGGGCCGGGGAGGGGGGGGGGGCATTCACCAGGACCTCCCTCCCCCAGTCTTTGAGAAGTCTCAGGTGGGTGGGCAGCACAGCAGGGGAATGGTGGGGCTCAGAACCATCCTGGGCAGGTGCCCCCTCACCGGTGCGTATTCTCCACAGCCAGACAGGCCCCCCACAAAGCTGCAGACGTCATCCACTGTCCACTTGCTGACGTCTTCGGGGGCTGTGGCCTCCTCCCCATCCATGAAGAGGCCCCCCATGGTGCCTGAATTGGGGAGGAGGGTGTTACTAGGACTCCAGCCAGCTGTTTTCTGTGACCCCACCCCTGTCTGCTGACCTGTGCTCGCCCTCATTATTCAGAAATGTTGGATTGATGACTAAAAGGAACTTTCCCCCCATGACCTCCCTGAGACCCTGGGTGGGACTTAGGGGGACTGGGTCTCCTTCCACCCCCCCCCCCATGGAAAGATCTGAAGGCATGGGATGGGGGTGGGGGGTGCCCACCTGTGTGGAAGAAGGGGCTGACAGTGTAGGGTAAGCCCAGGGGCAGTGGAGGGGGCAGCATGGACCCTGAGAGAAGACCCTTCCCCTCAGAGCTGGCCCCTCCAGGTGGGGCTTGGCCTGGGTGGGGGGCCTGGCCTCCAGAAGCCACCATCTCGGAGTCCTCGCCGTCTGAGTCCTTGGGGGGTTCATCTTCAGAACCATCAGCCCAGAGTCCAGCCCCCGTTGTCTCCTTGGACTCACTGGGCCGGCCTGAGGCAGGGCTGGGGCCCCCTTTCCGAGGAGCTCGGCGGGCAGGCTCTCGGGGTGGGGTAGGGGGCCCGGGGCCCGGCGGGCCCTGGGGAGGCAGGGCCAGCAGCGGCGCGGAGCTGTGTCTCAGCACCAGCATGGCCCCGCGCCGCTGCAGCTCCTCGGCACTGTCTGGCGGGCGCAGGGCGGCCTCGGGCGCCAGCAGTTGGGGCCGGTGCGCGCTCTCCAGCTCTTTCTGGCGCAACAGCTCTGCTGACATCTCCAGCCTGGCGGTGGGGACAGCCCGCAGGGGGTCAGGCAGCTCAGCAGAGCCACTTCCGCCCCACCGCCCCACCCCTCCACCCCATCGAAAGCACATACCGGGCCAGATTCTGCTTCCGCAGGAGCTCCTGCTGCCGGGCGAACATCTCCGCCTGGGCAGGGGGCAGGAAGCCGTAACCTGGGGGGAAGGGGACAGACCACGAAGCCGGGTGGCCGAGTGGTCCAGAGCCAGCCAAGACCGCCCTGGTCTGTCCTTGGCTTCAACAAGGTTAGGGGTGGGTTCGCCCGGAGCACTGATGGACACCGGTTCGGTTAACAGACATACCCGATGGCCCCGCGCCCAGGGGACAGAATCGCACACCCGCCTACTGCTCACCTGGGGTCTGGCACAGGGCCGATGGCACCCCCAAAAAGGGAGGCCTGAGGTGGGGGCCCAGAGCGATGTGTTGGGCATTCTGGGGCGACAGCAAGGGGGGCGGTTGCGACAGCTCCCTGTGGGCGGCAGGGCGAAAGCTCCCTGTGGACTGCTGGGCCGCGCGCGCCGCAGGCTCGGGCCCCCTCCTTCCCGGAACTGCCGCCGCAGCCCCCGCGGCCCCCGCTCTGGCCGCCTCTGCTAATTGCCGGCCCCGCGGGCGGTCGATGTGCGCCCGCCGCGGCTCCGGTCGTCCCTGCCCCTGCTGGCGGCGCCAATTAATCTCGGCGGCGGCGCGGAGGCGCTGGCCCGGCGGGCGGCGGCGACTGTGGCGGTAATTACCGCGCGGGAGCCCCTGGCCCCACGTCCCTGGCCCCGCTTTTACCGCCCCCGCCCTCGCCCAGCTCAACCAACCCTGCGCAGACCGGGCGCAATTAGCCATGGTCCGGGAGGTGGCGGCTGCTGCGAACATCGCCCGGGTGCAGGGGTTGCGGGGGNCACCAGACATCCCTAGGCAAGGTGCCTGGCTGCACCGATTGGTCTTGGGACGGGGGACAGGTGAGCATTTATAAGGGATGTGGAGATGTTAGGAACCAAAACGTAGTTGGGATGGAGCAAGGGAAAGGCCCGGACAGGGAAGGCTGGTGGTTCAGGAACCTTGACTTCGACAAGAACTGACACTGCCAAGAGCCAGACTGCAGGGCCCGTGAGGGGAGGGGTCACGCAAGGGCTAGAGTGTGGGGGCAGCGGGGCTGGAGTCCAGGAGCTGGGGCAGGTCTCCAGCCCTCTCCTCGGTAACACCTGGGCTCACTGCGCAGTCTAGGCACTCTGCTCTCCAATCCCAGCCCTCTGTCCAGCTCAGGCCCAGACTTCAGAGTTCTCCGCCTCCCCGAAGCCCCCCACTGTGCCGGCTCCGCTGCCACCGCCTGTTTATAAATTAATTACCCGAAAAGCGGAGGTGGGTCCTGCCCCGGGCTGGGTGCCAGCCCGCAGAGCCCAGCCGGCGCGGCCGCCCGCATCGATCTCGGCAGGGCCCTGCGCCCCCGCCCGCCCGCGGCCTCGGTTATTTACCGTCGGCTCCCGGCGGGGGCGGCAGGCGGAGGCCTGATTGACAGCCCGGCTCCGCGCCGCTCCTGGCGGCCGGCGCCCCTCCCCCGCACAGCCAGCGGAGCCGGCCCCAGGCAGGGCAGGGAAAGCAATTAAAAAGGAAGATTTTTAAATTATTAACATTTGGTGAATTATTCAGGCTCTCGGTGCCTGACTGCCCTGGGGGACAGTGCCTGTGTAAGGAGAGGAAATCCAGCCCCTTTTCCCAGCAAGTACCCCTCACCCAGCTCCAGCCAGGAAAGGCAAGCTACTCCCCCTGGGCTGGGGTCTGCAAGGTCGGGGTGCAGCTGGACGAGGTGCCAGATGGTGCCCCTGTGGTGGCAGGGGGACTTCCAGGTGTCCAGTCGGAGCAGTGCTTCTGGCTGGAGCTCCTCCTGAGCACCAGTGAAAGCTAGGCCACCAAACCTGAACTGTTGTCCATCCTGCTTCTGGACAGACATCCACATGGACATTCAGGGGGCTGACTGCTGCTCTGCTCTCGGCCCCACCCTCCCGAGAAGGGGTCTGGCACCGACTCTGTCCTGACTGCAGCTGGAGTCAGGAAGGACTACAGTGTCCAGACCACACCATTCAGATGGGGGCAGGGGTGGGCAGGGACCCACAAGGACCTGCATGTGCTGGAGCGGGATGGGTAGGCCTGGTGAAACCCCTGCTCCCACTCTCCCTTCAGCTCCCCCAAGCAGCTTCCTCCTCTGTGAAATGTCAATGGGCAGTGGCCATTTGAGGCCCTGCTGGGAGAGCCTTCGGCAGACTTATTGGTTAGAGACCACCCTCCCTACCAGATCTACCCAAACAGGCCACTGTATTGGACGCAGGGAGGAGGAGGTGGGCCTCCCTGTCCACCTACAAGGGCTTTCACGGTTTGAGGACCCAAAAGATCTACATCCAATCCCAGCCTTGCTGTCAGCAGCCACTCTTCTCAGGGTGAGCAGAGACCTAACAGGACAGGGCAAGTCCAAAGCACATTGTGGACACTCATGAAGCCATGGGGAGGGGCTACATACCATGGCTGGGGAGGCCCAGGTGGTAGAGACGCTGAGGGTCCTCAAAGGTGCTGGCCTCACTCAGGGCAGACACCAGCCGGCGGTAATGATCCTCAGGGGCCATGCTGGGCCCTAGTTCCGGAAGCAACAGAGTCTCTGGGTTGGGCAAACACAGGAGAGGGGGCTTCCCCTTTAGACACTGCTGAGGGAGAGAAGCAGGGGCTCCCCTCTTAGAATCTGCTGCTGGCTGACTATGCCCAGCAGAGGGTCCAGACTGTCCCCCTCCCTCTCCAGTGGCTGTTCCCTCACCCCCTTGGGGAAAGCCCGAACCTTGAGGAGACTTGCTTCGGGCCTTCTTCTCCAAAGGGCAGTCACTGCTGATGTGTGGGGAGCGACCCAGCCTCTTGCCCAACAGGTCACCTGAGAGAGGGCAGAGTGAACCCCATCCTGCGTTCAGGGCTCGTAGAGGCCAGGACAGGAACAGCTCCGGCCCACCCCAATACCGGCCTCAATACCTGCCTCAGTGCCGGCCCAGCTCCAGCTCAGCCCAGAACCATAGCTCTCATCACTCAGAGGTGCCTATGGGTCCTGGCCAGGTTCAAGCCTTGCCCAGTCCAGCAGGGTTGGGTCAGAGTGAGGAAATGAGACAGCCCAGACCTGGGGTCTGGGTTGCATGTGTGTAGATGTGGTGGGAGATGCGTGGTTACGGCTTCAGACAGCAACTCAGGACCCCACAGGCACCATGCTGCTCCCACCTGCCAGACGAGCCTCCTTTGCAGAGTAAGGAGCTCTTCTCTGCACCTTACCAACCTCTCCTCCTGGGGCAGGGGTGACTGACTACCAGCAGTGCAGGGTCCCATGCCAGGGTAACCCAACCTCCTCCTAGAGGCCACAGGCCCTGGAGGTCAGGTGCATCTGCCCCCATCCATTCTTCCTGGGTTCCTCCCCCCAGGCCACACCCATCATTGCCCCCAGAAAGCCTGAGGACACTACCTGTCCAGCTGGGCTAAGCGCCCAAGGGCACCCCATCACCCACTGTACACAGCCCCTCATGTGGCCCAGAGCCCGCCCCACCCCTATCCTAAAATCCTCTTTCCAATCCCCTGAAGTCAGCCTTTCTCTACCCAAGCCTCTGGCACCCTGATGCCAGGCTCCCTCCTGAGCCCAAGTCTGGGAGGTCTCTGTGGAACAGCTTAGCAATTGTGTCAGCTTCCATTCCCAGCCCTGCGCTCCTGGCCCCGCTCCCTCCTCATGAAGCCATCTGGGTGAAGGGGCCACCCCCTTGGTGACCCAGGCGCACCATGACACCTTAGCAAGAGGAGCCTGAGAAACCCTGCGGTCAGCTCCAGAGCCTAATTCCTTTTTCTTATTCCCTTAATCTGTCATTTTTATCAGGCGAGGAAGTGCAGCGGTGGAGTGCCGATCAATCTCCACTTTACAGCTGACAGAATGGTGCTAATAACTTATTGATCTCAGCCACCTCCTGCCACCGGCCTGGGCCCAGTGGCCTAGCCCCAGACCTTGCCCTGAGAGGCACGAGGATGAGGTCCCCACCGCCCAGACAAAGGGTCCTACCTTAGTGACCTGGTAGGATGGGTAGGGGGTGCTCAACCAGGATGAAGCCCCTGAGGAAGGCAAAGAGCCTCTGGCCAGCAGCACCAGCAGGGCTGCAGCGTCCAGCTGTGCCAAGCCTGGGGAGGGGTGAGTCCACATCTACTGCCTGCACCCGACCCTGCACACACCCCTTGGGGACCCAGCGAATACCCCAGGGCTTCCACTTCCCTCCATCCAGTTCTCATTCTCCATGGTGGGAAGACCCCCTTCCCTTTTTCTTAGGGGGTGATGGCTCCTCTCTGCCTGGTAGAGGTGCTTGGGAGGGGGTGGCAGGTGGGCCCACAGTGAGACCCATGCCTACGGTCATAGAGAGGTCCTGCCATGGGGTCCGGGGCTCACCAGTCCCTGACGAGGGCCACATATACTCACAGACACACACACAGTAAGGAGATGTCTGCAGGGCCCACCGCGAGCCCAGTCCTCCCTGACCCCTCCTGCTCAGGTGAACACAGGGCTGACACGTGCTCCTGGGGAGGAGGAGGTGAGGATGGGCTGAGGCCTCCACCCAGGGGCTGGCAGAAAGACATGGAAGCTGGTGAGGACTAGAGTCCCAAGAAGAGGGCGGGACCTGGATGAAACCCAGACACAGGACACACATGGCACGTCACACAGATCATGTGTGACCCGTGAAGTGCTCATATGCAGGTCCTATACCTCAGCAGGAAGATAGGGCGCTTTAACACACACGTGTCACACGGGCGTAAGTGGAAGCCCAAGCCTTTGGCCAGGCCCAGGGGACACATGCACTCAGGCCAGGCACCATAAGGACGTCTCTGCGTGTGCAAGCAGCAGGAGAGCCCTCTGGCTCTGAATATCTCAATCACTGTGGGACTCTGGAGGCTCACCCGATCGATGGGGCAATTGGATTTTTATCAGCTGCCTGCCCAGAGCCTCTAACTCGGCTCCCGAAGCAGCAGCCCCCCACCCACCGCAGAGGACTACCCAGGCACCGGCACACCTGGAGGGCCTGATGGGGTACTCAGGGGTCCCAGGATGGACCACCCCCTGCCCAGCCTTCCTGAGAGCTGCAGCCACTGCTGGGAAATTCCTGTGTCTGCCCTGGTCCATAGGGCAGCAAGGGACCCCCGCCAGCTCCTCTCGGCACACAGAGCCCCCTTCAGCCAAAGCTCAGCAAGCTGCCCCCTCCCTCCGAGCTCTTGTTGCTTCCAGGAGCTAGCCCTCCACAGGGACAGAGTCCCGGGAGAGCACCCTCCTGCCCCAGCCCCTCTTCTCTCAGGACATGGACCCTTCTCTCCCAGGGGCCCTGGCTCTGGGGTCGGTGTGTGCAGAGCACATCCCTGCCCATCCAGGAGCCATGCCCAGGTGTGTACCTCCATGAGGCCTGCACTCCCTGACTCTCCTGCCTCCATCTGCCCCTGAGAGCAGGGGGTAGCTGTGGCCTCCAGCCACTCCAAGCCCACCCCAGCAGCAGCCACAGTGGAGCCACCGCCTCCGCCTCCTGTCTGCCCGGCTGGCTGGGATTAACACAATTACCATCACACGGAGCCCCGGGGGACAGCCGGCTTCGCCACCTCCCGCCTCCTCCGCTGGCCTCCCTGGCTGCCCGCCAAGGCTGCTGGGGGTGGCGGCATCCAGAGCTGCTGAGCAGAGACGCAGGGAGGCTGCGGGGCGGCTGTCCTCACGCCGCTCTGCGCAGCCTGGCAGCCCTGCATCACCCGGCGCTGCCCTGGCTCCTCACCTGCGGCTCCCAGGCCTATTTCCACGCTGCCTCTCTGGAATTCACAGCGGCTCTGATGCTCAGGCATAACGAGGTGGCGGCTGCGATGCACACTGGATATGAGGGTGGGAAGGTCACTGTCCTGGCTGCAGCGAAGCAAGACAGGGAAGGTGAGACCCCTCGGGGCTCCTGGCTGAGCCTGAGTGTGAGCATGCATGACCCAGGGGACATTGGGTGTGACGACACTTTGTGCACACCATTCCTGTGAGCATCTCCATCTCCTCGTGGGTGCTGGAGTCTCACCCTGACCTACGCAGGCCCCACTGGGGACCCAGGACCCGCCAAGTGTCTGCTGAACACAGCAGCCTTGCACTCAGATCCCACTGCTGCTCCCAGGGAGGGTCATTCGTGTGGAGTGCAGAGCTGGCCCCATCCAGACTCTGCTCTCTCCAGAGAGACCAGCCACTGTCCTTGCTTCTTGCTCTGGGGGGCAGCCAGGTCCCACCAGGGCCGGCAGAAGGATGCCAGAGAGGACACGTGGACCCAGCACTTGCTCCTGTGCACATGCTGCTATTGCAAGTAAAACTTCCAACCACCCACGGACTCTCAGCTTTTTCAAATACAGAAACCAAGGTTGAGACCAAAATCTGCAGCCAATGAGGTGTGTGCCCATCCAGGGCCATACACGGGCGAGCGCGCACACACTCACACGGACCTGCAGACACACACAGACACAGATGCACACAGCAGTCATCAGTATGCCTGTGCTCAGGACACTCTGCTCTTCCCAGGGCTCCCCATCAAGAACCTTGGGATAAACAGGAATTTAATTTTGTTCTCTCTTTGCTCTTCCTTAAATCAGCTCATTGCCTATATCACAGAACCCCAGACAAAAGAGGGAGGGAATGGCCCCCACGGCATTTGCCCTTGGGGTTTTGAGAGCATCTCTGTTAGCGCAGAGAAGGGCCCCTGCCACCTTGCAGACGCAGTTGGGGTGGCAGGAAGTCAGGACAGGACAGAAGAGGAGCAGGGAGGGACCCCAGCCCACCCTGCCGCACATCCCTCCCCAGCACCTTGCTCCCTAGCGCACCTGTAATGGAGCAGCCTCCTGGCTGGGCCACCTCAAGGGGGGCCTCCACCAAGTGACCTGGGAACCAACCCTAAACCTCATTAAATAACCCCTAGGCGCC
>SJYA01002443.1:3131450-3154945 GCA_006410615.1 Neotragus moschatus
CCCCCCCCCCGCCCCCGCCACTCCTGCTCTGGCTGGGGTGGCCGGAGCAGGCTAATCCAGAGCTGGCCCCTAAGCAGATCAGTTTCAGCACCAAAGCCTCCCGGGTTGGGCTCTAGAGCCGCTGGGAGACCCTGATGCAAGCTCTCTCCCCACCCCCAACCCCTCTCCCTGGAGAAGAGCAGCCCCCCCAGCCCCGCCCCGGCCATGCACACAAGAGGGCAGGTGGGTGGGAGTAAGTACTTTATGGGATTAATTGGCAGCAGTTCTCATCCTCTCTATCATCCTCATCAATGCGGGGGGCGGGGGTGGAAGAGAGAAGTGCTGTTCTCAGCATCAGGGAGGGGTAGGGGTGCCTGGTGCCAGGACTACTGCTGCTGGAGTCCTCCCTTGAGAGAACCTCCCCAGGACTCCTGCAGGAGGTGGGCCAGCCCCCAGAGACTTAAGGTGGGATCAGGCCCGTTCATTTGTTTCCCGTGAATCCTCAGCTGAGTGCTTACGCAGGGACTGGGGCTCAGTGCTCACCACTTCTGTGGCCAGTAACTCTTTCAGCTGGTCACTCAGACACTCAGGTGGTGCTGCGGCTCCACGGAGGTGATGCCTTGTGAGAATCAAGACACAGCCCACACATCAAACCTCCACTTCCTGCCTTGGGGGCTCGCCCCATGAGCTCCAAGACAGCATGGCCTGGCCCCAGAAAACCTGTGTGGAGACTCGGTTGCTCACTGAACAAACTATGCCGGGTTTTATGTAAAGAAACACAAAGAGGGCTTCCCTGGTGGCTCAGTGGTAAAGAATCTGCCTGCCAGTGCAGGAGACATATGTTTGATCCTTGGTTTGGAAAGATCCCACGTGCTATGGGCAACATGTGCCATGACTACTAAGCCTGTGCTCTGGAGCCCAGGAACTACAACTGCTGAGCCCACAAGCGGCAACTACTGAAGCCTGCACACCCTAGAGCCCATGCTCTGTCGCAGGAGAAGCCACAGCTTTGAGAAGCCCGAGCACTACAACTAGAGAGTACAAGACCCAGCAGAGCCAGAAAGAAAGAAATAAAATTATTATTTTTTTAATGTGTGAACCATCAGACTCTTTCTCCCCATGAGGAGCCCCTCCAGTGCCTGGTATACTGTTCAGTCCTTGTCCATCTCCTGGCCAGCTCAGGGGCCTCAGGAAGACAGGGCCCACATCTCCTGCCTGCTGTCCTGGATGCACGGGGCTTAAGGGGGAGCTCCAACCAGGCAAGTGGTTATGGCAGACTCAGGCAGACAGAGGGATGGGGGTGAATGCATAGATGAGTGGAACTGAGGGACAGACAGACAGATGAGTGAACGCATGAAGGATGGATGAAGTGTCCATCTCCATCTGATGGATGAAGTCAGATGACTAGACAGATGGAGATGGACACAAGGACAGGCACTACGGGACAGACAGAAAGGATGGAAACAGAAAACAGATGGACAGAGCCTGAAGGACAGACAGCAGACTCGAGACAGAAAGACACACGGACGGGGCCAAAAGGAGCCAGGAAGAGACAAAGGCAGAGCTGAGATGGGGGTGTGTGAAGCAGCTGCGCTGTGGGCTTGCTCAGCCCTCCCTGGCCAGACGCCGTGGTGCCACAGCAGGGTGAGGTGGGGGGCAGATGGGCTATAAGTCCTGTTGGCTAACCCCCTCGATTTCCCCTCTGGTAAAATCCAGACAATCATTGCAGCTGTTTTGAGGATCCACCACACATTGGGACCTGGCCTCTTACTGTGTCTGGACATCCGGGCCCTCTCCCACATCCCACGGCCAGCTGGGGTGAGCAGGGGGTTGCAGGCAAGGAAAGAGCTGCCCGGGATTCCCCTACAGACCTTACTGACAAATTTCTCATGTAGCTTCCCAAGTAAAAGGCTCATAAAATGTCATCAACGTTCATGACGGTTCATAAAAATGATCAGTTGAGCAGGCAACTTCAAAATGAGGTGGAAATAAGTTTAAAGATGTTTTCATCGTAATTTGGCTCCAGGACTTAGACATTCTCAGAAGTATAAATAATAACACATCTGGCACAGAGCCAGGCTGTGAGAGGGGCCCGAAGGCACTGGATGCCCACTGCCTGCTCGGCTGGGCCTGTCCTGTGCCTTCCCTGGAAGCCCTGGGCTAAGACTTGATCCCACTGACCAGACACCACAGCCAGGGCTCCATCCTGCCCTTCTGAGATAGGGGACTTGGGTCTCCCCAACACCCCCAACCTCCACATCAGGTCTCCCCATTTTTATCTCCTTACTATGGCTTGAATTTACAGCCGCTCCACGGACTGGAGCAAACCCCCAACCTGCTGGATGGGGCCTATAGCAGGACCTTGTCAAAGCATACACCAACCACTTCTCTGCTCAAGAGTTTTCAGTAGCTCCCCATTGCCTGAAGGAAAATGCCCACCAGGCTCAGTATCTAAGGCCCTTTAGCACCCAGTTAAGGCAGGCCTGCCAGCTTCCCCTCCTCCCTTCCCACATCCCCCTCCCTCATTCCTCCATGTCTCTGTAGACACCCCATTTCCCTAGTGAGCTCCTATGTATCCTTCAAGACCCCACTCACACATCACCATTCTCACATTCTGTTAGGTCTCTGGGAGAGTGGGAGGGAGCAGGCATGGCCTTATCTTTGGGAAGATGGGCTCAAATGTGAGAGGAGGAGCATACTCTGGCTTCAGGGCTGGGCCCAGAACCCATATCTGCGCTGCTGTCACAACTTAGGCACAAGTCAACAGCAGACCACGGACCAAGGGGAGGAGGAGGGGAGGGAGGCTGGAGAGACTGAGAGTCCAAACCAGAGGACATGGAGTGACAAGGCTCTGTGCTGCCCATGCACAACATGGAAGGGAAGCCTGGCCCAGGCCTGGCCCTACCTGCAGGACGTCTCTCGGAAGGAGATGTTCACGTCCCAGTGGGTGTGGACTCTGCAAGGAGAGAAGCAGACGGTCAGTGTGGCCTCCAGGACTCAGCACGTGGACAGCAGAGCATGTATGTGGCATGCCCTGTGTCTGCCCTGGAGTGCCAGCCTCAAGGGAACTGGGCTGGCTCAGAACCGCCTCTAGCATCATCTGGTACCAGCTCAACACTTGGGCAGCTGCAGCCAGGACAGACCCATGGGGCAGGCGCCTGCTCCAGGGCTCACCAGACAAGGAACTGGGATGGACAGAACTGAGGTCCCAAGTCTGGCCTCTTGTGGTGCAGCCAGCAGAGCCCCCACTTGTGCTGGAGTGGGGGCCGAGACTTCCTCTGCATGTGCCACTTGTGAGACTGAACCCAAATTCCTAGTTGCTAGAGCTGCTCCGGGGTGCTGGGAACGAGGTCGAGGAATGAACCCCATGGCCACCACCACTGGCTCCGGTGGTGGCCTCTGGGTCCCAGCTGCTGCCAAGCCGCCTCCTGAAAGTGACAGTCACACAGCAGAGGTAGGAGGGGTCAAGCAAGCAAACAGCTCTGTGCTGTGCCCACCCTCTCACCCACAGCAGTGTCCCTGAGAAGACCCCTGGGCTGAGGGAGGGTGGTGGCAGGCCCACGTGGTGCTTTCCCTCAGCACGGGTGGGAGTGGGGGCTGGGACGGGGGCTCTCTGGTGTCCAAGAGGGTTAGGGTAGGAGAAATTAGAATATGTTAAAAGACTGAGCAGGAAAAAGGCCTGGAAATTCTGGGGATACATATAACATGCTGGACAGATGACAATGGATGGACAGATGGGTGGATGGATGGAAAAAGAGGTTGAGTGGGCAGACGGGAAGGCTTCTGCTAGGAGGGAGGGGGGAAAGAAGGAGGTCAGGAACGGTGGCCCCAAGCCTGGGGGAGAGAGTAAGGAGCCAAGGGAGTGGCTACTCCAAAGAGAGGGAGTGTGAGTGTCAGGGGTGCTCCCATGAGGATCCACGCAGCTCCCTCCTCCCTGCCTGGCTGTGGTGCCATGAGACTTTCCTTCAAGAGCTTTTCTCCTTCCTCAACCCAGCGGCTCTGGCCTTCCTTGGCCCTTCCCCACACAGGCCACATGGACCCTCCCTGGCCTGCTCTGACCATGACTATTGGTGGTGCCTGCTCCTCAATGATGCCACTGAGTCCTGGCCTGGCACTCGGCACAAGGCAGGTTCACAGTGGTCCCGAGGCATGTCCCTGGGAGTCCAGGCTTTGTTTCACCTGCGGCAGCTATCAGCGTCCACGGAGAGGATAGAAGCTAAGCTGGGGCCCTGTCCTCAGGGCAAAGGCTCTCCACCTCTAGGTCTGACCTGGCCTTCTGCTGCCCGAAGTCTCCACCCCCACCAGAGCCTGCGTGCCCTCCCCTCCTGGTCCCTTTAGCACCTTCTCTTCATGATATGGACATGTGGCTCGTCCTCCTGCTTCAAGCCCAGCCGCTGCCCACAGGC
This sequence comes from Neotragus moschatus, assembly GCA_006410615.1. Classification (NCBI taxonomy): domain Eukaryota; kingdom Metazoa; phylum Chordata; class Mammalia; order Artiodactyla; family Bovidae; genus Neotragus; species Neotragus moschatus. Next base: position 3,135,836 of record SJYA01002443.1, read on the forward strand.
TGGACCACTCCCGTCGCTGTCACCATCACTGGCTGAGAAGCTGGGGGTCAGCTCCTTTTTGAGGATCCGAGCAGGGGGCAGGGCAACTGTCCTCTTGTCTGCCAGCCGCCCCCGGTTCTGGACAGGGAGGGAGGAGAGGAAGGTTAGGCTAAACCATGTTGCTCAGCCTCCTGGGCGCCCCCACTTACAGCAGAGGGGCCTCCAGCCCTCCAGGACACTCACAACTGGCCAGAGGACAAGACAAGAGCAGGGAGGCTAGGCCTCCTTCACAAACCCATCCAGAGACTGCCTTCCACCCTGGCGGGGGGTGGGGGGGTGGCTCAGGAGTAAGCATATGGGCACTGACCTGTCCAGACTCCACACTCAGCCCAGCCCCTCCACAGGTGCTCGGCCTGTGTGTGGACGCCTGCCAGGAACCAACTCCCTAAGGGCTGTGAGCACCCGCAGGACCCTGTGTGTCCTGACCCCGTGCAGTTACCTCTGCATATATGCCTCCCTAGCAATCCCACTCAGACTCTGTGTGAACCCCTACCCATGCCAAGCCTGCTTTCGATGCTTAGTGCCAAATGAAGCCCAGCTCAGGGGTGTCTGAAGCCTGGAGTCTGAGGCTGATCCCTTGTAAATTGCAGACCTTTGGCTCACAGGTCATCTGGCAGCCAAGGCCCTTTGTCCTATATACCCTGGGGGGACCGATCCCCTTGGTCAGGAACTACGAGATTCAGAGTTTTTCTAAGAGGTGCACCTTTCCCCTGCCCTGCACTGGCAGTGTGAGAGCAGAGAGCACAGCCTCCACAGAAGGGCCCAGAGCCTGCACACAAGCTGGCAGCTCTTGCCCAGGGCCCTGCATAGCATGGCAGCCACTGGTGTCTGCAGGTCCCACCACCCCAGGGAAGAAGAGCTCCCGTTTTCTAGTGGGCTGGAGGCTTTTTCTTATTTAATAACTATTGGTTCAGGATGGTGGCAGGAACCTTGGAGTTATCTAATTCTCTGTCATCTTTTCAATGACTGAGGCCTTCTAGGACTCCTCCCTCCTGTTGCCAGGACAATTTTGTTTCCATCATACAAAGGAGCTTGGGGAGGAAGGTATCCAGGGGGCTTCGCCCCTCCCCACAGAGTGTCCCCCTGGATCTGAAGGGCAGCTGTGTGCGGCTGCCACAGCCCTATCCTCCAGAGGGGAGGTTCTCTTCAGATCCAGACCAGCCTCACCTCCAGACACATGGCCCACCCCAGTCCCAGATTTGGGCAGTGCCCCTGACACCAGTCAGGGAGCCACAGTCTGCCACACTTGCCCTCACAAATCCACCCAGGAGGTGTCCTATGGTCCTCTCTTCAACACACCCAGTGAGAGAGTGGGCAGCATTGGGGAAGGTGGGGTGGAGGGAGCAGTGAAGTTGGGGGTAGGCCTGCGAGATGAAATGGGGGGTGCCCCATGCTTCTAAGACCCTGGCCTTGGCTCCAAGGTATATCAGTGACAGCAGAGCTTCAGTGAGGCAGGGAAGCAAAGGGGGTGACCGACTGGGCCCCATGCCTCTTCCGACCAGGCTCTGGGGGGCAGGGTTTTCAGCAGCTCTGGCCTGTCTGGACTGTGCTTGGCTGCAAAGCCCCTCAGCTCTGCCCTTCTCTAGCCTGCTCTAGGCCAAGCACCAGGACCTCCTCTCCTGCCTTTCCACTTCAACTAAACTATTCTCTGAAGAAAAAGTTTCTGTGCACTTCCCTTTCCTTTTCATTTGTGGGACAAGGATGAGGAGAGGGAAACGGAACAGTGAGGCTGCCACCTGGGTAAGGCCATACCAGGTACGGTGGCCTGGAATGGCTCTGGTAGTGGGGAGTTAAGGAAGAGGGACCAGGATGAGCAGTCCTGACCTGAACCAAGCACAGGGACACATCTGTTCCCACACACACCAGAGACCTCAGCTGCTGACCCCTGCTCAGCACACAGGTTTAAGAATTGGGTGCTAAGCCCCTGTCCCAGCCAAGCACTGGCTCCTCAGGCCTTCCCGTCAAGAAATGTCTTAGAGGGGACTGATGCTGGGCTCAGGCCACCTGCCCACCCCCTCCTGTGGGAGACCTTCAGAAGAGGATGGTGGGAGAGGCAGAGTTCCTTCCACCTGAGCAGAGGCCCCAGACCAGCCTGGAGGGTGTCCTCTCTGGCACCAACTGCTTGAGAAGTGAAAGGGAGTTCAGCTTCCTGCCCCAGGCAGGTGTGGTGGCTTTGGGCAAAGGTAGGCTGCCTGAGCATATTCTCTGTCTGAGGGGCTCTGCATGTAGGCTTGCCTGTGAGTACAATGAGCTCGAGCCAGACAGTGTGTGGGGTGGGCAAGTGGGGAGGCTCAGCTGTGTCTCCTTCCCCTGCCTAACCTGTGTGTCTTTACAGGTTTGTCGGTGGCTTCCTGGCTTGCCCACCCCCAAGGCCCACCAGGAATCCAAGACTTCCCAGTCCCCGCCCTACCACCAGTCCAAAGTAAACAAGCTGAAGGACGTCTGCAGGGTCCTTTCAGGCCTTCCTGGCAGAGGGGGCTGCTGAGTGGTGCCAGGAGCCATGGTCCTTGTGGGCTCTCCCCTAGGAGCTCAGACTGTCCCTCTCAAGACAAGATTTTCAGATGGCGCCTCCAGCCACTGCTGCCTGGAGGGCATGCAAGGGGGAAGGCAGTGCTTCAGGGCAGGCCCCGGCCCCAGCTCAACTGCCCACCCCAACCCCCAGGCTAATGAGGGCTCAACAGCCTTCTACACTGGATTGGAGGCCCCACATCAGCTTCTAGCTGCAGTTCTCTTGACCCCAAGCCCCACACTGCACCTTCTGTGCCTCATCCCAGGCTGTATCCTCAGAGACTCCTGGACATCCCTGGCCTTGTCCCACAGGGCTCCAGCCCTAGGCATCCAGACATGCAGGTCACTCACATCCAACCCTGTGGCCACCCAGAAAGTCCATCCAGGCTGGCTGACACTGTCACGTCCTAAAACAAGTATCCCCTTAGGACCAGCTCCTCTCCCAGGCTGGGCCAACTGACATGGTGAAACTGCGCTCTCCTCACACCCTACACACACACTTGTAACAAGGCAAAGTCCCCAGGACCCGATCAGATGACACTGTCGAGAGGGGAGTCCTTCACACCACAGGCTGTCCCCAGGACCTCAGGAGAAGCAGCTCCCGGGTTCCCAGAGAGATGCTTCAGGATAGGCAGGACCCTGCCCTGAATCAAGGGGGATGGGATCTGATGCCCCAGCATACCCACCAAAGCCATCTCCTCTATTTGCCCCTGAAGGCTTCCTCCTGCCCACTGGCAGAGTTGAGGTTAGGACTGATTCTAGAAAACATAGGCCAAGCTCCGCAGCGGAGAAACAAGACCCTGAAGCCCCAGGTTTTCTCCCACATCTCACCACTGGGGAGGATATTCGACAGCCGGGACAGTCGCAGATCGGAGGATGCACCTGCAGGATCCCTTTGGACATAAGCGTCTTCAGACTTTTCCCTGCAAGGAGAGCCGAGGCAGGACCGGTAAGGGAGCGGGGCCGGGCACAGGTGGGGCCAGGCACGCGGGCATGCTTCCGGGGCGCGGCCAGAGGCAAGGCCGGGTTCCCTCGCGCCACGAGTATGAACACCCGCCTCCGTCCAACTTCCGAACCCACACCCGGCCTCGCCGCCCACCCCACCCTCGCAGACGTCGCGGGGATCTGCAGAGCTCGGAATTCAAGATCCGGCGAGCGCCCTCCCCTGATGCAGGGCGGTCTCTCCCCGCTCCTACCCCGCCTCCGCGAGCCCCTCCTCCCGCGCTCCACCCGCTCCAAGCAGGTCCCCGGGAATCCGGAGCTGGACCGTGGAGGTCAGGCCCGGCGCAGGTGAGCGGCGCTGTCAGGACCCGGGACTGCGATTGACCCCGCGGAGCCACGAGCCCCTGAGTTGACGAGCGTGATTGGGTCCTTAACTTTCTATCCCCCACCCCCCGCCTGGCGCTCACCCTCTCTCCCTCCGCATGCCCGCTCTGGCGCCCACACGTCGCAGCCTTGGAGCCAGACTCCTGCGGGAGCCGTAGAGACTGCTCCCAGCTCTGCCGCCACTCTGCTCCACGCGCGCTCCCGCCCCGACGCGCGCCCCCGCAGCCCCCACCTGCCTGCGCCACCCATGCACCTTGCCATTCTACCAGCGTGCGTCCACACCCGGCCTCACTTGTGCCCCTCCACTCCCGCCAGAACCCGTGGCTCCTCGACCCCGGAGGAGAGTATCCTGCCGAGTCGGCCTCCCGCCCGCTCTCCCGAGTTCCCGTAAACTTCCCCGGAGCCTGAAGGCCCAGGAATCCCGCAAAGACCTTCTGGGCAGAAAGAGCCGCCGGTTCGTGCGGCCGGCGCTGGGGGGGACCACGGAGGCCGAGGGTGCTCAGCCCGGGTCCAACAAGGCGACCGTGCTTGGGGGAAGGGGGTGTCCCTGCGGCGGCCCCAGAGTCGCAGCGCCCTCTCTAGGCAGAACTGGAGTCTCCCAGGTGGCAGACGAGGGGGATCCGGACCCACGGGGTCCTCAGGGAGCGGAGGGGAGGGACCGAAGCGGTCCGCGCCCCCACGGCGGCCGCACCTTTGTGGCGGATGCTGCGTTTCCAGTCCTTGGCCGTCTCGCGGCCGCTGACGAACTGGAACTCGTTGGGTGTGAGCCACTCGCCGCGGTGGCGGATGGACGGACCCTTGCTGCCTTGGCAGAGTTTGCGCACGTAGAGCAGCGCGCGGTTGGCGCCGCACTCCACCTCGATGCAGGGCTCGCCGTTGTCCAGCAGCGGCTGGAAATCCGGTGCCGCGGCCGCAGTAGCCGAAAAGCGCTCGAGGGCCAGAGGGTCTCTGGGCAGGTGGAGGTGCGGGGCGGCCTCATGCAGGCTCAGGTAGGCGCGAGGGGCACGGAGCGGCGGGGCCAACAGCGCCTCGTAGCCCGCTGTCGCGGCTGGTAGAGAGGCGGCCGGGGGCAAGGCGGCCGCGGCGGGCAGTGGCGCCAGGTAGCCAGGCAGCGGCGGCAGTGGCAATGCTGCCAGGGTCGGGTGGAAGGTGGCCAGAGCCAGAGCAAGGTCTTCGCGGCCGGGTAGCTCCTTCTTGACCGNCCAATCAATCACTTATTGAGTACCAGATGTGGTAAAACCCCAGGAAGAGAGACCTAGAGGTGAGGCTGGAAAATACAGAAGAAAGCAGTAGGTCGCTGAGACCACAGGTGCAGGGGCACCTTCATTCAGCCTCCAGTTTTCCTGTGTTCACCCCGAGTACCTTAGCGGGTAGAACAGGCCCAGACCTGCCCAGACAGGAAGGCATGCCAGGACAGATCACAGGGGCCCCACAGGTGTGGGCCCAGCCTCACACACATGCCCACACAAGCACCCATAGCAACCAACAGATCCATGCCTTCTCAAAGGCACACAGACAGCAGCCCACATGCGTGCTCACAGCCACACACACACCCAGCAGCTCCCAAAGCTGCTGGCACAGGACAGGTGCAGACACGGATGCTGACATCCTCAGTGCAAATGTGTACAGACGGTGTGTGTGCTAACTTATATGACAGCCAAGATGGAAGACACCACCAGGACTTATGCACGAAACATACATAGACACACGGGCCTGCAGCATGAGTGCCAGATGGATACAGTTGTCATGTCCAAGACAGCTTGTCCAGTTAAAGGGTCTGATTTGCAGCACCATTCCATCAGGAAAGGGTAGATGGGAGGTCAGAGGTAAGTGGCACAGTGGCTCCCTCAGACACCCCTGCAGAAATGGTCAGAACCTTCAGGAAGCATCTGTTCTTGGTTCCAGGTCAGACACAGGAGGGGCCACCCTGCTGGAACATGCCTCACTGTTGGCCAGCTGTGAACTGGCTGCAGGCCATGTTCTTCCTCTTTCTCGGGAAAGTAGGTGTTTCTGAGGCTGGTCTGTCTACTGACCTTTTGTTGTTGTTGTCCAGTTGCTAAGTTGTGTCCAATTCTTTGCAACCCCATGGATTGCAGCATACCAGGCCTCCCTGTTCCTCACCGTCTCCCAGAGTTTGCCCAGGTTCATGTCCATTGAATCAGTGTTGCTATCCAAGCATCTCATCCTCTGCTGTCTTCTTCTCCTTTCACTTTCAATCTTTTCCAGCATCAAGGTCTTTTCCAATGAGTCAGCTGTTTGCATCAGGTGGCCAAAGTATTGGAGCTTCAGCCTGAGCACCAGTCCTTCTAATGAGTATTTAGAGTTGATTTCCCTTAGGACTGACTGGTTTGATCTCCTTGCTGTCCAAGAGACTCTCAAGAGTCTTCTCCAGTACATTTTGAAAGCACCAGTTCTTCAGCATTCAGCCTTCTTTATGGTTCACTGACCTTAACTTAATGCCATTTAAATAAGTAAAGAGTTAGGGCCCAGTGTCCCGACTCGGGGCACCCACGGGGTGCACACTGTTGATTCCGTGTGCCATGATATTCACCAGCTGTTTTACACATGCCGACATATGCACAGCTTCCCAGACAGATGAAGTGACCCCAGACACAAGGACAGTGACGCACATGTGCTTGACAAGCTACAGAATACACTGGGTGCACTGATGCCAGCACAGAGGGAACTGTTGTCTGCTCACATGGGTGGGTGTCTTAGCTGCCGCTGGCTCTGCATGCCTGGTCCCTCCCCAGGAGTGAAAACACTCACCCGCTGGCATCACTGGGCCAGCCTGCTCAGTGCCATGGGCCTGAGCTGGGCTGGGGAGGCTGAAGCAGGCAGTGGAGAGAGCAGACCCTGCAGTGTCCTGAGACTCGAGTCCTCCTGGCCAGCCAGTGTGTGACATAGGCCCCTCTGCCCTTATCATCACCTTGGTTTCCCCATCTGAAAATGAGAGAGGGGCTCAACATCTGTGGGGTCCCCTTTGGTTTGGAGCAGACAGGGTAAAATGTAGCTGCAGGGGCCCTGGCCAATACTGTGATGAGCCCTGGTGTACCCTCCATGTTTTCTCCATAAATGGTCTCAGAGTGCAGGAGCTAAAGGCTTCCCCCTGAAAGTGGGGCCAAGCGAAGGGATGGGAGTCCTCCAGGACCCTTAGAGACACCTACTGTGCATCCTCAAGGCATCAGTCAAGGACCCTGGGGGCAGTAAGAAGGGGCTTACAGAAGAGGGGACCAGGTAGGCTCTCTGCCAGGCTGCTGGGTGCAAACTGAAGCAGAGAGGGTGTCCAGGCAGGGACCCTGAAGACCGAGAGAAGCTGGAGCTGAGGCGCTGGTTCAGTGGTGGTAGCAGAAGTCACTGCCTCCAGGCCCAGCTCTGCGAGGCTCCCAGGCTGTGCAGGGAGATCAGATTGGCCCAGCAGTAACCGTTTATATGATGGACTTCCTGCGGAATGTGAGCTCCTGGCAACAGCTCCCCAGACACACTCATGTGTCAGTGTGAGGACTGTCCTTGGGGGCCGTCCCCATGTGACCCACTCCCAGCCCAGCTTGGCCTCCCAGCCTGGGACAGCTCCACCCCTGTTCACTTCTTCTCCCAGCACCTGCCCACCCTACTGTCCCGGAATCTCCTCCTCACCAGAGCAAGAGAAAACACTCAGGGGGCTGGGAGACCCTCCCGCATGAGTCAGAGTGAGCACCCTTGGTTGTCGGCAGGTGTTGTGCAGAGAGAGGAGGGAGATCAGAGCCCAAGGAGAGGTGTGGTCCACTGTTCTGAGGTCCTGCAAGGCTTGCATCCCCTCCTGCATGAAGAAGCAACCATAGACCTTGGAGGAGGTCTCAGAGACAGGCTGTGACTGGCTGAGCCCTCCAGTCCCGTCTCTCTTTCCACAAAGTGCCTTCTCTGTGCTACATAGAGGGGTCACCAGCATTTTGTTCTCTGGGACCTTAGAGGGCAAAACTCAAGCACACGGGAAGCAGAGTAGAACCTCAAAGGGAAACAGCCAGAGGTCCCTGGAAATGGCCTTCACTCTCTGTCCTGGGTAATGGGCTCCTCCAACCCGGTCACTCCCGGCTGCTCTCCAGGGTGCCCACCTCATGGCCAGTAAGTGGGCTTAGGGGTATTGAGGAACTTCACATAAACCACTGTTGCTTTGGATTCCCATTCATTTTTCTCTCTTTAATGAAACTTGTACCCCAATAGAATTTACAGGGTTTCACTGTGCAGTTGGCTATATATTTTAGGATCTCATCCACCTGTGCCCTGGTGGGATCGCTGCTCTGCACCAGGAGGAGGAGTGGGTGGTCTGAGCCTCTCATACACAGTCTCACCACAGGGTCACTTGGAGAGCCAGCAATCACTTTGTCAGCATAGATTTGCCCGTTAGGGATTTTCAGAAGTAGAGAGCTTAGGTGGACAGTGAGTTTTACTGTTTCTCCCCACAGCTCTGACCCAAGCTGGTGTTCTGAAGTCACAGGTTTAGCCTGACCCCATCCCAGGGCAAGTCTTGGACTCCCATTGCCAATGAGCCCATCTCTCCAAGACAGGTTGAATCAGTAACATCCTGTGGGGTGCTTCGATGTCTTTGTGGGCACTGTCTGAGTGTGAGCCGCTGAGTCTCCACGAGCCCATCTTGTCTTCTGTGCTGATGCCTAGGGTGTCACAGTGGGTGGCCCTGGGATGCACATACCCCTGGAGGTATGCACAGTGCCTTGCATGTGGACCCAGAAGTGGGTTGGCTGAAGGGTGCAGCATGGTACTGGCTGAGATCCTGAGTAGAGCCCATGTGCCGAGGCCAGACCACACCTACAATAGATGTGGGAGGGCAGCAGCTCCAGGCCTCTGTCCAAGGCCACAACCTGATGCATTCCTCAGAGCATTTAATAGAGTCCCAGCTTGGCCCTGGGGGCTTCCCAACTGCAGACTGGGGAAGTGGGAAGACTGCTTGGAGGCCACCGAGAATGGGAGGAGAAGAGGCAGGCAGCAGAGCTGGGGCTTATATAGGGTATTTTCACCTCTGTGTAGAGGATTGTAGGCATCTCCAAATATGGGGTCCTCATGCCCTGCCAGGTCAGAGGACTCCAGTCTTTGATCCTCTGTATACATCAGATGCCAACAGAGTCTCCTTCCAGAACAGACACACCACCCTCCTGGATTAACTGGCCTTGTCAAAATCTGAGAGTTTGCCCCATGTCAGCAGTTGTGTAACTTTCTGTCTGAGATCCAGTTGGTATGTGTGGGTTCCTGAGCACCTAAGGCCTCAGAAATGGGACAGGTGATTCAAAATTGGTAAAGAGCAAAGCTATTACTTGGGCTGGGTCATTCCATCTTCCAGCCAGGAACATGGCCCTCAGAAAAGTTGTCAGCTTCTGCTCAATGCAATATGCTGTCTAGGTTTGTCATAGCTTTCTTCCAAGGAGCAAGCACCTAGACAGCATATTAAAAAGCAAAGACCTCACTTCGCCAACTGAGGTCTGTATAGTCAAAGCTATGGCTTTTCCAGTAGTCATGTACAGATGTGAATGTTGGACCATAAAGACAGCTGAGTGCCAAAGAATTAATGGTATCAAACTGTGGTGCTAGAGAAGACTCTTGAGAGCCTTGGACAGCAAGGAGATCAAACCAGTCAATCCTAAAGGAAATCAACCCTGAGTGTTCATTGGAAGGACTGATGCTAAAGGTGAAGCCCCAATACTTTGGCCACCTGATTCAAGGAGCTGACTCACTAGAAAAGACCCTGATGCTGGGAAAGATTGAGGGCAGGAAAAGGGAGCAACAGAAGATGAGATAGTTGACTAGCATCACTGACTCAATGGACATGAATTTGAGCAAGCTCCAGGAGATGGTGAAGGACAGGGAAGTCTGGCGTGCTACGGTCCATAGGGTCACAAAAAGCGGATATGACTTAGTGTCTGAACAACTATCTCCTTACCTTCAAGACTACAGCAGCATCCCCTCCTCCAAGAAATCTCCCAGGATCACCTCTTCTCCTGGTAGGTCTGCAGTGTGCCCCCAGAACACCATCATACATCCAGTCTCCCAGGTTTCCTGCTGTGCTACCAGGGCCCTGGGCAGGCCTGGGTACTCAGAGGTGTTCCAATTAGAGCAAACTCAGAGTGGGTAGGAACACAGGGCTGGTGCCTTGAAAGGGCCAGGTGGAGATCCTACTGTGCTGATTTGGGTGGCTTCACTGAGTGGTGGTGCTAGCAGGCTGGGCCAGAAGCTGGACTGGAGGTGTAGGAGCCTAGGGAGAGAGTGTTGGCAGAGACTGAATTCTTGAAGAAGGACTTGTCCTCCAGGGAGGGACAGGCACGGTCAGCAGACACCATCCCCAATCCTGGGCAGCAGGAGCCCAGGCCCTGCTGGGTGGCCTGAAGATGTCAAGACCTCCCCGTATCCATCTCTGGGGATCCTGGTGGTTAGGTGTCTGCAGCTTCTAATAGCCAGGCCGGGCCACCATGTCTCTGGAGCTGCATCCTGGATGCTCTTTCTCTGGGCCCCTCCTCCAGCCCTTTGTCCCTCAGGATGCCCAGGCATGTACAGCTGCCTCCCCAACCCCTGAACCCCATTCTGGCTCTGGCCAAGCTCACGAAGCTCCACCACGCGGGGGGAGGGGCACGCATGGACACATGCCTGGGTGCACATGGGGTCTCCCTATTGACCTTCCAGTGCCTAGCCTGGGGGTCCAGCTGTGGCTACTCATTCTGATGGTATGGGGATGGGGGTCTAGGGGATGCCATTGTACCCATGATGGCAGAAAGCACCATCAGGCCCATCTGAAACAGCACAGGAGGATTCCAGAGACCTCCCTCCCCCACCCCACCGCCACTGCCTGCAGCACTGAGGCCAAGACTAATAAAACACCCACCTCACAGGAGACAGCTTTATCTTGTTGATCGGAAGTCTGCCAGCCCAATTTATGATGGAACATAAGCTCTCCAAATCTGAATTTATGTGCTGTAGTATAACGAGAGGTCAATGAGATTAAAAGTGGGCTCGTGAGAGGACCATAGGCAGCTCACTGCTCAGCACCGAGCAGAAAGCCTCATAGCCCCTGAACCCAAGGGAGATGAGGGCCCAGTCCAGCAGCAGGACAGGAAGGGGGAGGGCAGGGAGAGACCAGCCCATGAGACAGGTGGTGATAGGGGAGGAGGACCAGGAGGTGGCAGGAGAAGCAGATGGAAAGGGGCACGGGCCTGGGGCCAGAGGAAGCAGGGGTGGCCTGGAGTATCAGGGCCTCCTGTGGGGAGTGAGGGTCTGGGGTGAAGGAGAAGTGTAGGTAGGGGCAGGTCTCCCTCAGGGACCAGGAACCCCCTGGTCTGAGGACAGGTAGGAGGGGGCCCTGAGAGGGCTGAAGAATAGAATTCTGACCCTGGCCCAGGACCCATGGTCTGAGGAGGTTTTGGTGGGCACGTGGCAATGTCTTGAAGCTTAGGCCCATTCCCTGCCCCCTCCCCAACCCCCTCTGTCTTCAGTACCCACTTGGAGTCACACATGATGGTGACGGAAGGGTATGCTCTGGTGGGGACCTGGGCCCCGGCCAGAGTGAGGCTGGCTTTTGAGCTCAGGCTAGAGCCTGACTTCAGAATTTATACAAATAAATGAAATGAAAAGTGCTGGCAGCCTGGATCTGATTACAGAGTCATTCATTCTCTGGTCGTTAATAATTTGTGCAATAAAGGATTGCGGCCGCTCAGTGAGGAGGAGGCTGTGGCCCAGCCTTCCCTCGGCGCCGGGGCCGCGGGAACTGGAAACATAAATTATTAGTTTCTTATCGCTCAGCCCGCCATTGCTCATGCTGCCAGGGGCCTGGCAGGAGCCGGTGGTGGTCCTGCCGCCTGCCTGGGCCTGGCTCTCAGCTGCTGCTGGCTGTGGAGACTCTGGGGGGGCCCCTCGTCTTCCCTCCCCCAACCCTTAACGGCAGCACCCTGGAGCCTCAGCCTTGGAGAGTTTGCAGCTGGTGCCAAGGACGGCTCTGGAGCAGGTGGAGCTGTGGGGTTTAGCTCTTGTGCCCTGGACCTCAGCCTTCCCCCCAGCTTTCTCTACACAGGCCTCTGTCAGTGAAGCCTCATCACTGGAGGCTGGTAAAGTTGCATGCTTGGACCCTGGTACTTGTCCAGTTAGTGCAGAGGTCACCATCATCAACACAACAGAGGCCCACGCTCCCTCTGCCCACAACACACCACCCAGGGTGAAGGAAAGAAGGAAAGATTGATGTCTGGGTTCAGATCACCTCTTCCAGGTGTGTCTGTGTCTCCCTGGGTGGAACTCAGGGCAAGCGGTTGTACGGGGTGTGATACCTGCAGGCATGGCACCACTCACTCCCTGCTCATCCTGTCTTCCTGTGTCCAGCACTGGGCTCCTGGGCAGGCAGGTGTGCAGCAAGCAAACAGTCTAGATAGGTGGCTGGTGCTGACGGAGTTCCCAGTGCTNACCACCCAGGGTGAAGGAAAGAAGGAAAGATTGATGTCTGGGTTCAGATCACCTCTTCCAGGTGTGTCTGTGTCTCCCTGGGTGGAACTCAGGGCAAGCGGTTGTACGGGGTGTGATACCTGCAGGCATGGCACCACTCACTCCCTGCTCATCCTGTCTTCCTGTGTCCAGCACTGGGCTCCTGGGCAGGCAGGTGTGCAGCAAGCAAACAGTCTAGATAGGTGGCTGGTGCTGACGGAGTTCCCAGTGCTAAGCCATGGCAGGGTTGGGCTGGGTGGGGATGACCCAGGGCTGGCCCTGGGCTGTGCATCTGTGCCCCCAGGTGGGGCTGCTTAGGTGCACAGAGGTGAGGGCTGAATGCAGAGGCCGAAGACCCCAGAGTGCTCCAGCCTGAGTGGTGATTAAGGCAATTATGGTGATTACAGAATTATAGAAATGAGCACCTTCAGGCCGGGTTCCCACCCCCCAAGTTGAAGAGGCTGAGGGCAAGGCAAGGTCGGGGAGTTAGGGTGGGGAACTCTGGGCTCCAACCATCCTGAATGGAGGATGTGACAGGATTGGATGTGGGCATGGACATCTCTCTCCTGCTAATGTCATTGGATCTGAACATTGACATGCCTCCCTCTCCCAGCTTGCTTGCATCCTGGGAACTAGGGTTACCTGAAGCATATCTTGAACCCACTAGGTTGGCAGGACGTGGAGGTCAGGGGTATGCTCTGCAGAGTGCCCAAGGCCACATGCCCAGGGCACTGCACCCACCACTTACTGGCTGTGTGGCCTTGGAAAGACCTTCACCCTTTCTGCTTCTGAATCTGTAAAAAGGGAGCGTGAATTAAACAAGATTCAAGTGTATGTTTTGAGCATCTACTCTGTGTCAGGCATCCCAGGCCTGTGTGGGGTTGGGTACGTGCTCCTGGTAACCTCCACAGGGTCTGGCTGTGAGCCCACACCCCTTGAAGAGCTCTTGTTCAGATTTCAGATCCAAGTTTTTACCCTCCTCCCACAACAGAATGCCCCCCTCCCCTGCCTGCAGCATTCACTGTTGCTCCAGACACATTCATTCTGTCCTCTGGCTTCTTGAACACCTGGATATTGTTGTAGGAAAAGCTTCCATGTCCTCGAACACTCATCCTTTCATCACAGTCGTTTCTGGGCTGTATCTTCCTGCCTCCATGCACATCTGCTGATTTTTGATTGCGTGATCACCACTGTGAGTTTTGTTGGGAGCTAAATATTTCATAAATATCGTTGCACTTTGTTCTGGACACCAGGAATTTACTTGGTAGCATTTTGGTCCCTTTAGGTCTTGCTTTTAAGCTTTGCTGGGAAAACTAGAGCAGCCTTTGCTGCTACTGCTGCTAAGTCGCTTCAGTCATGTCCGACTGTGCGACCCCATAGACGGCAGCCCACCAGGCTCCGCCATCCATGGGATTCTCCAGGCAAGAACACTGGAGTGGGTTGCTATTTCCTTTCCCAATGCATTGAAGGTGAAAAGTCAAAGTGAAGTCGCTCAGTCATGTCCGACTCTTCGCGACCCCATGGACCGCAGCCCACCAGGCTCCTCCGTCCATGGGATTTTCCAGGCAAGAGTACTGGAGTGGGGTGCCATTGCCTTTAGTCTTGGGTCAATTTTGTCTTACTTTACAGTGGCAAGACCCACTTGATACTCTGTCTCTTTTTCAGGTTTTCTGGCCTGGCTGTCAGAATGAGCCCACACTTTTCACATCCTGCTTGAGCTCTGACATGACTTCCTTTGACCCTCTTGGTGGGTCTTTCCTGGCCTCCGGCACGATCCTCACATGCACGGGCTGATCTGTGCTCTGCAGACTCTGGGGCTCCCTCCCCCACAGGGCTTCACCCTGCAAACTCCTTCTGCCTTGCTTTCCAGTTCTGTGTCTCCCCTCTGGGGCATCCCTGAAACTGCCTGGGTCCCCTTCTTGCTCCACAGCTGGATACTCTGGGGGTAGCATACTGAGGGGTCCGAGGACTCACCACAATGATTCCTGCCTCTTAGGGTCCTGTCCTTGGACATCTAATATCGTGTTTTGAGGGGTGTTGTATCCTGAATTTTGTCTGGTCTTTGAGTTGTTCTGGCAGGAGGGTAGGTCTGGCTGCTCTGTCTTGTCAGAGTGCCTGTCCCATGAGTTCACAAGGTGTCCCACACTGGTGCAGGGCCTGGTATAAAGGAGTCTCTTGGCAGGTGTTTTCTGAGTGTCTGGGCCCCATGGCCTGTACAGCCTGCTACACAAAAGACCCTCTGCCCCATCACTTGCCAATTCACCACAGCCTGGTAAAGGCTGGGACATCCCAGGGCAAAGGCATCAGAGGGGGCTCCATAGTCAAGGGCCTGGAAGCCATGCTCTCTGCAGCACTCTTAGCCTGTCCTCTGTTGGCCACTTCCAGCTCCAGGCCTCAGGCCCATCCTTGCTGCCATGCGTGGCTGGTGGCTTTACTAAGTGGACCAGGAGGACATGGGAGGAGGGAGTTGGCTACAGCATGTTAGCTGTATAAGTGCACCCCATGTCTGGAGCAGCGAGAGCTGGGAGAGAGGCTGAGTACACTCTGGGGAGAAGCCAGTGGGCCTGGGGCCAGGGTTCCACCCATCAATATGGAAGACTTCATCACCAGCACGCCAGTGATAGTCACTGGGAGAGGAAATTTAATCTTGGAAAACCCCGGGTTTGTCTTATCCGCAGGTGCCCTCTGTAGACTGTATGAGCAGCAGCTTTGCTGTGAACACACACCTGTCACACACAGGACACAGGGAGGGCTGGCAGCACCGGGCTTTGGCTTGGAGTGGCCACTGTCTGAAACAGGTGGGCTTGGATCTCAGTGTGTCATTGCCCAGGGGCTCCAAGGACAGGGCGCTACTGACATGAGGAGCTTGGGGAGAATTCTCTCAGGCTGGTCCTCTGGCCACTGGAGCACCCTCGGGCATGGTTCCCAGAGGAGGCAGACATCTGACCTGCAGGCAGCCCTGGGCCTTGGCTCCCAGCTCTGCAGATGGATGGGCTGCTCCCGAGCAGCATGGAAGGTGGTGGACCAGAGTGGAGTGGAAGTGAGGGTCCCATATGAGTTTTGGTCATGAACTGGGCTATGTTTCTTCTGTCTGTGGGGCAGGTTAGACCCAAAAGCTCCAAAAAGCTTTGAGGTGGTAGGTAAAACCCCCAGAGAAAGCCTGGGGAAAGGCCTAGTTCAAAATGCCACCCACCTTCCACATAGCCAGCTACAAGTTAGAGCCTCTGGGGATGCTCTCTGGTGAGGGGATGCTGCTTCCACCCACCCCTGTGGACCATGAAAGCCAGTGTGACTCCTGGGAGACACTGTCCTCAAAGTCAGTGGCTTTGGGAAGCTGAGTACCCGAACAGCACAGACACCACAGACTCTGACCCGGTATTTCTTCCATCTCTGGGCTGGCTCTCGGATGGGACCCTGCCTTGTCCCACACTTGCTCCCTTGTTAGAAGCCTCCTTGGCTGGGCAGCTCCCCAGGCCCTGCTGTTTCCCTGCTCCCCTCCTGGGTACTGCTGGAGCATTTGACTTGTTATTTCCCGACTCACTAACTCCACAGCCCACTGCCAGAAGTGTGAGCCCACAAGTTATCATTTCTCCCTGAGCTGTTCAGCCAGCACTGAGCCTGCCTCTGTGCCACAGTGTTGGACCCCCGGGACAAGGTGGGCGGTTCACATAGCCCTTTCTTCCCCAAGTGGGAATCAGAGAAAAGAAACTCTGACTCTCCTCTGGGAGCTGGCAGAGACCCACATGTCAGAGCCCCGCAGGAGCTGAGGGACCGTGCACATCCCAAAGCATCCCCTCCATCTACTCCTACTCATCTTTTGATGCCAGTTCAAATGCCACTTCCCCTATGAAGCCTTCTGGGTCTCTCCAGACAGACAAGGACATCATCACTTGAGCTTGTGAGCACACATCTCTGCATTTCCAGAACTGAGACTGACTTGCATAGGAATCCAACATTCCCACCTACACTGTGAGCCCCAGAGGGGTCTCCTCTCCTGGGCCCAGCTGGCAGTCAGGAGGCCTTAGAAATACGTGTCATAATGACTCAGCGTTTCACAAGCATAATCTCAGGTGCCTTTAGGGCAACCTATGACATAGATGCTCTTTTTACCTCCTTTTACAGGTAACAGCTGGCAGGTGGCAGAATAGCTTTGTGGTCCCATCCTCTGGACCTCTGAGCTTTAATCACACAAACTCTCAGCTGCTCTGGGTCAGGCTTGCTCCAGCTCATCACTTTGACTACTAACTCCTTAGTTATTAGCTTAAGGACTTCTCACGGATTCCTGGGCTAAAAGCAGAAGGAAGCAGGGGACCCAGAGGAGCCATTGGCCATCATCTTGCTGTCTGGGACTGGTACTGAGAGTTGCTTGAGGTCTGGGTACCTAAAGGCCTGGAGGCTCCTGTTTGGAGGACCAGGGGCTCATCTGACACCTGGAGCTGCTAGAGGCGCTTTTTCCTGTCATCCTGCCTGTAAGCCCACGAGCTGCCTGCTTCCCTCCCTCAGCACCAGGCAGGGCTCTGACACCAGCCCCTCCTCCTGTCTGCCCTAGCTCCCCACTCTGTGGCTTACCCCATTTTTCTGATTCCTCTAGCTGAACAGGAGGGAAGGGGGCAGGGACTAAGGACACGACATAAACTGATTGGAACCAAATAGGTCCAAGATGGCAGACAAGTCAACTTCCACTAGACCAGGAGCCTCAGTATACACTCACTCTAATACATCAGCAAGCTAAATGACACACCCATAGGTGCCATGACACTTCCAAGGCCAACCATAGACGTCAAAACGTGGGCAGTGGCCCAATTTCTGGAAATCCCCACCCCATTCCCCAAATAGCTGGAATGAAAGCATCATGTCCGACTCTTTGCAACCCCACGTACTATACAGTCCATGGAATTCTCCAGGCTAGAATACTGGAGCGGGTAGCCATTCCCTTCTCCAGGAGATCTTCCCAACCCAGGGATCAAACCCAGGTCTCTGGCATTGCCAGCGGATTCTTTACCAACCCACTCCCCACCCTCCCCCTGCCCTGCCCCATCACTCTGCAGGGCTAACAGGCTGGCTCAGAGCTCACAAAATCACATATGCCTGTCTTCTTACCAACAGTACACTCATTAGCCTATGAAATTATTCAACTCTAAGTGGGCAACAGAGGATGAGATGGTTAGACAGCATCACTGACTCAATGGACATGAATTTGAGAAAATTCCGGGAGATAGTGGAGGACAGAGGAGCCTAGCATGTTGCAGGACATGGGGTTGCAAAGAGTCAAACATGACCTAGCAACTGAACAACAACATAAAAAGTTGACAACCCCTATACTCTGGTGCTGCTCTTGCCTTCTGAGATGGCCCACACTGTCTGTGGAATGTGTTTCTCTTTAAATAAATCTACTCCTTACCTATCACTTTGTCTCTCCCTGAATTCTTTCTGCCATGAGACATTAAGAACCGGAGCTTCATTAAGTCCTGAGACCAGGTGTATGATCTCAGTTGGAAGACAGTGGGTTCAAGTTCCAACCTGAGTTACACAGCTTCACAGCAGCTTCCACTGGGGATATAGCTTCTCTGCTCTTGGGTCTTGCCTGTATTCTGAATCCCTGCTGTGTTCCCTCCAAGGCTTGGCCTGCACACACCACACCCCAGCCCTGCACCATCACTCTGCAAGGTTAACAAGCTGGGTCAGAGCACACAGAATTACATATGCATGCCTTCTTACCAACAGTACAGAACAGGCCACACAAATCCACTACCTTGGCTCTTTCCTGGGTGCGTGTTAACACAGAGAAACAATTTACCTGGGTTTCCCTCAGCCAGGCCCACCCCTCCCACCCCCACTTGGTATGGTCTTCTCTGGGCTGATTCCATTTATCACTGGCTGTGGATGAGAAATTTTATCATGAAACACAGTTCAGGGTGATAGATGAGGGAGCGGGGCAGGTGATCGCCTCACTGCCTCCCTTTCCAAGGAAATTCCTCCCCTTTTACAAAGGCAAGGCAGCTAGGTGGCTGAAGAGGTAGGAGCCACACACAGGGTAGTAGGCTAGGGCAGAGTGGGCGGGGAGGAGAGGAGGCAGAGGACACAGACTAAGCCAGGTCTCCCATAGGAACCCAGGAAGGAAGGCAGACATGATCTCCCCTAACCGTCTTCAGGACTGAGGTTCAGAGGGTCCTACATAGAAGGGAGAGCAGGGGCAATGTCCAGACCAGAAAAAAGTGGAGCAACTTTTCTCTGAAAACTGCCATAGTCTTTCCCAGAAGCATCAGCTCCATCTTCTATTTGCAATGAAATTCTCTATAAATTATATCTTTTCAACAGTGCTCATCTCACCAGCATGAGCAAACCAATACTTTTCAAAATGACAACTGAGACTTTATCAACTCTTGGTGGCTGGTTTAGGGTTTTCTGGAGTCTCTTCCAGGTGTTCCTGTTAGGATTCCAGTCTGAACAGCTGTGGGTGGGCCTGAGTGGGGGTGCTGACCTGAGCATCTACCATTAAGATCCCTGGCCACAGTGTGAAATCTTGCGGCGCTCTGTGAGGCTCTCCAGCACCGAGCCCTTTTTTTCCCTCTACCATTTCTCATAGGCAAGACTATAGCCTCCCTGACCTCCCCTGAGTTCCAAAGGGCAGATTAGAACAGTTGCCTCAGAAACCACCTGAGGCAAGATTAAAAGGACCAGAGAAACTCAGCAAGAATCTGCATCTTAATCTTGTCAGCAGCCCTGCCCTTGGGAAGTATTGTTATAAAGTAAAGTGAAAGTCACTCAGTCCTGTAGGACTCTGCGACC
>SJYA01002443.1:3159791-3205449 GCA_006410615.1 Neotragus moschatus
CCCCCCCCCTCCGCCTCACACCCCTGGGCCCCCAGGCCGAGCGGCTTAACCCTTCTCTTCCCGGCTCTCCGGCCTGGCCTGGTGCGCAGGTACCAGGCGATTCCGCTGGACTCGGGCCTGAGTCCAGCCTGCAGAGCCTGGGTATCCCTGGCTTTGGTTCTGCCGCCCGGGCAGAGGTCCCAGTGGGCCGCTCCGGAGCTGCAGGTCTGGGACCCGCCGCTGGCTCCTCCCGGATCACTGAGGAAACTGCCGTCCCTGCCCGGGCCCCAGACTCACCAGGTTCTCTGCAGCCACATCGGCTCTCCTGCCCTTCCTCCCAACGTCACAGGGATGAAAATGACCATGACTGTGACTGGTTTTGTATTATTACTGTGCCAGGTACTGTGCTGTTCAGAGAGGTCTGAAGCTAACAATTGCTGTGTTGCCTCAGGGTGCAGACCAGACGACACAATGGAGGCCCAGAGAGGCAAGGCTTTGGTCAATGTCACCAAGAAGGACTTCCAGGGTCCTGCTTCCTGCCTCAGGGCTAAGGACCCCACTAGCCCTGCCTGCACTTTCCTGTGCTCCTCCTGCCCCCTGTCTTCAGATTCTTCTTCCTTTGCAGCTGCTTCTTCCCCAACCCCACAGCATCACAATACACAAACCTTTCCTTTCAGCCACACTTTGTCTTGTCCCCGCTTCAGCAAAACTTCTAAAGCGCTGTCTGTAGAGGCCTGGCAGTATTCTCTGCACTGTGCCCTTCACTCTACAGCTTTCACCCTCACCAGCCAGGAACCCGCTTTGTGAGGCGCTGCCAGGACTCCACCCATACTTCCTTGCAAGCAGGTTCTAAGTGTTGGGGCCCTGCTCACCCATCCATGACCCTTTTTGTCCTACACCTACTGTTGGGCAGCTTTAATAGCCCCATATGATGAACATGCTAAGCAATTTTTATTGAGCTCCTAAATACTTTGGCCACCTGGTGCGGAGAGCTGACTTATTGGAAAAGACCCTGATGCTGGGAAAGACTGAAGGCAAAAGAAGGGGGCAGCAGAGATGAGATGGTTGGATACCATCACTGACTCAACGGACATGAATTTGAGCAAACTCCAGGAGATGGTGAAGGACAGGGAAGCCTGGCGTGCTGCAGTCCATGGGGTCTCAAAGAATCAGACACGACTTAGCAACTGAACAATAACAACTGTGTACAGAAGGCTGCTGGGTGCCAGAAGCTTGTATTCCACTAGGGGTGGGGNAATTTGAGCAAACTCCAGGAGATGGTGAAGGACAGGGAAGCCTGGCGTGCTGCAGTCCATGGGGTCTCAAAGAATCAGACACGACTTAGCAACTGAACAATAACAACTGTGTACAGAAGGCTGCTGGGTGCCAGAAGCTTGTATTCCACTAGGGGTGGGGCAGATAATGAACAAATAAACCAATTAATAAATAGGAAAAACACTAGACAGTCATATGTGGAGGGTTGAGAAAGAGTGGTTTTACCAAGGTCAGTGCTTCTGTGCTGGTTTTTGACTGGATGTCTGTCTTGACCAGAGGAAAGCCCCTTCAGGTAGAAAGAGGATCCCCAGAAAGTCCTAAGGCCAGACTAAGCTAAGTGGGTGTGTAGTGCAGGGATTCAGGGTGATCTCCACACTGGGGTCTGCATTCCCATTGCTGGTCAGGACGGAGGGTGTTCAAGGCTCCTTAATGCCTGGGAAAGAGAGCAGACCTGGGGGCTTCTTGGTTCCCAGTCCTCTGGTGGACTGTGCCAGAGGGGGTGTGGTCCCCAGGTAGGTGACCGTGGGATTCCTCAGGCTCAGGATGAGGGTCACACATAATGATCTTTGGGGAGAGGGGGAGGCGGAGGTGGGGTGAGAGGATGTATCAGCTCCAAACACTTGCTAAGCACAGAGAATGTGGATTTCAGCAGTTTTAATCAGGTGAGAATCCTGCTCTTTCCTCCTTGACTCTTTGAAGACTGAGGAAATGCATGCAGAACCAAGTCCCTTCTACTCACCGCAGGAGGTCACCTTGACCACTCGCACAGGACTGGGCATCCTAATCACGGAAGTGAGACTTTTATTTATTTATTTATTTTCAGCCAGTCACCAAATATTTATTAAGCACCTGCAATATGCCAGGTTCTGTTCCAGGCACTGGGAGATGCTCCAGAGAATAAAATAAAATGTCCTGAAGGCGGGAGAAGAGATGACAGAGGACGAGATGGCTGGATGGCATCACCAATGCGATGGATGTGAGTTTCAGTAGGCTCCGGAAGGGGGTGATGGACAGGGAAGCCTGGCGTGCTGCAGTCCATGGGGTCGCAAAGAGTCGGACATGGCTGAGTGAGTGAACTGTTTAACACTTTCACAGCTTACAGTCTAATGGAGGAAATTACTCAGTGAATATACCCATCCATTTAACAGTTTTTTGGAGTGTATCTACCTGTATAAGCACTCTTGTCAGTGCTGGAAATACAGTGATGAGCAAGACAAAGTCCCTGCCTCAGTCAGTTTCTACATGAAAAATCGGATGAAGTCTACAAAAAAAAGTACTAGGTTAAGTGGAGTTAAGAAGCTTGCAGAAAGAAGAACAATATACAAAATCAATTGTATTTATTTTGTTTTTGTTATTATTGTTTAGTCACTAAGTCATGTCTGACTCTTTGGGGACCTCATGAATGTTCCTTTGTCCATGGGATTTCTCAGGCAAGAATACTGGAGTGGGTTGCCATTTCCTTCTCCATGAAATGAAACTTTTAATAATGACCTTAAGGAACAGAAGAGTGCGATTACTGGAAAATGACAGAAAAGTCTTGGGACATTAGATGTCATATACTATGGGGAAAATGAGACTCCACAAATTGGGGCTCCCCCAGTTGTTTCTGTGGGCCCAGCTTCTTCACATAGAGGCCCTGTAACCTGTGCTCCCCCAGACACGGGCCTAGATGTCAGAGCACAGAAAACTGTGGAGTGAGAGTGTTTAACGTGGAGATGGCTGCAGCCCCAGGAGGCACTGAGCTGTCTTTCTGCAGATAAAGGGAATGATCTGAGGGGAGATATTGCCTACAGGCTATGGCAGAGGGGCTGCTGATACCCAGAGGTTCCTCTCCACCCCCCGCAGGAGTATAGGGTCCCACAGGAAGATGGCTCAGCCCCGCTGTCTTCCTGGCCTCTGTGCATCTTAGGTGAGGAGTGGCTGGGGTGAGAGGCTATGCAGTGGCTGAGCTTTCAGTGCTTTCTGGGGCCTCGCCTCTCCTCGAGCGTGGATGCTGCTCTCGAAGGCGAAAGGACCTTGCTCCCTCAAGTCAGGTAGAGACTCACGCAGGGGATTCCATGCAACTGTGCCAAACAAGAACAGACCTCAGTGACTGTGAAGTGAGCCTCCAGTCTCGGGTCATGTGTTCCCCGATGTCTGCTCACTCTGATGAATATAAGGAGCTATAAGTGTCCCCTCTTCCCCCCTCAAGGTGGACCCAGAAGAGGAGAGATCCAGGGCAGCTTGAAGGAGTGAGAGCAAGCAGGAGTGGGGTTAGCGAGGTGGGGGGCCACCAACCCTCAGAAAGGCCTTGGAGAAGCTGGGAAGACAATGCTGAAGGGGATCCTTGGAGCTGCCACCTGGGCTGGGAGGCTGGGATCAGGATGGGGACACAGGGCAAGCAGAGATCCGCCTGTGAGCTACACTTCCTAGAGGTCTGACCAGAAGTGTCAGAGAGAGGAACAGGGTGGAGGGGAAAGTTAGAGGCTGCTGCTGCTAAGTCGCTTCAGTCATGTCCAACTCTGTGCGACCCCATAGACAGCAACCCACCAGGCTCCACCGTGCCTAGGATTCTCCAGGCAAGANAGGATCACAGTGTCCCAAGTGGCTGGCACAGTGCTCACCCACAAGCCCCTTTGTGCAGTTCAGGGATTCCATTGATGGGGAACTCAGGCTGCAGTCATCTAGACCACAGCTGTGTCTGTTTTGCAGAGGTCCCTCTCTAGGCCAAATTCCATTCCAGCTCAGGTCTGAGATCTTTCCTGGGCTCGGTCACCTCTGATGCTGTCTGCCTGTGCCCCTTACAAGTGGAGGAAATGGTTTGGGATAACCTTCTCCCTGAGCCTCTGGCTCCAGTTCCCCTTGCACAAGCCCAGTATTCAGCCTTGTCTTTGACTTTTTAGAGTTTTTTCAGTGTATTTACATACACTAATGTAAAATGAAGGCAGGACCTAGCTGGAGACTGGGCCAGCATCCAGAGGGCATAGGCCTCAGGACCCCTTTCCAAAGTCATGCCCTGAGGTCTCCAAGGAGGGCTGGGATCCTGGCCTTGAGGGTGAACTGAGGGGATTTATGTGGAGGTGGGGGACAGTCTAGAAGAGGGAGAGGAACTTGTGTTACTAATAGCAGAAGTCATAGGCATGTTGTGCTCCTTCACTCTCAACTCCTACGTACCTGGCATGTATCCATCATGCAATCTACAGATTCAATGCAATTCCTATCAACATTCTGATGCCATTTTTCACAGAAACAGAAAAAGAATCCTAAAATTTTTATCACTTCAATCTGTCAGTCGTTTCCAACTCTTTGCCACCCCATGGACTGTAGTTCGCCGGCTTCCCTGTCCATCACCAACTTCTGGAGCTTGCTCAAACTGATGTCCATCGAGTTGGTGATGCCATCCAACCATCTCATCCTCTGTCGTCCCCTTCTCCTCCTGCCTTCCATTGTTCCCAGCACCAGGGTCTTTTCCAATGGGTCAGCTATTTGCATCAGGTGGCCAAAGTATGGGAGCTTCAACTTCAGCCTCAGTCCTTCCAATGAATATTCAGGGTTGACTTCCTTTTGGATTGCTGTTTTGATTGCCTTATAGACCAAGGGACTCTCAAGAGTTTTCTCCAACACCATAATTTGAAAGCACCAGTTCTTCAGCTCTCAACCTTCTTTATGATTCAGCTTTTGCATGTGTACATGACTACTGGAAAAACCATAGGTTTGTCTATACAGACTATTACGGGCAAAGTGATAATACTCTGTCTAGGTTCGTCATAGTTTTTCTTCCATAGGGCAAGCATCATTGAATTTCATGACTGCAGTCACCATCCATAGTGATTTCGGAGCCCAGGAAAATAAAATCTGCCATTGCTTCCCCTTTTTCCACATCTGTATGCCATCTTAGTTTTTTTTTTTTTTTTTTTTACTTTACAATATTGTATTAGTTTTGCCATACATCAACATGAATCTGCCATGGGTGTACATGTGTTCCCAATCCTGAACCCCCTTCCCACCTCCCTCCCCATACCATCCCTCTGGGTCATCTCAGTGCACCAGCTGCAAGCATCCTGTATCTTGCATCGAACCTAGACTGGCAATTCATTTCTTATATGATATTATACATGTTTCAATGCCATTCTCCCAAATCATCCCACCCTCTCCCTCTCCCACAGAGTCCAAAAGACTGTTCTATACATCTGTGTCTCTTTTGCTGTCTCACATACAGGGTTATCGTTACCATCTTTCTAAATTCCATATATATGCATAAGTATACTTGGTGTATTGGTGTTTTTCTTTCTGGCTTACTTCTCTCTGTATAATCTTAGTTTTTTGAATGTTGAGTTTCATGCCAGCTTTTCCACTCTTCTCTTTAACCCTCATCTATTCACCTTCTTTTAGTTCCACTTCATTTTCTGTCATTAGCATGGTATTATCTGCATATCTGGGGGTTGTTGATATTTCTCCTGGAAATCTTGTTTCCAGCTTGTGATTCACCCAGCCCAGAATTTTCCATGATGCAGTCTGCATAAAAGTTAAAAATAAGCAGGTGACAATATACAGCTTTGTCATACTCCTTTCCCAATTTTGAACCAGCCCATTGTTCCATTTCCAGTTCTAACCATTGCTTCCTGACCTGCATATATGTTTCTCAGGAGACTCGTAAGGCGGTCTGGTACTCCTATCTCTTTAAGAATTTTGAACAGTTTGTTGTGATCCATACTATCAAAGTCTTCAGCATAGTCAATGAAATCAGTAGTGGATGTTTTTCTGAAACTCCCTTGCCTTCTCCATGATCCAGGGAAGGTTGGCTATTTGATCTCTGAGTCCTCTGCCTCTTTGGAATCCAGGTTGTACTTCTGCAAGTTCTCAGATCATGTACTGTTGAAGCCTAGCTTGAAGGATTTTGAGCATTTCTTCGCTAGTGTGTGAGATGAGTGCAATTGTGGTGTAGTTTGAACAGTCTTTGGGATTGCCTTTCTTTGGGATTGGAATGAAAACTGACCTCTTCCAGACCTGCAGCCACTGCTGAGTTTTCCAAATTTCCTGGTTTATTGAGTGAAGCACTTTCACAGCATCATCTTTTAGGATTTTACGTAGCTCAGCTGGCATGCCATCACCTCTATTAGCTTTCTCATAGTAATGCTTCCTAAGGCCCACTTGATTTCACACTTCAGGATGTCTGGCTCTAGGTGACTGACCACACCATTGTGGTTATCCAGGCCATTTAGACCCTTTCTGTAGAGTTCTTCTGTGTATTCTTGCCACCTCTTCTTAATCTCCTCTGCTTCTGCTAGGTCCTTATCATTTCTGTCCTTTATCATGTCCATCCTTGTATAAAGTGATCCCTTGATATCTCCAATTTTATTGAGAAGATCTCTAGTTTTTCCCATTCTGTTGTTTTCCTCTCTTTCTTTGCACTGTTCATTTAATAAGGCCATCTTATCTCTCCTAGCTATCTCTGGAACTCTGCATTCAGTTGGGTATATCTTTCCCTGTCTTGTCTTTTGCTTTTCTTCTTTCCTCAGCTATTTGTAAAGCCTCCTCAGACAACCACTTTGCCTTCTTGTATGTCTTTTTCTTTGGGATTTTTTCGTCACCCCGTCCTGTACAGTGTTCTAAACCTCCATTCATGGCTCTTCAGGCATTCTGTCTATTAGATCTAATCCCTTGAATCTATTTGTCACCTCCACTGTATAATCATAAAGGATTTGACTTAGGTCATACCTCAATGGTCTAGTGGTTTTCCCTACTTTCTTCAACTTAAACCTGAATTTTGCAATAAGGAACTCATGATCTGAGCCACAGTCAGATCCTGGTCTTGTTTGTGCTGACTGTTTAGAGCTTCTCCATCTTTGGCTGCAAATAGCATCATCAATCTGATTTTGGTATTGACCAAATCACAATCATGGACCAATCTGGTCCATGTGTAGAGTTGTCTCTTGGATTGTTGGGAAAGGATGTTTGCTATGACCAATATGTTCTCTTGGCAAAACTCTGTTGCCCTTTGCTCTGTTTCATTCTGTACTCCAAGGTCAAACTTGCCTGTTTTCCAGGGATCTCTTGACTTCCTACTTTTGCATTCCAGTTCCCTATCATGAAAAGGACATATCTTTTTGGTGTTAGTTCTAGAAAGTATTGTAAGTCTTTATAGAACTGGTCAACTTCAGCTTCTTCAGCATTAGTGGTTGAGATACAGACTTAGATTACTGTGATGTTGAATGGTTCGCCTCAGAAATGAACTGAGATCATTCTGTCATTTTTGAGATTGCACCCAAGTACCATGTTTTGGACTCTTGTTGACTATGAGGGCTGCTCCATTTCTTCTAAGGGATTCTTGTCCACAGTAGTAGATATAATGGTCATCTAATTAAATTCACCCATTCCAGTTCATTTTAGTTCACCGATTCCTAAAATATCAGTGTTCACTCTTGCCACCTCCTGCTTGACCATGTTCAATTTATCTTGGTGTATGTACTTAAAATTCTAGGTTCCTATGCAATATTGTTCTTTACAGCATCAAAATTTACTTTTACCACCAGACACATCCCCAGCTAAGTGTCGTTCCCACTTTGGCCCAGCTGCTTCATTCTTACTAAAGCTATTAGTAACTGCCCTCAGCTCTTCCCCAGTAGCATACTGGATACCTTCTGACCTGGGGGCTCATCTTCCAATATCGTATCTTTTTGCCTGTGCGCACTGTCCATGGGGTCCTCCAGGCAAGAATACTGCGGTGGGCTGCTATTCCTCCCTCCGGTGGACGACATTTTGTCAGAACTCTTCACTGTGACCTGTCTGTTTTGGGTGGCCCTGCACTGCATAGTTCATAGCTTCATTGAGTTATGCAAGCCCCTTTACCACAGCAAGGCTGTGATCTATGAAAAGACTATCAGAAAGTACCCATAGTATAAGTCACAGCATTAAGGTTGAAGCATGATTTTTAAATATTGTAACTTTAAGTTCCGCTTCATGGATCACAGCCTTGTCGTGGCGAAGGGGTCAGCACATGTGGCCAAATGAGGCTACAGCCAGGTACGCAACTCTGTTTACTAAGGAATGTGGGTGTGGGGATGTCCTCTTGGGGCCGTGGAAGAGGTTAGTCTTGCATGCAACCCTGGGTTGGGGAGTCCTGTGTGGGAGGCACTCTGCACTTGAATAGGGAGACCAGGAGCTGTGGGTGCAGCTGTGACAGCCAGTCAGTTAGCAGCCCCAGGAAAGGGGCTTCCTGCCTGGGGTGACCGGGGGAGCAGGTGGCAGGAGCACTGAGGGGATCCCTGGGGTGGACTGCTCTGGTCTCTCCTGACCCAGGGTCCTGAGCTGCTGCTGGGCAGAGCCTATGGGCTCCCGTGCTTCCTGCCCATATCATCCAGAGAGCTGGCCACACACCCTCAAGTCTAATCCTAACTGAAGGACGCTGCCCAGTCCAGGGAGCCCTGCTCCTCAGACCCCCACTACTGGGGTGGCCATGCTCCTCTGTACACCCTGGGGCACAACCCGGGTCGGGCCCCCAGAAGGGGAAAGGTGATTTAGTGGGTGCCAGTTAACAATAATGCCCTCTCACCTGAGCTCTGAGAAATCAGTCAGGGTTCAAGGTTTCTCCCTTGAAAGGCAAAACTGGTGCACAGGAAGAGAGGTGCACAGGCCCAGTATGTGGGCCACACGGCATCACTCACCGTATCCATTTGCCAGGGCTGATACTGCAATTAATACACTCTGAGTGGCTTAAACAACAGAAATTTATTTTCTCACAGTTTTGGAGGCTAAAGTCCAAAAGCAAAATGTCAGTAAGGTTTGCTCCTCTCCACGCCTCTCTCCCTGCAGCGTAGATGGCCATCTTCTCTCTGAGTTCTCACATGGCTGTCCCTCTGTCCATCTTTATCATCTCATAGTTCTGGAGCCCTAGGATCCCATTTCTGTTGTTCTGGCACAGAGTTTCTATGGCAGCCCCAGCCAAGTGACACAGAAGAAAACAGGGAGCCCGTGAGAGCTGTACTCATCAGGGTTGTCAGACTCAAGCCACTGTCTCACAGAGGATCCACCAGTGAAGGTGTCTCAAAGGCGGGGTGCCTGGTGGGATGGATGGGTGACCGCTATAGAGAGGCCTGTGGGCAGGCAGGCTTGGGGCAAGTTCCTTTAGGACAAGCTAAGCCTGGTTGTCTCTGGGCCCCCAGATGTATGACTGGAGACCTCAAGACTGGCGGTGGGGGCAGCAGTCAGCATGGGGCCATGGTGGGCTGTCAGCACGGCGTCCCAAGGAGCAGGCCACCGACGTGCTTGTTCAAAGAAGGTGCTGCTGCTCCTGCCAACTGGTCTTTCAAAGCAGGTCAGGGCCTGGCTTCTTCCCAGCTTTTGCCAGGACCCCTGGGCCCTGGGCACACTGGACATTTGCTCAAAAGCAGAGGGGCCATAACATACAGATAAAGGAGGAGACGAGGGACAGGTCAGGTGTGTGTTGGCCCTTGCCCTTCACTGCAGCTTCTCCTCCTGAATTACCACAATCTCAAGAAAAGCAGCTTGAGCTCCAACCGACCCTCATCCGGAGATGATGAGCAGAGGTGCTCCGCCTTCTCAACAAAAGCCAATCTGACACCCGCTCCGCCCTGCATCCTCTAACACGCAGAATCCCAAGCGCCTTTGTCCTTCCTCTAGTCCTTCACAGACCCTCTTGTTTCCTAGTAATGAGACTTTGAGACACCAGGGAAGGGAGAGAGTTAATAAACCCCAGAGGAGGAAAAGCAGGAGAAATGGCATAACACACCCCCCTCAAGCTCTAGGCAAGAGGACAGTGGGTTTACGAGCCAACAAGCGGTGTGCAGAGACCAGCAGAAGCTCCTGCAACCAGCAGGACAAACTGAGAAAAAACAGCAGATAAGGAAAAGCCAGATGAGCAGGCACTCTTATGGTGGGGGGAATGGTAGGGAGTGTGCAGGCCGGGACTTCTGGGGAAGGTGCACTGCAGGCACCTGCAAAAGCAGCCAGGTCTAATGCTGATGGTCCTGCTGGGGATCTAGGAACCTGCTAACTTTGGCTACTCCTGCCTTCACCATGCTGCACAGGAGCTGAAGACTTAGTGGTCAGTGTGGTCCTGGGCCTCGTGGTGTCCTTGGGAGCAGGATAAGAGCTCAGATGCTTCTGGGAGCCTTCCAGGTCCCCACTGCATATGGCAAGGAATGTAGCTTTTTTTCAAAAGAGGAAAGGTGAGCTTGGGGGAGAACAGAAAGGGAACATGGGGAGAGGAGGAGGGTGGCCTGGCGTCTAGACAGCACCTAACCATCTTCTTGGAGGATGACATCAAGGGTGCTGCTTCATGGAGGCTTTGGGGGCTCTGGGCACAAGCAGGGTGCTTCAGGCCTGGGGGCTACACACCACCCATGCCTCCACCCCAGTCAGAACAGCTACGATGATCACCAGTGGGGGCCGGCTGCACTGCCCAGGTGCTGGTGAGAATGTGAACTTGTAAGAATGTGTTTTTTAGTATAAGACTTTCCAAACTGCCCAGGGTTATCTCTGACTCATGGAAACAGGGCCTGTTTATCTCTGATTACATTTCTCAGCCCCATACAACCTGCAGGTGGCAAAACGAGGGGGCAACCCTCGTTTACCCTCTTGGCTGTAACTGGGAAAGGACTATGCATAGGCACCCCATCCCGAGCTCACGCATATCTCTGTAACCTATGAAACTTCCACGGGACTTTTCCAGAAGAGCTGTTGTTCCGAGAAACTGCCCGCCACAGGGGCGCCACCTGGTCAACAGTTGTAACCTGTTATCAATGAACCAATCCTTGAAAAGATCAACACCTATAACCAATCAAACTGTTTCCACTTGCTTGTGCTTAAAAGCTGCCATGTAACAACACTCAGGGTTCTCGCTGCTTGCTTAAGGAGACGGAACCTCGGCGCGCCGGTACAATAAAATCCTCTTGCTGTTTGCATCGAAACCTGGTCTCGGTGGTCTTTGGGGCGATGGATTCATGGTGAGGAACCGTTGGGTTCAACAAACTGAAGGAAGACCCAGGGAACTTCCAGGGTTTTCTGGAAGTTTTCAGTGGCGGGGCTCGTGCTGGAGGAGCCCTTCATTCAAGGAAACTCCCTGACTGCTAACCATCCTTCACAGGCCAGTCTGTTTCTCTGCCTTCAAGCATTTCAGTTCAAGCATTTCAGATTACTTCCTCGGCTGCTGGGTGCAGGATGAGGGTGTCAGAGCCTTTCCTGCAGCCTGCTCTGTGTACTCTTTTCTTGGAAGGGTGGCATCCATTCCTTGACCTCCCCCACAAACTTTCAGTTATGAAGAAACAAGTCACAGGGATGTAATGTACAGCATGATGAATATAGTTATTAATAATAATATTGTATCACATGTCTGAAAGTTGCTGAGACTGTACATCTTAAAAGTTCTTAGTATAAGAAAAATATAGCGTACAGTTGCATGCTGAAGGGGCAGGTATTGAAGCCATGGGCACATTCTTNTGTACAGCATGATGAATATGGTTATTAATAATAATATTGTATCACATGTCTGAAAGTTGCTGAGACTGTACATCTTAAAAGTTCTTAGTATAAGAAAAATATAGCGTACAGTTGCATGCTGAAGGGGCAGGTATTGAAGCCATGGGCACATTCTTGGTCAGGCCCTGTGGTGGTTATCGGCAGCCTCCATGCTACCAGTCCATGTCCTCTTCAGCCTCCTCCCCCCTGGCTTCCGGGCAGCTTTCCTGACTGCACAACCTCGTGGGGTGGTGCTCTTGCCAGCGCCCCTCTGGCTTTCCTCTGTGCCCGAGCACTGCCTGTTTCCTTCTTAGGCTCCCTCCTCTGCCACTTTNGCATCGAAACCTGGTCTCGGTGGTCTTTGGGGCGATGGATTCACGGTGAGGAACCGTTGGGTTCAACAAACTGAAGGGAGACCCAGGGAACTTCCAGGGTTATCTGGAAGTTTTCAGTGGCGGGGCTCGTGCTGGAGGAGCCCTTCATTCAAGGAAACTCCCTGGCTGCTAACCATCCTTCACAGGCCAGTCTGTTTCTCTGCCTTCAAGCATTTCAGTTCAAGCATTTCAGACTACTTCCTCAGCTGCTGGGTGCAGGATGAGGGTGTCAGAGCCTTTCCTGCAGCCTGCTCTGTGTACTCTTTTCTTGGAAGGGTGGCATCCATTCCTTGACCTCCCCCACAAACTTTCAGTTATGAAGAAACAAGTCACAGGGATGTAATGTACAGCATGATGAATATGGTTATTAATAATAATATTGTATCACATGTCTGAAAGTTGCTGAGACTGTACATCTTAAAAGTTCTTAGTATAAGAAAAATATAGCATACAGTTGCATGCTGAAGGGGCAGGTATTGAAGCCATGGGCACATTCTTGGNTTAATAATAATATTGTATCACATGTCTGAAAGTTGCTGAGACTGTACATCTTAAAAGTTCTTAGTATAAGAAAAATATAGCATACAGTTGCATGCTGAAGGGGCAGGTATTGAAGCCATGGGCACATTCTTGGTCAGGCCCTGCGGTGGTTATCGGCAGCCTCCATGCTACCAGTCCATGTGCTCTTCAGCCTCCTCCCCTCTGGCTTCCGGGCAGCTTTCCTGACTGCACAACCTCGTGGGGTGGTGCTCTTGCCAACGCCCCTCTGGCTTTCCTCTGTGCCCGAGCACTGCCTGTTTCCTTCTTAGGCTCCCTCCTCTGCTACTTTCTACATGCACTCCTGAAGAATGTGCCCATGGCTTCAATACCTGCCCCTTCAACATGCAACTGTACGCTATATTTTTCTTGTAATAAGAACTTTTAAGATGTNCGCCCCTCTGGCTTTCCTCTGTGCCCGAGCACTGCCTGTTTCCTTCTTAGGCTCCCTCCTCTGCCACTTTCTACATGCACTCCTGAAGAATGTGCCCATGGCTTCAATACCTGCCCCTTCAACATGCAACTGTACGCTATATTTTTCTTGTAATAAGAACTTTTAAGATGTACACTCTCAGTAAATCTCAGACATGTGATACAGTATTATTATTAGTAACTATAGTCATCATGCTGTACATTACATCCCCATGACTTGTTTCTTCATAACTGAAAGTTTGTACCTTTTGACCCCCTTCACTTATTTTGCCCATCCCCCTACTTCCTGCCTTTGGCAACCACCAATCTTCTCTCTATGAGCTCATTTTGTGTGTATGAGTTCTTTATCTATTTTGGATTTTAACCCCTTATCAGATATGTGACTGGAAAGTATTTTCTCCCATTCCATGAGCTGCTCTTTCATTTTGTTGATGGTTTATTTTGCTGTGTAGAAGCTTTTTAGTTTGATACAGCCCTACTTGTTTATTTTTACATTTGTTGCTCTTGGTGTCAGATCCAAAAAGTCATTGCCAAGATGGATTTGAAGGAGCTTACCACCTATGTTTTCTTCTAGGAGCTTACATCTGGTCTTACATTAAAATCTTTAATCTGTGTTGAGTCAATATTTGTGTATGGTGTAAGATAGTGGTCTAGTTTCACTCTTTTATATGCAACTGACCATGTTTCCCAACGCCATTACGGAAGAGATTATCCTTTCCTTATTGTATACTGTTGGCATCTTGTCATAAGTGAATTGACTATATATGCATGGGCTTACTTCTGTGCTCTCCGTTCTATTGCATTGGTTCATGTGTCTGTTTTTATACCACACTGTATTGATCAATATGTGTGCTTTGCTGTGCTTAGTTGCTCAGTCGTGTCCGAATCTTTGAGTGGACTGTATCCTGTGAGACTCCTCCACCCATGTGGATTTTCCAGACAATAGCACTGGAGTGGGTTGCCATGTCTTCCTCCAGGGGATTGTCCCAACCCAGGGATTGAACCCAGGTCTCCCACATTGCAGGTGGACTCTTTACCATCTGAGCCACCAGGGAAGCCCAAGAATGCTGGACTGGGTAGCCTATCCCTTCTCCAGGGGATCTTCCTGACTCAGGAATCAAATCTGAGACTCCTGCATTACAGACAGATTCTTTACCAGCTGAGCTACCAGGGAAGCCCTTTGATTNTCTTTACCATCTGAGCCACCAGGGAAGCCCAAGAATGCTGGACTGGGTAGCCTATCCCTTCTCCAGGGGATCTTCCTGACTCAGGAATCAAATCTGAGACTCCTGCATTACAGACAGATTCTTTACCAGCTGAGCTACCAGGGAAGCCCTTTGATTACTATAGTTTTGTAATATAGTTTGATATCAGTGTGCGTGATACCTCCAGCTTTGGTCTTTCTAAGCATTGCTTTCGAATTCAGTGTCTTTTATGGTTCTATATAAAAGAGTTTGAAATGCAATACTTGGGTGTAATCTCAAAAATGACAGAATGATCTCTGTTCGTTTCCAAGGCAAACATTCAATGTCACAGTAATCCAAGTCTATGCCCTAACCACTAAAGCTGAAGATGGTGAACTTGAATGGTTCTATGAAGATCAACAAGACCTAACACCCCAAAAAGATGACCTTTGCATCATAGGGGACTGGAATGCAAAAAATAGGAAGTCAAAAGATACCTGTGCTGTAACAGGCAAGTTTAGCCTTGGAGGACAAAATGAAGCAGGGCAAAGACTAACAGAGTTTTGCCAAGAGAACACAGTGGTCATGTGGTCATAGAAGACATCCTCTCCCAACAACACAAGAGATGACTCTACATATAGACATCACCAAATGGTCAATACCAAAATCAGATTAATTATATTCTTTGCAGCTAAAGATGGAGAAGCTCTATACATTCAGCAAAAACAAGACCAGGAGTTGACTGTAGTTCAGATCATGAATTCTTTATTGCAAAATTCAGGTTTAAATTGAAGAAAGTAGGGAAAATCACTAGACCATTCAGACATGACCTAAATCAAATCCCTTATGATTATACAGTGGAGGTAACAGTATAGATTCAAGGGATTAGAGCTCATAGAGTGCCTGAAGAACTATGGATGAGGTTTGTAACACTGTACAGTAGGCAGTGATCAAAACCATCTCCAAGGAAAAGAAAAGCAAAAAGGCAAAATGGTTGTCTGAGAAGGCCTTACAAATAGCTGAGTAAAGAAGAAAAGCAAAAAGCAAAGGAGACAAGGAAAGCTATGTCCATCTGAATACAGAGTTCCAAAGAATAGCAAGGAGAGATAAGAAAGCCTTAAGTAAACAATGCAAAGAAATGGAGGAAAACAGTAGAATGGGAAAGACTAGAGATCTCTTCAAGAAAATTAGAGATATCAAGGGACCACTTCATGCAAAGATGGGCACGAAAAAGGACAGAAATAGTGTGACATAACAAAAGCAGAAGATATTAAGAAGAGGTGGCAAGAATACACAGAAGAACTATACAAAAAAGACCTTAATGACCCAGATAACCATGATGGTGTGATCAATCACTTAGAGCCAGACATCCTAGAATGTGAAGTCAAAAGGGCCTGAAGAAACATCACTACAAAGAAAGATAGTGGAGATGATGGAATTCCAGCTGAGCTATTTCAATTCCTGAAAGATGATGCTATGAAATTGCTGCACTCAATATGCCAGCAAACTTGGAAAACTCAGCATTAGCCACAGGACTGGAAAAGGTCAGTTTTCATTCCAATCGCAAAGAAAGGCAATATCAAAGAATGTCCAAACTACTGCAAAATTGAACTCATCTCACATGCTAGCAAAGTAATGCTCAAAATTCTCCAAGCAAGGATTCAACAGTATGTGAACCGAGAACTTCCAGATGTTCAAGCTGGATTTAGGAAAGGCAGAGGAAATCACCAACATCCAATTGGATCATAGAGAAAACAAGAGAATTCCAGAAAAACATCTACTTCTGCTTCATTGACTACACTAGAGCCTTTGACCGTGTGGATCACAATAAACTGTGGACAATTCTTCAAGAGATGGGGATACCAGACCACCTGACCTGCCTCTTGAGAAATGTGTATGCAGGTCAAGAAGCAACAGTTAGAACCAAACATGGAACAACAGACTGGTTCCAAACTGGGAAAGGAGTATGTCAAGGCTGTGTATTATCACCTTGCTTATTTAACTTATAAGCTGAGTACATCATGCGACATGCTGGGCTAGATGAAGCACAAGCTGGAATCAAAATTGCCAGGAGAAATATCAATAACCTCAGATATGCAGATAACACCATCCTTATGGCAGGAAGTGAAGAGGAACTAAAGAGCCTCTTGATGAAGGTTAAAGGGGAGAGTGAAAATGTTGGCTTAAAACTCAACATTCTAAAAACTAAGATCATGGCATCCAGTCCCATCACTTCATGGCAAATAGATGGGGAACCAATGGAAACAATGATAGATTTTATTTTCCTGTGCTCCAAAATCACTACAGATGGTGACTGCAGCCATGAATTAAAAGATGTTTTCTCCTTGGAAGAAAAGCTATGACCAACCTGGACAGTATATTAAAAAGCAGAGACATTACTTTGCTGCCAAAGGTCTGTCCAGTCAAAGCTCCCGTTTTTCCAGTAGTCAAGTATGGATGTGAGAGTTGGATCATAAACAAGCTGAGCACCGAAGAACTGATGCTTTGAACTGTGGTGTTGGAGAAGACTCTTGAGAGTCTCTGGACAGCAAGGAGATCCAACCAGTCAATCCTGAAGGAAATCAATCCTCAATATTCTCTGGAGGGACTGATTCTAAGGCTGAAGCTTCAGTACTTTGGCTGTCTGGTGCAAATAACCAATTCATTGGAAAAGACCCTGATGCTGGGAAAGATTGAAAGTGGGAGGAGAAGGGGACGACAGAGGATGAGATGGTTGGATGGCATCACGGACTCAACGGACATGAGTTTCAGCAAGCTCTGAGAGATGGTGCAGGACAGGGAAGCCTGGAGCGCTGCAGTCTATGGGGTCGCAAAGAGTTGGACATGACTGAGTGACTGAATGACAACAGAGTTAGATTTAAGCACAAACTGCCCTCATCCTTCTTTTCCCTCTCCACCTCTGGAGGCCTCAAGGATAGCACTTCACCTGACCATTCAGACAGGCACCCATGCTTCTCCAGCTCCAGCCGACCTGGGCCCTGTCAAGCCCCCATGACCAGTTACTGAGGTGATCAGGCTGCTGGTCAGGTGAACAACCACCCTGACAGCATAGGCAGCCCTTTGGGATGTTCATATTACCAACATCCGTGTGGTTTAGAAAAGGGGCTCCTCCTTCCTAGCCTTCTAGCCTGCCCACAGGGGTAATAACAATACAAATGTTGAGTGTTCCCCGGGCCACAAGAACCAAATGCAGACTGAGGCCCTGGAAAACTTTGGCCTTCCAGTCATTACAAACTTTTGACTTTCATACTCATTAAGAGTCATGATATGAGGGAGCAGCTGGGTTTCCCACCAGGCAATTTCCCAGGGGCTGAGTGGTATTGGAAAGCTACATGACCCATGTGGTTTTGGGGAGCTGGCTGATTATGACTCTGTGGTACTGAATCATCCTTGACTCTTCCAGTACTCCACTGAGCAAGAGTTTCCTTACCACCCTAGCATTTGGTAGCTGCTTTTTGTAAAGGGGAGGGAATAGACTGTAAAAATGAGCAGTATTGTTCTTCAGGGGTTGGTGACTAATGTAGTCAGGGGGCAGGCATGAATCCTGGGTGACCACCTCCCAGGAACAAGAACGAGATCCTTGGGCCTCTCAAGGGCATGTGGGCTATTCTGGGCCAGTCTCTGAGATGCAAGGACCCAACGCAGGACCCTTGAGTTTACCACCATCATCAACCTTGCTTTTCAGAAAATGAGAGACCTTCTTGCTGTTGTGGGAGGACAGCCCGGGCATCAGAGGGCTGGCTTTCCCATCTTATGTGAATCCCTTCTAACCTTGGGCTTCAAATTCTGGCTGTGCAGTGGGCTGTCAGTGATGTGGAATCTGCTGCTTTCCCCAAGCCAGTATCTGTCCTCATGTCCAAGTGAAGTACCTCCATCTTTCCCGTGGAAGCTGCTTCTCACCTGCTTCNTGACCCATGTGGTTTTGGGGAGCTGGCTGATTATGACTCTGTGGTACTGAATCATCCTTGACCCTTCCAGTACTCCACTGAGCAAGAGTTTCCTTACCACCCTAGCATTTGGTAGCTGCTTTTTGTAAAGGGGAGGGAATAGACTGTAAAAATGAGCAGTATTGTTCTTCAGGGGTTGGTGACTAATGTAGTCAGGGGGCAGGCATGAATCCTGGGTGACCACCTCCCAGGAACAAGAACGAGATCCTTGGGCCTCTCAAGGGCATGTGGGCTATTCTGGGCCAGTCTCTGAGATGCAAGGACCCAACGCAGGACCCTTGAGTTTACCACCATCATCAACCTTGCTTTTCAGAAAATGAGAGACCTTCTTGCTGTTGTGGGAGGACAGCCCGGGCATCAGAGGGCTGGCTTTCCCATCTTATGTGAATCCCTTCTAACCTTGGGCTTCAAATTCTGGCTGTGCAGTGGGCTGTCAGTGATGTGGAATCTGCTGCTTTCCCCAAGCCAGTATCTGTCCTCATGTCCAAGTGAAGTACCTCCATCTTTCCCGTGGAAGCTGCTTCTCACCTGCTTCTAGTCCCAACAATTTCAGGGAACCTATGTTCCACTCACCTGGAAGATGGGTGTATGACCCTTGTCCAGCCAATCCCAGCTTCAATCCTTTGCCTGCTGCAGTTGGTGCAAGGATGAGAACGTGACCCAAGCCACACCAAAGGCATTCAAAGTCATGCATTTTCATGGAGTCCTAG
The DNA here is from genome assembly GCA_006410615.1 of Neotragus moschatus. Classification (NCBI taxonomy): domain Eukaryota; kingdom Metazoa; phylum Chordata; class Mammalia; order Artiodactyla; family Bovidae; genus Neotragus; species Neotragus moschatus. The sequence goes on from SJYA01002443.1 coordinate 3,178,706, forward strand.
GGAAGGAGAAACTTTTCCTAGTAGAATGGATGTTGAGTGATTGACATCCCAGAGTTGCCTGAGGTCCTGGATATAGTGAGAGAGACTGTGCCTATGAATGGGGCCCCGAAACCACTCAACAGGACTGATGGTTGGAGAAGGACCAGGTCACANTTGAATACTGCCTCGGTGCTTGCCAACTGTGTCCTTAGGCACGTTGGTTCCTCGCCTCCTGCCTCGGTTTTCTTATCCTTAAAGCAAGATTGAGAATAAAATCTGCCTCCTAAAACGATTGTAAAGGTTAAATGAGATAATCGGTGTAAAGTGCTAAGAAGGCCTGCTGGCACAAAGTAAATGCTGTGTGTGCTTGTTGCTGTTATTTTTTGTATCATCATCATCACCGAGAGCTCAGAAACTCAAGTGGGAGACATACTGAAATGTAGGCTGGATGCAATGATATGATGGGAAAAAAGCAGAAAACACTGGAAACACTGCGTAGAGGCACCTCGCTCAGTTTAGGCCAATCCAGGAAGGCTTTTGTTCCTCCGGAAACAACTGGAGGATGCTTGGATAGTGCAGGCAGAAAAGAGGAAGAGTATTCTCAGTTGAAGATGGAATGTATGAGAAAGCTGCCTAGGGACAGAGATGAAAGACACTAGTGTGTGATCTGGTCCTCAGGGGTCTTGTTTTGGGGAAGGAAAGCAGCCATGGGGCATGAGGCATCCTTAGTTCCTCAACCACAGATCCTGCAGTGGAATCTCCCCTAGGGAAGTTTTTAAACCTAGCTGTGGACTTGCAATTTTAGGTTAATGAGAACACATTTAAGAATCAGATTTGTGGATTAGAAGGATCATGCTAGTGAAGACTGTATTAAAGGGAATGGGCCTGGAGGCCAGTTAAGAGGCTACTAGAACTGTGGATATGAAAGATGACCGTGGCCTTGAGTTAGATTAGAGGCAGAAGGTGGGGAGAGATGTGCTGGAGGTAGACTTGACCAAAGTTGGTGATGACTTAGATGGGGGATTTAGGGGCTGGGGGAGAGGTGAGGGTTGGCTCTGAATTTTTGACTGGTGGATGGTGATGCTGCTCAGTGGGATTGGAAACAAGATAGGGAGGGGATTTAAGGAGAGAAGACATTTAGTTTTGAACATGTCTGTTGTTAGTGCCTGTAAAACATTCAAGTGGAACTGTCCATTGGTGATCTAGCATCCATCAAAAGTCACTACAGTTATGGGAAGGGATGTGTCACCTGGGTGAGGGTCTGGAGTGAGAAGCACGGTGTCTGGGACATCCCTGGGGAATGCTAGTGCAGTAAGACTACTTGGGCACAGCCTCATTGCTTTTGCTTATCAACCTTGTGTTATGTCTTTCAGTCAGCGGGCTTTCCTGAGTGTAGGGGGCTTTCCTGAGTGTAGGGACTAGGACTAGGTTTATTCATCTTTGTATCCCAGCTGTCCAGCACAGGGTCTGGCATGCAGCAGCCCTATCGCAATCCAGTGTAACATTTATTGAGCACTGCCTTTGTGCCAGGCTCTGTCCTCAGTGCTCTGTATTTGCCTGTATTTGGTGGATATAAGAGCAGCTCTTAGAATCCTGCAGATTCTCATCAGATTTTCCACTTGGTCTTTGATTCAGGTAATGAGCTGGAGGAAGAGAGCCAAGCTGGAGTTTCCCCAGACAAACTGTCGGAACAGAGTAGCCTGGGCTACTTGGAAATCTGAGGTATGTCTGTTAAGACTCAAAGATGAAACAAACCAGGAGGTCAGGTTGTTTGTCCCTCTTCTCTAGGCACAGCATGCTTCAACTCACCCTTTTGAGACAACTTTTTCTTTAAAAGTGTACAGTAATGACAAAATCCTAGCTTGGTTAGGAGAATGTTGATAATATTGTTGTCATTTTGCTGACAAAGATCATGCTAGCTTAATCCCTGGACAGGGTTCACACCTTGTTTTAATTAAGTACAATCTAAAATGCTCCAAAATGTAGTGGCTGAAAGGAAATAGAAGTTTATTCCTGTCCCTTAACATTCTGGGAGTAGGCAGTCCAGAACTGGTCAGGGTAGCTCACTCTGTTCTGCAAAATCATCCAGAAGCAAGGTTCCATTGGTCACGTGGCTCTCCTTGCTCAAACCTCGGCTTCCATCTCATGGACTGAGCAGGCTGCTCTGGATCCTGCCATTGTGTATGCACTCCATATGACAGAGAGGGAAAGACAGAGTAGGGAGCACATACCCATTCCTTTTAAGATTCTAATGTTTGAAGATACATATTTTTGTACAACGTGTCCCCAAACCCCAGCCTCTAGTGTACAACCAAAGGAGGAATCACGACCGTTCCAGCGCTGGAGGGAAAGCTGGCTGAGAGAACCAGTTGTTCCCAGTGTGACTGGATTGCTGCCTCCGAAGGTTAGGCCTGAGGGAAGTCTACTCACTGTTAGAACAGGGTGGGGTGTGTTCCCGGGCCCCTGAGGCAGGCTCCTCTGGCTTTGGGTCATTCGTGTTGCTTGGGTCCAGGGAGTCCAGGCTTGCTTACACAGTCACTGTTTTTTGTGCCTAATGTGTCAGACACTGCACTGGGGGCTCAGGGTGTAGATATGAGGGAGATGGATCCTGGGATCAAGGCGCTCTTAACCACATGGGTAATCACAGTATGGGCTTCCCAGGTGGCTCAGTGGTAAAGAATCCACCTGCCAGTGCAGGAGACACGGGATCAGTCCCTGGGTCAGGAAGATCCTCTGGAGAAAGAGATGGCAATACTACTCCACTTTTCCTGCCTGGAGAATCCCATGGACAGAGGAGCTTGGCGGGCTACAGTCCATGGGGTTGCAAACAGTCGGACACAACAGAGCAACTAGACAACAAAAAACAGAATTTCTGGGTTATGGGGTGCTGGTTAGAAGCATGAACTTCTATACTTGAGCCTAACATACCTGGTCCTTACACTTACTAGCTGTGTGCCTCGGACAAACTGCTTGACCTCTCTAAGTCTCTGTTCCCTCTGGTGTGTAGTGGGAATAATGATGACCTCACGCTAGCTTTATTGGGTGGAATTATTAATGAGGTAATGCATGTAAAATGCTTTATCTAGTCTTTGAGTCCACGGTTGGTATCTAGTGTTACTATGTGTTAATTAGGAAAGGATGACCTAACAACAACCTCCTCTGAGGGTCAAGAAAGAAAGTGTGCAGAATAGAGGAAGAAACTTAGGATAGGATAAGTAAGTGCTTAGGATAGGAAAGTAAGTGACCCTTTTATGTCTGACCCAGTTCCTGTCCAAGGTGACTGTTAACCGCGTCTGTGTGTCCTCGTGCCCAGCCCTTCTGTGCACATGCATGCCTGTGTGTGTATACAGGAAAGACATTTTAAAGTGTCAGGTGGCTTGGTTTTGTTGCACATAAACTAGCCTTCAGTCTATAATACCAAAAGGGCAGCCACTGTGGGCAGAGCTTCAGTTTGAACACTTTGCCACAAAAAAGACCAGGTGTCCCACTCTCTACCTTCCTAGAATTCCCCCAGGGATGTGCCATGGGTGGCACAGAGGTTCTCAGACCTGGTGTCTGGCAGGGTAACGGACACCACCAAAGGGCGGGACTCCAACCTCATAGGAAGCGAAAACTCCAAGCACATTTTGTGCACAAAGTATATTGTCCTAGAGACCATAATTTACCAAAATCTACTTCTTTTGCCAGCCACATTTTTAAATGATTGAAATAATAGAGATCAGAAAGAGTAGGCATTTTAGCACCAAGTGATGTTAGCAGTTGCTCCAGGTGTGTGTGTTCAGTGTCAGAATAGGTGTCTGGCACTTTCAGAGGCCCTTATGGGTATCAGTAGCTTACTAGTTTGAGGGCTACCTATGGTTGACCTCAATGATGTAGTCACAGATGCATACAGAAAGCCAGGGCTCTTACATTCAGACCTGCTTGTTAGGAATTGGAGAGATCAGCCCTGAGCTTTAAAGGAAGGAAGTGGAGGGCATGGTTAGAGTTGAGAGTTGCTCACTCATGTCTAACGAGCAGCATGCAGAGCCTCAGAGGTGGCAGTTCCTGCTGAGAGTCTGGACCCAGCCTGACAGCAGTCTTGGTGGGTTCATTGTCACATCAAAAATGTACTCAGCTTCTGGTCTTAAAAGGTCTGGCAGTAGAACCTGTTCCCCCTACCCTACCCACCCCACTTCCTCTCCTGACGTGATTCATCTAAGCAGTACCTTTCCTGTCCTGAGTGGAAGGCTCCAGGGCCCAGTGGGAAGTTATCTCCAGCTCAGGAGCCTGGGTGGTGAAGCATCTCTCATTTCTGTAGTCTCAGGGCTGGGTGGGCCCCTGTCGGGGACTTTCCTGGTTGAGTGTAACTCAAGTCAGCTGCCCAAGTTAATGCTTCAAATCATGGCTTAAAGTCAGAAATAACATTGTTTAATTTTGTAAGTTGTCTTGTTAAATATTGAGTAGCTACAGAAGACTATACACCACCTGAAGGATAAGCATACAAGGAACACCCATATACCCATCACCTCCTTTACACTAAAGAATGTTCCCATTACCTTTGAAGTGACCCTCTCTGACCCTGTCCCAGTCTCACCCNGTTTAATTTTGTAAGTTGTCTTGTTAAATATTGAGTAGCTACAGAAGACTATACACCACCTGAAGGATAAGCATACAAGGAACACCCATATACCCATCACCTCCTTTACACTAAAGAATGTTCCCATTACCTTTGAAGTGACCCTCTCTGACCCTGTCCCAGTCTCACCCCAGCATAATCACTGGATTTGGCTTTTACTGTGTTCATGCTTTTCTTTCTTTCTTTCTTTTTTTTTTTTTGGTGCTTTTTCTTTTTTGGCCCCTTGGCTTGTGGGACCTTAGTTCCCTGACCAGTGATTGAATCCAGGCCATGGCTCTGCAAGTGCCAAGTCTTAACCACTGGATCGCCAGGGAATTCCCATCTCTTGCTTTTCTTTATAGTTTTACCACATGTGCTTGTGTTGCTAAACAATGTCATTATTTAATTTTGCCTGATTTTGGACTCAGTACGTCATCTTGTTTTTCTCAGTGATCTAAATTTTTTGCTTAACACGTGTTCTCGAGGTTAATCCGTGTTGCATATAGGTGTGTTTCGTTTTCACTGGTGAGTTGTGTCCTGTTGTATGAGAATTTACGCATCCTTTCTATTGTTGATGGACGTTTGTTTTCAGTATTTTGCTGAGACAGACAGTGATACTGTGGCCATTCCTGAGGCACGTGTGTGCAGCCTGTCAGGATACACCCCAGGGAGGAGGACTGAATCCTAGGGTATGTGCATCTTCCATTTGACTAAATACAGTAATAACAAGTTGTTTCCAGAGTGGTTTCCCCAGTTTACTCAGTTGACAATTCTGCCTGCTTCACATCCTCAGAACAATGGTATCATCAGATTTAAAACTTTTTANGGCCTGGCGTGCTGCGATTCATGGGGTCGCAAAGAGTCAGACGCGACTGAGCGACTGAAGTGAACTGAATCTGTTGGAAGCTCAGTGATATCTAACGTGGTTTTGATTTGCTTCTTCATGGTTATTAGTGGGTTGAGCATCTTTTCATGCACTAATGGGTCATTCAGCTTTCAGCTTCTCTGAAAAAATGGTTTAAATCTTTTTGCTCATTGTTTTATTGAGTTGTCTTTTTATTATATGGAGACTTTTTTTTCTCCCTGTTTTTTTGTTTTGATATTAATCCTTTGTCAGTTAGATGTGTTGAAACTATCCACTTCCAGTTTGTGGCTTGTCTTGTCACTCTAGTTTTTTTAGTGAACAGAAATTCTTAGTTTTAATGTCATTTATTAACTTTTTCTTAATAGTTTGCACTTATTTAAGAACTTCCTCCCCGCTTCAAGGAATACCTTTATAAAGATATTTCCCCATGTATTGTCTTCCAAATGTTTTATGATTCTTACCTTTTACTCTAAAGTCTTTAGTCTGTTCATAGTAATTTTTTAATATTGTTTGAGATAGGAGGTAATCTTTTCCTTTTTTTAAATAAGCACATCAGATTAAGCCTGTACTATGTATTGAAAAATACATTCCTTTCTTGTGGATCTTTAAAGTCACCAGTAATCACTGTCATACATCAAGTGTCCACAAATGTATGGGTCTATTTCTGGGCTCTTTACCATCTATCTCTGTGTGTGCCAATATCCCACTGATTTAATTTCTCAGTTCTTTTATTTTTTTTTCTATTTTTTGTTTATTTATTTGGCTGCACCAGGTCTTAGATGCAGCACACAGAATCTTTGATCCTCTGGTTGTGGCACACGGGATCTTTACTTGCAACTTGCAAACTCTTAGTTACAGCATGTGGGATCTAGTTCCCTGACCAGGGATTGAACCCAGGTCCTCTGCGTTGGGAGCAGGAGTCTTAAGCCACTGGGCCACTAGGAAAGTCCCTCTAAGTTCTTATATAACAATTCTTGGTATCTGGTAAGGTTTTGGCTTTCTACTATCTTTGTTTTGGACTATGTTTATTAAATTCCATAAACATTGTTGGAATCTTTTATTGGAATCACTTTGAATTTTATTAGAATTGAATTTATTACACATCAATTTGGTTAGAGGTGATGTTTTTTACGATATTGATCTTCTGATTCATGAACATGGCATATTTCTTAATTTACATGACTTGCCAATTTCTAATTTTGTGAAGTGAAATTCGCTCAGTTGTGTCGGACTCTTTGCAACCCCATGAACTATACAGTCCACGGAATTCTCCTGGAGTGGATAGTCATTCCCTTCTCCAGGCGATCTTTCCAATCCAGGGATCAAACCCAGGTCTCCCACATTGCAGGTAGATTCTTTATCAACTGGGCTATCAGGGAAACTTTAGTCAGTGTCTTTACACTTTTCTCCCAAGCAGTTAGGACCTTACCACACTTTAGTTCCTGATACTCTCTCCTCAGCTTTTATTCCTTAGGTGTGTAGTTTGGTTCTTTTATATTTTGGTTGTGCTGGGTCTTCACTGCTGCATGGATTCTCTCTGGTTGTAGTGAGTGGGGGTTGCTCTTCCTTGTGGCTTCTCTTGTTGCTGAGCGCAGGCACTAGGCACATGAGCTAAGTCATTGTGGTGTCCCGGCTCAGCTGCTGTGTGGCATGTGGGGTCTTTCCAGACCAGGGATCGAACCAGTGACTCTTGCATTGCCAGACAGATTCTTAACCACTGGACCACCAGGGAAGCCCCTAGATACACTTATTTCTTATTTACTATTTTAGTTGGTCCTCCTTCGTTGCATCAAATACTTTCATTTTGGGATCACTTTTTATCTACCTGAAGTGTGTTTTTTATAGTGTGTGACTTTGGGCTGTAGTCCATGGGGGGCCATCTAGTGCTTACAGATTCTCCCGGAGGGATTGTACACCTCTCCATCTGGTGCCTTGATTTGATATAGGCTGCTTTCTGTGCCATTTTCTTTCCACTAAGACATAACCCTTTGGGACCCAGCTTTATTCTGGAGGGACTTCCCTTTTTGGAGGTAGGGGGAGAACTTGAGCTTGCCCAGTTCTGCAGATGCCCTTGCTGCTCACCCTCAAAGCTCCACTTGCTATCTGAATTCCAGTCTTTGCTTAAGTTTGTTTGACCTGTCAGTATTCCTTGTTGATTGGCCAGTTCTTTGATGCATTTTAAAAGATGTCATACAGTTTTTCTTCAGCATCTGTAGCCCTGTGTGGTGAGAGTCAGTTGGGGTACCTGGTATGCTGTGTTGTTGTTGTTTACTTGCTAATTCATATCTGACTCTTTTATGACCTCATAACTGTAGCCCGCCAGGCTCCTCTGTCCATGGGATTTCCCCAGCAAGAATATTGGGGTGTGTTGCCATTTTCCTTCTCCAGGGAATCTTCTTGACCCAGGGAGCAAACCTAGGTCTCCTGCATTGGCAAGTGGATTCTTTACCACTGAGCCATCAGGGAAGCCCCTACCTGGTGTGCCATGCTTTCAGAAATTAAGATGTTTCAGAGTTTCAATTATATGTTTCATTTGGCAGTTGCAAACTGAAGATCAGAACTAAGTCTTAACATTGCTCATTTCTGACTTAAAAAAAAAATATATATATATAACATGTTTTGTAACACTAATTAGTATAAAGAAAGGGAGTTGCCAGTTAATGACAGAGAATTTGCCCTTTTGGGACAGAGGATCCAGTGAATCAAGAATTCTGTGTCTGTCCATGGAAGTTTTGCCCCTGTTCAAAGTGAAAAGAGCACACCTCATAGAGTGTGGTGGACTTTGGCCTTGGTTCCGGGCATGTCATTGAGACTTGGGTGGAATGACAACTTATTTAAGCCTTATTTTGCTCTTCTGCACAGTGAGGGTGATCATTACTACTCTCCCAAAGAATTAGTGTGAACATTTGATGAGGTTGTATATGTGGAAACACTCTGCAGGCAGGCTGCCCCGGCAGCTATTCCAGTTTCTCCCAGTGGCTGCTGTTGGACTTGTGTGTCCCATGTGCCACTGCCCTTGGGAAACAGCGAGCCAAGTATTTCTCTTGCCAGTAACCTCCCCTCAAGTGTTCAGCATAGTGGGACTTATTATTAGCATGGCTCTGTTTTCTCTGGACCCAGTCCCACAGTCCTTTACCAGGACTCACTATTTCCTTATGGTTGGGTAATAACCCCATCAGGCTGGGAAATCTCCTCATGGTGGGCTCTCTGGACAGTTACTCATATCTAGGCATTTTGAATTTGTACCTAACCGATGAGCACGTTTAGAATCTGCATTGGTGTTGACTGGCTGCAGCCTGACACGGGGTACCACTTTCTGCTCCTGCTCGCTGGGGACGGGCTCTGGCCCAGAGTGGAAACTCAGTCTTTTTGATCTTTGCCACCTTGAAACTGGAAGTGGTAACTTGTGCTTATTCATATCTGATTATTAGTAAGGGTAAACATCTTTTTTCTGTATCGAGTATATTGACCACACTCATATTTTTTCATTTGTGAATTTCCTGTTCATTTCTTTGGCTTTTCTGTTAGAAGATTTTTTTCTTGCTGTTTAATTTTTAATAACAGCTTTATTGAGACAGTCACAGACCATACAATTCACCTATTTTAAGTGCACAATTCAGTGGCTTTTAGTTTATTCACAGAGTTGTGCAACTGTCACAACCAGAACATTTTCCTCATCCCAGAAGAAACCTGCCACCCATTAGTGGTCATTCCCCATTTACCTCTGTCTCCCCCAGCCCAAAGCAGCCATTTTCTGTCATTATGGATTTGCCTATTCTAGGCATTTTGTGTAAATGGAATCATACATCTTAGTCTTTTGTGGCTGGCTTCTTTCACATAGCACGATATTTTCAAGGTTCAATTCAAATTGTAGCATGTATCAGTACTTTCTTATTATCAAATAATTCTCTGCATGCCGCATTTTATTTACTTATTCATTACTTGATGGACATTTGGACTGTTGTGACCTTTTTTAAAAAATTTATTTTCCACTGTGCTGTCTTCGTGGCTGCGCGTGGGCTTTCTCTAGTTGCAGCGAGCAGGGGCTACCCTGCAGTCGCTGTGCACGCTTCTCGCCGTAGCGGCGTCTCTGGGGGCGCATGGGCTCTAGGGCATGTGGGCTTCCGTAGCTGCAGCATGTGGGCCCAGTAGTTGTGCTGCACAGGCTTGGTGGTCCCACAGCATGTATAATCTTTCTAGACCAGAGATCGACCCTGTGTCCCCTGCATTGGCAGGTTTCTTGACCTCTGCATGACTAGGGAAGTCCTGTTTTGACCTTTTGACTGTTATGAATAATGCTGCTGTGAACATTTGTCTACAGGCTTTGTGTGGACATGTTTTCATTTGATTAAAGTTCTTTATATTTTGGGACTGTTAACCCTTATTTCCCATATAGGCTGTAAATATCCACCCCCACCCCCCCGCCCAGTTTATATTTGCATTTGGGAAGTTGAGAATGTAAGGGTAGAAATGTGAATGAGACAGAACATTTAGGTTTCTGACCTGTCTTTCATGCCCTTAAGAATTAAGTTTGGGTACTGTCGCTTTCTCATCATGGTCCCATTAAGTGGCCCCTTGGGACTGACCTGCTTCCTTACATGGCCTTGCAGGTGCTCTCTCTGTCTCTCTTTCTGTGTCTCTATCTGTCTCTTGCCTTGCCTGCCCTCAGACCAGCAACCAGGCAGTGCTTAGGGTGGTTTCCAAGTTTCTGTCAGAAGCTCGCACTTCAAAAAGGGCTGGCTGAAAAACCGCCAGGGTTGCAAGTCATTAAAAGGCTTCGAGCAGCTTTGCTGATTCATGCTGCTGCAGGTGGTGGGTGGAGGGGCAGGAGGCCGGCTGCACTGTTTCTTCAGGGCCAGCTTGAGGGTGAGCTGCTTCTCATCCTCCCAGGGCTGCTGTCCAAACATCGCTCTCTTCTGGAGCAGCACTCAGCATCTGGATCTGAGGAGCCCAGTTTGAAGAAATCCCTGGAAGCACAGGCACTGAATTCTTGGCCACTTTTTGTCCAGGCCTATCTTAAGTTTTTGAGATCTCTGAAAATACTCCTCTAAAATATCCTTACTCTTACTTTTTCCCAGTCAAGTTTTACCAAATATTAACTTCAGTTTAATCCTATATGGAATAGTGAATGTGCAGTTTGATGCTGGCTTATGTAGGTCATAGATATTAGTATGTAGTTCATAGTTGATGTCACCTTTCCCTTCTCCAGGGTATCTTCCCAACCCAGGGACTGAACCCAGGTCACCCAAATTGCAGGTGGATTCTTTACCAGCTGAGCCACAAGGGAAGCCCAAGAATACTGGAGTGGGTAGCCTGTCCCTTTTCCAGCGGATCTTCCTGACCCAGGAATCATACCAGGGTCTCCTGAGTTGCAGGTGGATTCTTTACCAGCTGAGCTGTCAGGGAAGCCCCAGTATANGGATTCTTTACCAGCTGAGCCACAAGGGAAGCCCAAGAATACTGGAGTGGGTAGCCTGTCCCTTTTCCAGCGGATCTTCCTGACCCAGGAATCATACCAGGGTCTCCTGAGTTGCAGGTGGATTCTTTACCAGCTGAGCTGTCAGGGAAGCCCCAGTATATAGTCCATAGTTGATGTTCATGTCCTATATGGTTCATGTTCCTAGTTGGAAATCTTAAGATTTCCAATGTAAGGAAAGTTTTAGATGAAAAAAAAACAAAAAACAAAAAACTGCTAGGTGCTAGGTAAATATGTCATTTTTATTGTCATTCACATGGTATCTGTTATACTTCAAATGCATGCATTTGTAATCTTCAGTCTTATTAATGAAATCATTTACTCAACATTTATTAAATCTGAACAGTTGAAGGGACCTTCGAAGTCACTAATCCTATGAGAAAACAAACCCAGAAAAAGTCAGTCACATGAAAATCATGTGTTACATTGAAATTCAAATACATACAGCTACCTCCTAGTAATTATTAATAGTATTCAACTTCTTTCTTTATTTTGGATTCTTGATCTTAACTAGTACCATGGGACGACTAATCCTTCCTTTGGAATTGTCATGTTTTATCTTCTTTCTCAATGAAAGCTGCTTTGCTCCTCCAAAATCATCATGTTCTTTATAGAAAAGAAGGTGACTTTTGCTGTCAAGTACAAAGGACCTGTGCCTTGCCTTCTGGTTACTATTGAGTGGAAGAAGTATTGCAGTTTGCAGGGCCTTTTTCTGATCTTTTTTTCAGGTTGAAGCTTTATCTGTCATGGGTGCCTAACTTACTGATGAGATTTTACATCCATTTTTATTTTTATTTTTTTAAATTTATTTTTAAAATTTTTATTTGGCTGCACCAAGGCTTCATTGTGGCACACAGGATGTTTAGTTGCAGCATGCAGATTGTTAGCTGTGGCATGTGTGATCTAGTTCCCTGACCAGGGATCAAACCTGGGCCCCCTGCATTGGGAGCACGGAGTCTTAGCTACTAGACCACCAGGGAAGTCCCTGTGTCTATTTTTAGAGGATAGGGAAGGGAGGCAAGTGTTGTGTTCCCTGCTTTCCTGTTACAGATTGATGTTGCTGGCCTGGGTTTATGTATAATAACAATGATGGCCAACAGCAGCTTTGTGAAGTGGACGCTTTTAGTACCATTGCTGTTTCACAGAAAGGAAACTGAGGTGCAGGGATTTAAGTTCTCTTGCCCGAGGGACTTAACTAGCTTTGGGTGGATTCCAAGGCAGGAGTTTTAACTGGGTCGGGGGAGCCAGCTCCCTGAAGTCGCGTGCTAAATTGTGTGTGTGACTCCCAGGAGAGGCCTTCAGGGCCGTCGCAGAGTCAGAGGGCTTCATCCGCGTCTGGAAAAGGCCACCAGCTGCTCTTCTAGGGGATTTTCCATTTTGTCCCCTTAAGGAATTTTTGCTTATCAAGTTTTCCCAAGTGACACATTCTTTGTGCAAATTACTATAATGTTCCATTTCCCTTATGAGAAATTTTTTGCTTTTGAGAAGTTTTCGGTCACCAGGTCTTGCAGAAAATCTCTAAAAGGTTATGGTTAAGAGAAAGTGAAGAAGCTCTGACTTTGTGGACATTTTCTTTCTCTCTTTTCTTCTTTCTCCCCTCCTTCCTTCTGTGTTTTACTTTCTCAGTTTTAATATTTTAATCAATAACATTTACAAGTGGTAAAATAAAACAGAAAAACCTGGACAGAATGCAAGAGTGAAGAATGTAACTCCTTTCCATCCTTCCCCTGCTGCTGTGAGGGGATCCCCATTACCAGGTTCTTGTACATTCCTCCAGAGTTGTGGGCATTTTCTTTGAAATGTGAGTAAGAGGTCGGAATTCTCAGCCTGAGATGTGGTGGCAGACAAATAGCATGGCCCAGCTTCTCCCAGGCAGGGTTGGGCACTAAATGGTAAGGGATGCTGAGATACTGAAAGCTTTCAAAGGATGCTAATGTTCAACAGGAGGACTGCTTGCACACGCTGCTCAGAAAGACCCTCAGGGAGTGTGTTGGGTTCTGGGTACCAGTCAGCCTCACCTGGTGCCAGCCTGGGGGTGACACTGCCCCATTCCTCATGTCCTGTGGGGCCAGCACTGCAGGACTTCCTGAGTTTCTTTTCTGCTTCTGCTGTTGCCGTTTCAGCCGCTCCACACTTATGCAGCTAGAGTGACCTTTCAGAAATGTGAGTCTAACTGTGGCCCTCTTGCTTAAATCTAGCATGACTCCCAACAGCTGGGGATGAGGCTGAGTCCTGGTGTGACGGGCCTGGCCTCTAGCCTGTCCCTCGACCTGCATTTCTCACCACTCTCTCTACTTGCTTTCCCCCAACTAATCCTTTGTTCCACCATCAAGCTCCTCACCTCAGTAAATGACACCACCACTTGGCCAGTTTCTCAGGCTAAAAATTTTGGTGTCATCCTTGACTCCTTTCTTTTCTCACAACCTGCATCTTACTTGGTCAGTCTTTCTGTTGGCGTCACCAAGACATATCCCTAATCCCACTACTTCTCACCTTTCCGCCTACTCCTTGTTGGAGGCCACCTTCCTCCCTGGCTTGTCTCCTGGTGTTCCTGCGTCCATCCGCACTTGCCTCCTTGTAGTCCCTCTTCTGTTCTCAGCCCCACCGCATCCCCAGGGCATACTAGCCTACTTAGAAAAAACTCCAAGGCCTACCTTGCCTCTGAAACCCTGAGCGGTCTCAGCCTCTACTGCTGCCAACCTTGGTGCTTCTCATCCTCCTGCTCCCTTCCCCCTTTTCAGGCACTCTGGCCCCTTTGGCCGAGTAACATCTGTCTCTGGACCTTTGCTTTTGCCCTTCTTTATGTCGGAGAAGGCAATGGCAACCCACTCCAGTACTCTTGCCTGGAAAATCCCATGGACGGAGGAGCCTGGTAGGCTGCAGTCCATGGGGTCGCAAAGAGTCGACACGACTGAGCGATTTCACTTTCACTTTTCACTTTCATGCATTGGAGAGGGAAATGGCAACCCACTCCAGTGCTCTTGCCTGGAGAATCCCAGGGACGGGGAAGCCTGGTGGGTTGCCATTTATGGGGTCACACAGAGTCGGACACGACTGAAGCAACTTAGCATATGTCTGTAATTGTCCCTGGGCTTATGGTGGCATGGCTTGCTCTTCACTTCATCCAGGTCTTTGCTTCAGTGTCACCTCCTCAGAGAGCTCCTCCTTGACCCTTTTCTGGTTAATAGCCTCGACTTTTTTTGGTTTTCTTCACAGCACTGAGTATGTGACATTATGTAGTGTGTGGATTTATTACCTGTCTTCCCAACTAGGCTCAAAGTGGGAATACTGCCCCTAAGGTAAGCACAGAGTAAGCACTCATTAAATGTGTGTGTGATCGTTTAGTCTCTGTTTATATCTGTTTCCTGATTTATGGATGGAGGACCCCAGAGGGGAGCACAGTAAGTATATGGGCAGCTGTATAACACCACAGAACTTCTGTATTTTAGGGGAGATTTCTCATTCATATGCATAGAACTGTTTCTCAAATACATATTGCGGCTGCTGTAATTAGACTGTGATTAAGAGTTCACTTTTCATAGTGGCTTTATCTGGTAGTTTTTCAGTAGTAAGCACCAAAATACAATGATCATTTTGTAAGGATCCACAGAATACTTTGACCTTGAATCAGTCATATTCCACATGGCCAGGAATCTGTTCTATACCAGGCCTTTTCCCCAACTTGATTTGAGAGCAAGGTCCTAGGTGCTGTAAACAGCTGTAAGGAAGAAACAAGAAGTCTGCCCACCCAGCAATGAATATAATTATTTTTAATTAATTTTTAAATTAAAAAATTGTGTTTGTATATTTTTAATTGTGTATTTTTAGCTGTGTTGGGTCTTCATTGCTGCGTGGGCTTTTTCTCTGGTTGTGGTGAGCAGGGGCTACCCTCTAGTAGCAGTGTGCTGCTTCTCATTGCAGTGGCTTCTCTTGTTGCAGAGCACAGGCTCTAGGGTATGTGGGCTTCAGTAGCTGCGGTTCCTGGGCCTGGAGCACAGGCTCAGTAGTTGCGGCTCCCGGGCTTAGTTGTTCTGCAGCATGTGGGATCTTCCTGGATCAGGGATCAAATTCATGTCTCCTGTGTTGGCAGGCGGTTTCTTTACCACTGAGCCACCAGGGAAGCCCAGCAGTGAATTTATTAAACTTCGTAGGAGAAGGCATGTACAGGTGTAATTTCAGGCTGTGTCCATGTGCCACCACCCTCAGGGAGTACTGGACAGAAAATAATAAGACCCCACGCTTGTCCCCCATGTTCTGATGTTCTCTTTTTGGTAGCAAGGCCCTTGATCTGCATGTACTGGTACAGTGGGTTCTAAACTGGCACAGGTGCTGGGATACAGGACCTTTCTGCAGGGTCAGCCAGCCCTTCCCGCCCAGACATGTTCCTAGAGTGATGGGGTCAGGGAGAAGGATGTCCACTTCCTCCTCAGAAGCATGGTTAAATCTTAGAGGTCGTGGAAGTTATATAGTTTGAAAAGCAACATCAGTGTCACAATTTAATTTTTTAGACATTATTTTTAGATTTAAAAATCAGTTTTTTTTTCAGTGTTTTTTTATCACACAAATTCAGCAGAGAAAACAGTACTAAACCTTGGCAGGGAGCGTTATATAGAAGAAAGCAGTGATTTTCAGGGTGGGGGCCACTATTCAGTAGAAGATGAAGCATTTGGGGGCTGTTGGGAAGGGCTGAGTCAGGTTTGTGGGTTTATATAAAGTGGAAATTGATTCTAAAAGTTTGGGAAACACAAGCTTAATAGAAGAGCTATATATGCTGGGCAAGGAGGAAAGTTCCACAGGGCTGGTTTTGTTCATATATGCTTCTCTGTCATGTTGCCTGTTGTTGATATTTGCTTCTCTGTCACATTGCACTGAAAAGGGACGGGTTGTCACACTGGGTAGGTTGGTGGGATTGGGCAGGGAGGTTTCACGTTTGCAGGGCTGGCCTGCTGTGAACTTCCGTTTCCTTGGCCCAAGTTTGTGTATGCCAAGTTGTGTCCAGGAGCCACCAGTATTTCTAGAAAATCAGGAATGCTGATCCTTGTCACCGCTCTCAGATGCCTCCGGGCCTCTGGGTGGCTGTGTTGTGTCCAGACCTGTAGCTGGCACAGCAAGTTCTAGGAGCCAGGGACTGTGGTTCATTTAGATCGGCATCTGGTGATCGGCCAGTTGTTTCCTGGCTTAATGGCTTCCCTCTGTGCCACAGTTTGGAAATCCTGCCTGCAGTTTAGTGCTGATAACCTAGGTAATATTTCATGTTTGACTGGTGCCCATTTGACTCTGAAATAGAGCGGTGCTCTGTGGACCCACTCAGAACTTTGGGCAGGCTGGTCATCTGGAAGCACACTTGGGGTTTACTAGACAGTTGTCCAATATAAAGTGCTTCCTTGACAGAGAAAATCACTCTTGTTCTTATCCAGTACCCTCTCATCTCTTAATGTTAGTTGGGCTCTGGGATTTTTCCAGATTACATTTAGAAGGAGTAATGAGATTATTACAATGTCTAAACAAGGTTCAAGTCACCAAGTACACTTGAGGTGCCCAGCATGAAAAGATAATGTGGAAATCATCTGATGTGGTCTTTGGCCTAAAAATATATGTAGTCTGCATCTGTTTCCTGGTAGCAATCATTTGCTGAGTGCTTACCACGTGCCAGGCACTGGGCAGGCCCTTTGCTTACCTTACCTAATTAGATCCTGTAACAAACATGGGAGGTGGTTCCATTGGTTCCACTATGCAAGAGAAGGTCGTCACCTGCTGGTGTGGTGGGTGGCAGCCCTGGATCTGGCCCTGCTTGGCTTGACCCCAGAGGTTCTGCTGCCTGCATGGTGCTGAACTGCCTCTTAGGTCCTTACCCTTGAAGGTAGCAGGGTGGAACTTGGTGCCCAGGGTAGCCGTGCTCTTAATTTTGAGGTAATTGGACTGTGCCACACCTGGTGCCATGCTGCTTGGCATGTTGAGAACACTCCATAGATGCTGTTTTGTTGATACTGGGGGGTCTGGGATTCAGGTTTCGTTGAACTGAGTAGCGTGGATTTCCTGACCCAGTGAGAAACTTTCCTCACCTTAGCAGTGTTTTTGTGCATGTTTTGGATCTGAAAGGCAAACGAGATGGATTGTATTCTCTCTGGTGCCACCGACCCCCTGCACTCCTGTCAGCCTTTGAGGCCCTTTCCCCTCCTCAGGGTAGCCCGGGCCAGAGTGGCTGGGGGCACAGTTGGAAATGACCCCGTCTCTGCATGGGACTGAGTGTGGCACCTGTACGTCACTACTTTCTTATTACAGATACCGTTAAATGTTGAAAAATCTTCCTTTATAAAAGTATACGAAATGCACGTTTATATAATCTAGGTGAATCCAGATAAAGAAACAGAGAGCTTCCAGTATCTTAGAACACCCCTGATTGTGCCTCCTCCCATCCAGAGAGAACTGTTACCCTGAAATTGTTCATGATTCATTCCCTTTTCTTTACAGTTTTACCATCTGTATCAGTTATCTCTTGCTGTCAGCCAACCATCTCAGTGCTTAGTGGCTTGAACCATCAGCAGTTTTTTGTTTCTTCCCGTTTCATGGGTCGACTGGGCAGTTGTTTTTGTTCCACAAGGTGTTGGGAGTCATTCCTGTGCCAGCATTCAGCCAGTGGCTGGGCTGGCACCCTGGCGCTGTCAGCAGGGGCCTCTCAGCTCTTCATCGGGGGCCTGTGCACAACAGTGTCTCCTCCAGAGCCCCTCCGTGTGTTCTCTGTCCCCAGCAGGAGCACCTGGGCATCCGTACAGCAGGGTGACTGGGCTCCAAGCAAGCAAAACAGAATCTTCCAGACCTCCTAGGTCCAGGCCTGGGACTGGGACAGTGTCACTGCTGGTCAGAGTCACACAGAGCCGGCCAGATTCGGCTGGAGTCTCGTGGCAGGCGTGGCTGGGGGGAGGGTTGCTGGCCGCTGTCTGTGGAGGCTGCGCCTGCTGTGCCTGTGTCCGTGTTGCCCGTTTGGAACCACGCTGCACGGCTTCCCCAGGTCCCTCATGTTTTCATTCCCAGATGAATTTCCTGTGAGGCCGGCCAGGGCTCGTGTCCAGCCAGGCTGCACGTCCTCTGGGGAGCATCCCAGCTCTGATGACACGGTCTGCCCCAACAGTTGGCCATTGACCGGGCAGATGGCAATATCACAGAAGCTGCCTGTTTGCAGGCAGGAGTTGGTTGGAAATATGAGGGCTTTGGGCTTGGTGGGCCCTGCAGTGTTGTTCTGTGTGAGTTTCCTCTTTCTTGGAAGCAGCTTTAACTGAGGCCCACGTGTAGCGCCCTTGAAGCGAGGTGAAATGAAGAGGAAGGCATGCTGATGCTTGGCAGAGGGCACCGCATAGTACAGGTGGGCTGGAGGAGCTGCACTTGATCCCGGTCATGGGCGATGAGAGGTGGGATGGCTGCTGATCTTAGTTTGTGTGTAAAGTCTCCTCCGATTGTGCCCCCTCCTCACAGGGACTCGGGACTCCTGGCTCCCAGCACACTGCCTGCCCCTGGGGCCCCCAGGTCTCTCTGTGTGCCCCATGCACTCACCTCTCTCTCTGGTCCCCTCTAAGCTTGCTCAGATCCTGATAGGTTCCTTTCATTGTAGAACAGGGGTCCCCATCCCTTGGGCCACAGACCAGCATCTGTCTGTGGCGTGTTAGGAACTGGGCTGTACAGCAGGAGAGTGACCAATAGTGAGCAAAGCTCCATCTGTATTTACAGCTGCGTCAATCACTTGCATCCCCCGCTACGTCCCGGCTGTGGAAACATTGTGCTCCTTGAAAACCAGTCCCTGGTGCCAAGACGGCTGGGGCCCACTGCTGTAGAGTATGAAAGAGGAGGCGGTCAGAGCATTGCATGCTCAGTTCACCTAAGTCTGGAGGTGGGGCGCTGCTTAGTTGTAGCTCAACCCCTCCAAGGGGATGCCCCTCACTGGCTCTGGGCACTGTCTGGGGGAGAAAGGGGCTGTGGGAGCTTTCTTAGGCAGCAGGCTCGAGGAGGTGAGTGGGTGAGCCTGGAAGACTGCCCCTGGGGCTTTGCAGTTATGAAACCCACCGTGCTGCTGACAAGTGACACCATTTGGCACTTGGCAAGTCCCCCAGGGGCCAATCACAAGCTAGGGCTTTTGAGCATATATGTGTAAGCACTGCTGTCTGTCTGTGGGGATGGTCTTTTTTCTCCTTTTCCCTTCCTTCCTTCTAGTTCCTCTCCCTGCTTCTCCCGTCTTTCCCTGCTCTCTCCTCTTTTATCCTCTTCTGGTTTCTCCCCCATCCTTTTCTTTGTCAGAAGAGATGATCTTTTAGGACTGTTTCTCTTGTTGGAACAGCTCTGGAGGCTTCAGAGGGATTCCAGAAGGCTTCCGTGTTCTGACACCCACATCTGGGGAGGAGCCCACTTTTGGGCGGGCATGTCTCATCGGAAAGCTGTGGTTAGCTTTGGGTGGAAAACATTACTCAGGGCACACAGCTGCTCCTGTGTGTGTGGGGGGGTGGGGTGCTGGAGCTACTGGGTCACCAAGCACCCTCTCCCGGGGCCTTCCCCCAAGGCCTCTGGACATAAACGCCCCACCCCAGCGCCATCCGCCATCCCCCACCAGGAGTCCTGGGCTTAGAGCCACTTCCCCTAGAAGCCTCAGGGAGTGTGACAGCCTGAGGGCTTGTTGCAGCCCTGGTCCCAGGGAAGGCTAATAATCACCTGACCTTTAAGCCAGCTGGTCTCTCCACGCTGTTGGCCAGGAGTCTTTTCTCACGTTTATCTTCCTAACAAGTCAGATCGCTTTCGGGCTGCAGGGTTCTGCTTTCAGCTGGCTCCAGCCCAGGGGAATGAGAACAACTCTTTGCCTCTTGTGTGGGGGTGGGAGGCAGGGAACTCATGTTCAGCCAGCACTCCTTTTGTGAGCCTGGGAGGTGCTTCCTTCCGGCTCCTAGTGAAGGTGAGAGAGCCAGGCCCCCCACCAGGAGGGACTGGTTTGGGTCTGATTGGAAAGTTCTGAGGGGATGATTCTGTAGCTCATCGAGGAGGCCGTTATGGTCCTTCATTCTGCACTTGGGAGGTGTCTCACCTGAGGCTCCCAAGGACAAAGAGGGTGAGCTGGTGATTGGAACTCAGGGGCTGTCCACGCCCACATGCGCACATTTGTCTGCTCGTGTGGCTTTTTCCACAGCAGGGAGGAGACAACTCAGAGGTTGGTTTGGCCCAGGCCTGCCCTTGTCACCCACCTTTGGTTTCATTTACACCTGCCTGGTATGTACCCCCTTCAGGTCCCTGGCCTAAGTGCCCGGCCTGTGTGTTTAGCCCACAGGCTGGACACTGGTTCTTTTCCATGTCTCCAAACTTCTCTGTTTTAGCTTTGACCTGCTCAGGAACAGAGCAGCCAAACTTCTCCTTTGCATCCCTGTAGGTCACTAATGGGAATGAATGGGAACTTTTCCCAGGGATTGAAGGCCTTTATGGGGCAGCCCAGGCAGTAACAGCCTTTGCTCCTGGGGCCCTGTGGTGTGCCGGCTGGTTTGTTGCCCAGCAAGTTGTTCAGCCACCTCGAGTCTGACCTTTCAGCTTCAGAGCTGGCTTCCAGCTCTTCCCTGCTTGTACATAAGAACCTCAGGTCACAGCCATTTCTAATCTGAGTGGTCCAGGAAGCTATGCCTCTGGCTGGGAGGCTGAGGCCAAAGGACAGTCCTGGGGATGCTAGGGGAAGGGAAGGGGGATTTTCAAGTCTCTGGCAGCAGCAATTCTAAACTCATGACTCAGGGCTGGCACCCCGTGGCACACGGCCTGTTTTAACTTTCTGGCCCCTCTTACTTGATGGAGCCCTGCCCACCTACCTGGTGACTTGTCCCTGTTCAGCAAATACACCCCTCCACTTTTGATAAGTTTCCAGACACGGTGGAGTGGGTGGGCTGTGCATCTTTCAAAGCTGATGGATCTGTGCCCGTTGAGCCACGTGCGATGAGGCGTGGCTTTCATCATGTCTCATCACAGCCAGACAGCCATACATGGTCACTGTGGCTGCAGAGCTGCAGCGTGGTGACTCAGCCCTGAGGGGCTGATGTAATGGGGGGAAAACCGGAGCCAGAGTGTGGTTGCTGAAACCTGGAGGCTTAGAGCCACCCCCTCACCCGACCACCCCACCCCAGGGTCACCCTCGCCTGCTCAGGAACCATCTAGGGTAGCTCTGAGCAGACCCAGGTCTCAGAGCAGAGGTTCCAGAAGAGCTGGAAGAGAAACCACTGGCTCTTAATCAGATGCTGGGCCAGGGTGTGACAGCCCATCCAGCCTTGTTGGGTCTGTGTGATGTGGTCACGGGAGTGGGCATGGACATTTACTTGGAAATTGATCCTTTCTTGCAAGGAGAGCCTGCCTGCTTCTTTTCCTTAGAAAATACCGATCTTGAGAAGGACCCAGGTGTGGTATTGAGGGGAGGGGAGAGCCATTTTAGATTCTTATTCAGTCATGGCTTGTGCAGTTCAGGGTGATTTGGTCCCAGGCCATGCAGTTTTTGTGAGCATTTTTGCTTGAGATAGTTGTGAAATTTTCAAGCAGTAACTAAGCAAGGCCTTTGACAGAGAAACTTCAGCTAGGCCGGCAGCTCTTGGGCTAGGATCAGAGTTCATTCTTTCTCGAGGGACAACCTAGAGAGGTTTCCAGGGGTGGAGAACTCACCAACTTTATGTAATTCACTGAGCCCATGAAGTGGGGAAGAGCAGGAATCATGGCTCCTCACCCCCAAGGGCCAGGTTTGCTGTGGACAATGGGACTTGCACAGAGCCCTGTGGTTGCTGCAGGAGAGGGGCCAGTCCTGAAATGCTGGCCACTGGAACATCTGCCCTCCCAAGAGCATGTTTCCCGTGTGCACAGCACATGGAGTAAAGTGAAAATAAAACAGAAAGGTTTTCATGGAGCCCAGTACATCCAGTTGAAAGATCTGTTGTTTATTCTACGATTCTGTCATGCATTCTGTTTGTAAAAAAATGTTAAGCAACCTTTTTTTAAAAAAAAAAAAAAAAGTACTGACAGTAATCAGTGTGTTTTGTGTTTACTTGGTTTTGACTTTTTAATATTATTTACCTGCTGAGACATGAAGGTGACTGTTTCGTGTTGTCCCCTTCATGCTTTTTGGGTTTTGCACCTTTCCTGGCCAGTCATTCTAAGAGTCTAGAAGCCAGCCCCTGGTCGGTCTGGGCCTGCAGAGGCACGTGGCCTTTATGGGCTTGGTTCCATCCTCCCTGTCCCCCTGCTTCTTGTCTGGAGGTGTCAGGATCGCTGGCGGGGCCGGTTGGCATCCTTCCTTGTGGTAACGTGGAGGCCTGTGGCTTTCCCCAGCCATGGATTTTCCCCAGCACAGCCAGCACGTCTTGGAGCAGCTGAACCAGCAGCGACAACTGGGACTTTTGTGCGACTGCACTTTTGTGGTGGACGGCGTTGACTTTAAGGCTCATAAAGCAGTGCTGGCGGCCTGCAGTGAATACTTCAAGATGCTCTTCGTGGACCAGAAGGATGTGGTGCACCTGGACATCAGTAATGCGGCAGGTACCCTGCTGGGTCCAGGGCCAAGCTTGTGGTGGGCCCTGTGCCACACACGGCCCTCCTTGAGCAGCACCTTCCAGCTGTGGGGGACGGGGGGTGGGTGCCAGACTTCCCACACAGGACTCGGCCATAAGTGCGTGAGTACCAAGTTCTTACCATGATTGAGGGGCCTCTCTTGACTGCGAGCAGGGTGGTAAGGGGAGAGTGACAGGAAGGCCTCATGATAAGCTTCAGGACCAGTGAACACAGGAGAGCCTCATCAGAAGGGGCAGAGAGCAGGAAGGCTCTGAGCCCCTGGTCCCTTTCCATTGCTGAGTCAATCTTTGACCCAATATCCCAGTGCCTTGATGGCAGTGGCAGGGTTTGGGGTCTGGAGGAGGAGTGTCAGGAAGGTCTTGGGATTGAAGAAGGAGCTAACTGGTCTTGGGTTCAGGTTCTTAACCCAGAATGATGTGCTGTGCTGCCAGAAGTTTGGCCAAGGTGTTGTTTCCCCATTTTACAGATGCGGAAACTGAGGCCCAGAGAGGTCAGGTGACTGGCCTGGACGTCAGATAGAGGGTTGGTGGCAGAGCCCTGAGGAAAGCCAGTGGTGATGCACTCTGTCTTCGGTGATAAAGCGCAGTGGCTGGGTGGAGGATGCTCAGAGTGGCCGTTCATACCCTCTGCCCTCTGTGGGTGTGCTTCTTTTTGGAGCCTGCCTCTCCACTGGCACAGGAGATGGGGGAAATGGTGGCCTGCTACTGCCACTCTGCTTTTTACGAATCCCTTGATCCTGCCATGGGGTGGAGCGACTGGACAGGGTGCTGGTACCAGGTCTTGAGATGGTACCATGACGGATGTCTGTGTCCTTGGCAGGCCTGGGGCAGGTACTGGAGTTTATGTACACAGCCAAGCTGAGCCTGAGCTCTGAGAATGTGGATGATGTGCTGGCCGTGGCCAGCTTCCTGCAGATGCAGGACATCATCACGGCCTGTCATGCCCTCAAGTCACTGGCTGAGCCGGCTGCCAGCCCTGGGGAGAATATGGAGGCCTCAGCTGTGGAAGGTAAGCTTCTTGGCAGGCTGTTCCTGAGCAGGTGGTTCTTGAAGAGAGCTCTGCCCTGCCTCTGGGCCAGCATCATATGGCCTCGCCTGCCTTGGGGGAGCTCATGGGGAGGAGCTGCAGCGAAGTCTGAGAATGCCTCTCAGAGGGGCCCTTCTGCCCTCCCTTCCTGAGGGCACTGGGCAGCCACGCCTGGCTCAGGGCCTTTGAACCAGAATCCACTCCTCCAGCAGGCCTCCTCTCCCCCCACCTCCTCCTGCTCTTCTGGCTCCTCAGGAAAGCCCCCAAGGCCCGGTGTGGGCCAGAGCCCTCCTGACACTTTGAGAAAAGCACACTCCTCCGCATGTAAGCAGCAGTTTCTAGCACCATTTCATGTGTGAGGTCTGTCTCCCTGACCAGTCTGCCAGTCCCATGGTTGTTAATCCCAGGCCTAGCTGGCAGTCTTGGCATGATGTTGGTACCTGTGAAGAATCTGTTGAGTGAGCCAACCGACAAACCACTACTTAGGTATATCCCAAGGGAGGGTCTGGAAGAGCTAGCGAGTTCTGGGCCACTTCACCCCTCCCAGTGGTGGGCACTTGATGGGAAATGGCAGGTCTGTCCTCTTCCATCTCCAGTGGGTGACAAGAGAGCCAAAGAGGAGAAGGCTGCTGCCACTGCGCTGAGCGAGCTGGACCCGGCCAGGAGCAGTCCGCCCGCGGGCCCAAGCCGGGAGCCCAAGGAGGAGCGAGGTGGCCAGGCCGAGAGCATGGGCAGCGGTGAGTTGCCATGCTGAGGATCCGGCTGGCTGGCCGTCGCCTGCCTGTGGGCTCTAGCACCACAAGTGGCTTCCTCGGGAGGCTCTTGGGGGTGAGGGGACACAGGCAGCTGCATCCCTTGAGCTCAGGCTCCCCAGAACAAACTGTTGGTTTTTCTGGGGCATCTGTTAAAGCCAGAGCAGAGGCTCAAACGGCCTGAGCTGGGATGTGCCGGCCCCCCCAATCCTCTGGGGCCACAGCCACTTCCAGAGGCCTAGTCCAGGAGACCCATCCAGCCCCTGGACAGAGGGCCCCAATCCAGCCCTGGATGCCACCACCCCCACTGCAGGTGCAGAGCAGACGGAGAAGGCAGATGCTCCCCGGGAGCCTGTGGAGCTCAAGCCAGACCCCACAAGTGGCATGGCTGCTGCTGAGGCCGAGGCTGCTTTGTCAGAGAGCTCAGAGCAAGGTACCTTCCACCCGCTAGGTCGGCCCTCACTTAGGTCAGCGTCCCCCACTCTTCCTGCCACAGTTGATCTCACTCTGAGTCACTCTTTCAGTTTTTGGGCCAACATTATCTTTTCTCATTCCTGAACTTTGATGTCAGTTTCTTGGTTGTATATCCTATATCCTGGCCTTGCTTCCTCTTAGCACAGAAGTATGGCTGTTGCAGTACTGGCCCGGCTGTTTCTCCCTGAGCTGAGCACCATGGGGGAGCTTTGTTGCCCCTGGCACCCACCCCTGCCCCTGTCCCCAGTGCTTGTTGGCTGACAGCATCCTTCCCATCTGGGTCGCCAGCTTGGGGACCTGGTGGACCGAGGCCCATCTGTAACCTTCAGGTAGCACTGTCTGGGTCATCGGTCTCCCTAGGCTTCCTCCAGCCACCCTGCGGCTTCCAGACCCTGCCAGGCGCTTGCGAGGCACCCACGCAGAGATGAGCCCACTCCCAGCTTCACTTGACACCCACCCCCCCCACCGCCCAACCCCGAAGAAGCCTCAGTGCCTGCCCTTCTCCTGGCAGAAATGGAGGTGGAGCCGGCCAGGAAGGGAGAAGAGCGAGAGGAGGAGGAGGGCGCCACATCGGCGGTGGTCAAGGANTGAGCCCACCCCCAGCTTCACTTGACACCCACCCCCCCCACCGCCCAACCCCGAAGAAGCCTCAGTGCCTGCCCTTCTCCTGGCAGAAATGGAGGTGGAGCCGGCCAGGAAGGGAGAAGAGCGAGAGGAGGAGGAGGGCGCCACATCGGCGGTGGTCAAGGAAGAGGGGCCGCCACTGGAGAAGGGCGAGGCCCCGGAAGAGAGTGAGGAGTCAGCCAGCACGGACTCGGGCCAGGAACTCGGCGCTGAGGCGCGAGGCCTGCGCTCGGGCACCTACGGCGACCGCACGGAGTCCAAGGCCTACGGCTCAGTCATCCACAAGTGTGAGGTGCGCCGCGGGTATTGGCGGCCCGGCCTGGGGCCCCGCCCGGTTCCGCCCCTGACCCCGCCCCCTGCGCCCGCAGGACTGTGGAAAGGAGTTCACGCACACTGGGAACTTCAAGCGGCACATCCGCATCCACACCGGTGAGAAGCCATTCTCGTGCCGGGAGTGCAACAAAGCCTTCTCCGACCCGGCCGCTTGCAAGGCCCATGAGAAGACGCACAGGTAGGCCCCGGGGTCGCCCCCTTCCTCCGCCTGACCCACCCTGGATCCCTGGATCCCCGCGACCCTCCTCCTCCGTGCTCTACCGCCAGTCCGCTGAAGCCCTACGGCTGCGAGGAGTGCGGCAAGAGCTACCGGCTCATCAGCCTGCTGAACCTGCACAAGAAGCGGCACTCGGGCGAGGCGCGNCCCTTCCTCCGCCTGACCCACCCTGGATCCCTGGATCCCCGCGACCCTCCTCCTCCGTGCTCTACCGCCAGTCCGCTGAAGCCCTACGGCTGCGAGGAGTGCGGCAAGAGCTACCGGCTCATCAGCCTGCTGAACCTGCACAAGAAGCGGCACTCGGGCGAGGCGCGCTACCGCTGCGAGGACTGTGGCAAGCTTTTCACCACGTCGGGCAACCTCAAGCGGCACCAGCTGGTGCACAGCGGCGAGAAGCCCTACCAGTGCGACTACTGCGGCCGCTCCTTCTCTGACCCCACGTCGAAGATGCGCCACCTGGAGACGCATGACACAGACAAGGAGCACAAGTGCCCGCACTGCGACAAGAAGTTCAACCAGGTGTGGGCGGGGGGTGCGGCGCCGCAGGGAAGGCTGGGAAAGAAACTGGGAGGGCAGATCTGGAGGGCGTTTGCCTTCTCCACCGGACTGGAGGAAGGGTGGAACCCCTGCAGGGCCCCCCGGGGAGGGCCAAGACCAGAGGTTCCAGGGAGGAAGGGGCTGGCCCTCTGACCCCCTGTCTGGGCGCAGGTGGGGAATCTGAAGGCCCATCTGAAGATCCACATTGCCGACGGGCCCCTTAAGTGCCGGGAGTGTGGAAAGCAGTTCACCACCTCAGGTAGGGTCTGGCTGGCCCCCGCCCCCCACCCCATGGCGCCTCCACG